>KK499845.1:0-176023 GCA_000688715.1 Glossina pallidipes | reverse complement strand
GCAAAAACTCCGTAGTTCTTTAAGAGTTCGTGGCAGCTAACTAACTAATTCTTATATGAGTGCCTTTGCTTTAAGAAGGTTTCTGTAAATCTTATTAAAGCTTTAGAGAGTCGAAAACACATGAACACTCTCCTAATAACATTAGTGTCTCTTAAAAAATGAGATCAATTGAGATTTATTTTTTTGAGTAACATTTGCTATGATATTAAGCAATGATTAGCAAATTTGTCCTTTTTAGCATATCAATAGGAAAAAGCCGATTTTGCGAAGATGTTAAGCATATTTTAGCAAAACTGTCCTTTTTTTAAAATGTTTTTCAAGAAAACATTCGTAAGAAATTTTCAGTAAACTAATTTTTAATTTAAACGTCAGACATTTATAGTTATAAGAAAGGAGTATTTTTCACTCAAACACTCGCCATAAATCGCACAAAAACTTAATATTTTTAAAGATCTCTTTGTACTTCTCTAGGTCTAGGCATAGAGATTAAACGTTCCTTTTTTCGTCTTTGAAGTCATATTTGCCGCAGACTTTCCTTCTATTCTAAAAAAATTTGCGGAAATACACTTTTTCGAAGCCTGTTACAAACGTGCTGGCCCTTAAGCAGAAATTACACCTCCAATAGTTATTGTCATTCGCTTTTTAATAGATTTTTCCTTTCTGATCTTCAGTCAAAACCAATCGTTAACATTTTCATTTACATAATGAAATAATGAAAAGAAAAAATATTAGATAAGTAAAAAGTCAAATGTTTGAAAACGTAATGAAAAACCTCCTTCACACCGCAATACAGAAAATAGAATTTAATGAATTTTTATATTTTCGTGGTAAACACTTCTTATGTTATAATTGGACTTAAATAATTAAAACTCAGTATTAAAATGGAAAATAAATTAATTAAAAAAAAAAAATTAACACTTTTCTTATTACGCACCTTTCGGAAGTATATGTTCAACGTGTACGAAGAAAACAAAAATCATAATCGCGCTCCTATGGCTTAATATGCGATGAATGTGGTTTAAATATGTGTATTTATTTATATATTTATTTATTTTTATTATATATATAAGTATATCCCCTTGTATTCCTCATGTATATTACATACAAGTAGAGCAGTAATAATAATGAGAAAACTTTTTAACAATTTCCATTACACTACATCGAAAGAAACGTCATTATTTCATTTACTTCGTATGCACTTGTATTTGTAATTTTCATTTTCATTTCATATCTGCCTTATTATAACAACGACTATTGCAACGGGTATTGCGAGTGAATGCTTTTCTTGTTCTCTTTTTTTCTTTTCCTTTTTTTTCCCTTCATTTCTGTTCAATATCAATATACTGTCTTAGCATTAAAAGGGATTTTCGTTTTCGTTTCTGCTTTTTAAATAAATAAGAAATGCGATGCCACGAACATGAATGCACCCGCAAATGTACTTATTTATGAGCAGCATATTTCGTTGCGAGAGAACTTGTGAATGCATGCACACATAAACACAAGCACATAGTTCGTTAACCGATAAAGAGCAAAGAACATAGAGTAACATTTCATATGCACACATACTTTCAAGGATAGTGAAACGAATTTACACATATACGCGTTTGTAGTTAGTTGTAGCGGATTTAGTAAATAAGATTTCTCCTCTTCACAATAATTGTAAATAACTTGATTTTTCTTTTAAAATAAGCATGTATATAGTTTTATAAGTATATACAAATATGATGTATGCCACACATAGCGGATGGAAGATCAAGTTTGTGGCGTCTTTATCAATGAATGGGTTAAGACTTGCGTAGCTTTAATAAGATTAACAGAGTACCGCCAAAAAAAGCATTGCGACAATTGTTTATTGGATCTACAGCAATTGAAAATAAACCAAAATTCTGAAAAATTTGCCTATATTTTGCAAAATCATTGCGAGAAAGTGGATAACACTTCGCAGCCTTGAGAAAAAATTCATGGGTCTACATAAAGATGCAGAGAGATAAAACTGCAAACCCACCCAAACGTAAGAAAATGTGCTTTGGCTTTCATAACACTGTCTAGTAATTGTGCATGCTGAGCTGCTCCAATCTGGCCAAACGATCGGTTTTACTTTCTATTGTCAGTAACGTATGCGATTAAAGCGAGCGGTTGAGACAAAGCGTCCAGTATTGATCAAAAGGAGAAACGTTATCGATCATCACGATAATTCTCGACCCCAAAAATCTGTGATCATTCGACTAATTAGTTTCGATACATTCAGAGAGAAGGCTGGATATTGCTCAGTTCGGCTATTATTTTGCTCGTTCTTTGTAAAACTCTCTTAAATCAAAAAAAGGAAGCTGCCTTTAAAGTAGGCTTATGAAAATCACTTTGAAGGGAAAGGAGTATGAAACCAGCCGCAGACTAGCGGTTGTATACTCTACCGGCAGGCGTATGCCTTTATCCGACTGAGCACTTACTATAAATCAAATGACCTAAGGAAACTCTTTCACGTTGAGAGTTGAACCCGCGAAGATCGCCCCGACATTGCCATTTTTTAATATTTTTAAGTAACACTTTAGTTTTAATACTTCAATATATGCTTTCCTTCCATGCGAGCAACAGTGGCAAAAAAACGGATTTTGTAGAGCGTCACAATGGCTTTCCATCATACATGAAAACAATCGAATTCAGTGCGTGAACGTTAAGTTTATATATGAAAGTGCAACATGATATTCAATTTTAAATTCTTTATAAAAACGTGCATAAAAAAAAAATCACCAGTCCTGAGAAACCTATATGAATTTAAAAGGAAATTTTCAAAGAAAAAAAAAAGAAGAGTAAAAACAACTTTTCGAAGGAAATGAATGAAATTCTTTTGAAACATCTTCCTACGGAAGACCACAAGATTTAATTATCTTTGTGTCTTTCCAAGTTAATCATGCAATATTTTTATTTCTTTAGTCTTTCTTTTACTTCATAAAGTTCGTAACGGAGGGTAAGATATAAGAAAACGAAGAAAGTTTATTTTGTTTTGATCGAATGTTTTTATAGCTACACTCTTCCATTATAATATTTGAAGTGGAGTATTGAGTATGCATAGGCGCTTTGAAAAGCGTCTTTGAATTTGTCCTTATAGTCAGGGTAGGTTCGGATGCCTTATATCTTTTGCGCGTTCACAGATTCCCGAAAATATTTAAAGCGGTTTCAAATCTCCCCACTTGCTAGCTGCTCTAATTTATTAACTATTGACAATAACAGTTGTTTAGGCTTTTGAATTGGATTTGTCATCGTCAACTGGGCGCTATTTCTCAATTTTTTGTCGCAATTTTTGCTGAGAGAGTACTAGAGTGTGCCGCACTTTTGAAAGGAGAGGCAGGCGACCGATGCTTACTAAAAATCGACAAAACATATGCGGCCAAATCGAGTTTATATCTTACGGTGGTCGCAAATTTGTACATCTCTGGTGGACATTTATATGCGATCTAATTCCACTTTTAGAAAATTTGTAGGTAAATTCTTTGAGATAGACTGTCGTAAAAATTTATATGTCTGTAAAGCTGGTATTTCCGGAATATCGAAATTTTACATAATCAAATGTATACATGTGTGAAAATATTAGAATATTATTAAAAGTATTTAGATTTTTTACTTGAGCTTGCTTCGCTTATGAAGGCAAAAGTCATTGCAGAGCACCCGCTCTTAACAACCTATCCGCTCGTTGGTTTTTTTGTTGGTAAACATTTTATAGTGTAGAGAAACAAACGTAAAGCCAGACACACTAACGCGGTGTGATCCCAGACCTAAGATTCACCTGAAATATATCGCAAATATTTACCATAAACCCGTAGATACATAACGCAAGGATTCTTTTCGACTCCATTATTAGAGAAGTCACTTACTAAAATGTTATATTTTAGCTTATTGTTATATTTAGCGCATTGTAAGAAACGAAAGTGTGAAGGACTCAGTGTTTCCTTGAGATGCTCCCCATTTCTCGTAAGATTATTTCTTTAATGATGCGAAGATGAAATAGGTGAGCAAATTATTTATCTTTGCCCGGATGCGCAATTTATTCTTAAAACACGTTATGTTCCTTAGTTTCAACTCACGTACTCAGCCTGCAGTCCACAGTTCGACTAACTTTTCTTAGGCTCTTTACACTGGCTAGCGAATCACAAAGATTGAAGCAATTGTTTTTAAAATTGCATTTGTCAACTGCGATCAACAAGTGTCGTCCCTTACGCGATCGGTGTAAGACTGAAAAAGTAAAGGTGTGCTCTTACTGGCGATTCGCATAAAAAGAAAGATGAGAACAATTCTTATTGCCTTTCTCACCGATGTCGGCCAACGTTTGGCAGAGCCATCGTCTCTTCTCATCCAAAGTAGAAAAACACCTCGCGTTTTGCAGAAAACTGTTCTCTAAGTAGGTGCTCGTCTGTTTATTGTCACTTTCTGTAACTACCCGTCAGAAAAAAAAAAATCTGCCTTCTATTGCTTATACTACACTTATACTGTATTACTCAAATTTATTTATGTAAAAGCTAATAGAGATTCTTACTCTTCACTTTGGCCAGAACCACCACTAAACTTGATCAATAAAAAGGGAAGCAAGCTTCTAGTTACAACACTTTGTCTTGATCGCCAAATCTTTAAAACTCAAGTTAAATTGTCTCAAAATCTTATTTTCGGTTCTGCGGCGGTCGCTTCCTCATCCGCCATTCACAATTTAATATTTGTCCATTTGTCCTTAAAAACGAGAGCAGACTTTTCTTTTTCCCAGAAGAAATATGAAATTTAACGGCGGTTCCTCTTCACTTAACTTGTGGTTGGAAGTGTAATAAAGCTAATGAATGTATTAAGATAATCGCAACCATGTGCTGTTCAATTGCCGATTGCACAGAGCAGTTCTAATTCAACGAGCCATCTGTGATTAGTTAATTAACGATAACTTGCTGATGGCATTGTCGAAGAGATAACGAAAATGAATGTGATAATCAATACTTTTCATGAAACGACAACGAAATGACAGTTGTTTACCTATAATATGTTTTTTGCATTAATTGCTTTACGTAGTTGATTTCTATTTTTTTATTGAATTCGTTTCAATCCATGCTTTGTTTGTTCTATGATTGATTAAGGCATTTTAAAAAACTGCAAAAATTGTTTTCTTTTAAAATCTTTTAAGTTTATTTTACTGAGTAACTTATAAGTTTGTCTAAAAAATATTAAAACTTTTGCTCTAAAAACTGTATAAGTATTCTGCTATTAGAAAACATATATCGGTAACAGTCGGAATCATAATTCAGTTGCGTTGACTCCGCTGGACTCCAGGACAAGAATGGGATAAAATTGACACTGATTGTCACCGCAGAGTGCTGTGTGTCTACTTAAGAAAAGGTGAACGTGCTTTATGATCTGATCTAACTCAGAAACTCGATTAAATTGCTTTTCATAAAAAAAAGAAGTTTTATTTATTTTTTTTTTAGTGCAATTCGATGGCTTACGATAAAAATCTGTAAAAAATTATGGTTAAGAAGAAGAGCAATTTTTTATTCTCTCTAAAAAACAAAAATTTATAGTTTTCCCTGTATTTCGCACTGTACTCGGAACTTTTCAACAGAGAGTCTCTATAGTATTTCACGCAAACAACGAAGCCTTTACTTGAGAGGAAATAGATAGGGAGTTCTAAACTCATTATGGATCGTAAGCTAGTTACTAATTAAAGTAAAGCAGGTGCAATTGGAAAAATCTCGCCATTCTATGGCCTAGATTGCTTAATAAGATTTTTCCTTAGGCCAAAGTCGAAAATTTCGATCTGCACGTCGAACACAAAACAAAGATCGACGGACATCAAACAGACAAATAGACTTGAGTCCACACCATTTCCGATGAGGGTTCTCCTTAACCCACAAGATACCAATGTAGCAAATCTCGTTAAGGTATCTCGAAAAATGGACAATGCAGGTTAGAAAAAAATATATAACCAGACATTTCTGAGACAGAAAGACAGACTGATTTAAGTGAATTCAAAGAATTATTATTAGAAAATAAATCGAGAGGTTTATTTGAAGTTCTTCTGATAGTTCAAATATCCCATGGCGCCCGGTACAGTTATATAAATGCATTAATGGCAATTCTGATAACTTTTTGACCGTCGGCTAAAGACATAGTTTATTGTCATGTCATCGAACAGAATATTAATTTGCGTGGAAAGTTACGAAATTCAATAAAAAACTTTTACTTTTTAATTATAAAACTGTGCTTTCTATCGGAATTATTCGTTGCGCTGAAATTTGGAATATCTTATACATACTACCGCCAATGGGTATCTCGCTGCATGTGATGGCTAGCATTTGAGCGTATTTTGTATTATTAAAAGCAGATCATTAAAACCTTAAATGGTTATCTCTTTAATGCTTTTTTGTACAACCATGCACGTGTCTACGAAAGCCTATGAGAGTCTATTGGGCGAGGGAAAAAGTTAATGAATGGATGATTATCCACACTTCTATTCACTTGAGATTATGCTAAAGTATGGCGGATCATTCACCCACACACCTTCAGTGTTGTGTGCTTAGCATGTTAATGTTAAAAATTTACCACATTTCGCACTTTTACACGCAGTTTGAAGCAATGTTCAATAAGCTTTGCAAGCAAGCATAGTGAATGTATTTATCACTCACTTTCTCTCCGTGAATGTCAAATGTCTGCTCCCGCTTGCTAATATACGTAAAATTGAAAGAAGGCAAAGCATATACTTTCCAATGTAGGTAGAGTTGTTCGTGGCTGGTAATGCATGTGTGTGTTCGCATGCATAGCTGATAATGTGCTTACACACACACGCAATTGTAGATATATGTACAGAGTTTTCTCATAATAATTTTTTTCCCTCTTATTAATCAACGCATATGTATAGTTGGAGCAAAAATGAGCAAAAAAATTGATGAGTTTTCCTGAAAAACAAAATTTACTGCACACGTGCGAGAGAGACAAAAACTACTACTACTACTACTATCAAAATCACATAAAAATCGAAAACAATTCTTTTATAAATTCAACGATTCTCCCGCTTTTTTTTTTTTTTTTGTCTTTGGGTAAAACTTTGCAAGCAAAAGTTCTAGCATAAGTGCTCTTGGCTAAAGCTTGGAGTGCATAACAAGTAAAAAAGTTACACTCACTTAAGAACGAATTTCTGATACCCAGCATTTCATTTTAGTACCGAAATGTACGATATTTTATTAAACGTGGACGTGTCAGTTGATAGATTGAAAAACAAAATTTCAAATTTTCTGACTTATTTTAGGATGTGTTTGTACCCGTGTTTGCGCGACAGCTTTAAACAGCCTTCGGAAAAGTTTATATCGTGTTGCAAGCCAGCACATAATTTTAATTGCAGACTACGATTTTTAAAAATCGCTGTGTGAGTATAATTGTATCGCCTTTACCTTCACACGTAATCTGTGGCCGCTAACTTTATACCGCTAAGAAATACCTAGTAACAACATACGATTCCAACGTTCCCAACCATGAATTGAGAGACTGGCAGTCAACCAGGTAGGCAAAAAGTCGAACAGGATTACATCGAATTACGTTCATCAAATGCATATGTATTCTACGGCGTGTTTTTCTGCTAGGATTTATCTGACAGACGAAGAGAAGAATTTCTTAATAGGTCGCAAACTTGTTTTAAGGTAAATACGAAATTTGGAGGCGCGATACGCTGAAAGATGTTAGTTATTAACGTTAATCGGTCGATTGTTTTAATATTTGAACAAATATTGCGTCTATGCATATTGCGAAATATTCGCAGCAATTTGTCCGTCACATTTGACCATATTTTGAACATAACGAAATGCCAACAACACAAAACACAAAGACGTTCGCAAACACATTGTAAACAAGAGAATATATGTTTTTTTTGCTGACATTTCTGCTACGAAATAGATTTCGGCTGCTTTTTTTTATGTTTTTCAATTTGTTTCTTTGTAAAAGCTCAGTCTATATGTAAAAATGTGTGTATATGTGTAAACAAAGAAACGGCAAAATGAATGACTTAATGCTCTTGAATATAAGTTGAGTTTTCAAATGAAATTATTTTACGAAATTATATGGAATCAACATCAGTGTAAGCGCTACACGTGTGCTCTCGTTTTCTATGAATCAACGATTGGGGGGAAGGGTGAAAGGAAAGGCTTAGAAGCGGTTTGCAAACGTTCGAAAATCATTCCAATCAGCTGACATATTTCAGTTCCTCAAAAAATGTTATAAAGCTGCAAGTAGATTACTAGGCATTGTATGGCTTAGGGAAAAATAAATCGTAGTTATATTCAAAATAGACAGAACACAAATGGATGACCTATTGTCGTAAAGCAAAACGTACAATTAAATGAAAGCTTTTGTTTTTCGGTTATCCGCATGAGTAGCCGAGCAGATAAAAATCGAGTCTAGCATATCGGTGTTCTCGGATTCAAATCTCAATGCGTGAGAGTTTACTTTGGTCGTAGTTATAGTAAACGTCGACTCCGTCGACTCCCAAAGAACCGCTACGAAACATCGAAGAAATGTCGCTAGAAATATTCACGAACCAAATTTCGGTTTTAAAAACTTTAACTTACGCTTTGCAGAAATTTGAATGTATAGTACGAAGCATGGCAAACCGCATTGGGAAACCTAGTATACTTGTAGGAATATACATATAGGGAAAAAGAAAAGTGAAAAGAATGTTGCAAACAATAACAACCGCTTATATATGCATACGTATATGAATTTTCGTCATCCTTGAAGTGACCTTGACGTCATCAACTCTGTGGGAAACGTTGCGTAGCGTCAAATAATACTGATTACAAAATACGCATTTTGCTTTTAACAACATCATGCACGCATACACATGCACTATTATTTGTGTTGGGCAGTCATAAAAGTTTATTGATAAACGTGCATTTGTGTGTGTGTGTGTGTGTGTGTGTGTATGCATTTATATGCAATGCAAATAGAAACCATTTTATATAGCGTCGTCATAATGATGTTATCAACAGTAGTGGTAGCAGTGGAAAGAGCAAAGACAATGGCTAACCGCAATTCCTACTTAACTGGTTGTTACTTATTTTTCTGTTTTCGAAAATTGGAATATTATTGAAATTTCAACATCGAAAATAAAAAAACGATTGACTTCGTTGTCGCAAATCATTTTTTGGCGCAAGACCAAATCCAAACCAAACAAATTGATTGTTTATGTTGGTCCTATGATTAAATAAATAAAAGGTTATCGCATAATAACAATAGTAATGCAGTTATTCAAAGCAATGCGATTAACTATTAGCCGATGTATTAAGTATCATCAATCAATCAGATGTATTAAGCATTTGTAGACCTAAATGTTTACAGTTGTCAAGGACATAAAATCCATCGAGCGATATCAACGGTATAGTCTTTTAGCCATCTTCATATGCTATAGCTTTTCTCCAACTGTTGTTTTAAGTAAACAAATACATGAGTGCAAGAGAAGGAACCGTTGAGGTAAATACTCCGTAGCACAAACAAAGTGTTTTATTCACTGTGTCCATGCAGAATTAACCAACGGAATGTAAGGAGAGACGCTGCCAAGTTAAACGTTTTTTAACAAAGCGGGCAAGTTTTGATGGCCATATGTTCATCTCTACGTCCAAGTTGTGTAGGATATTAATTTGTTAGTTCACCACTTGTGGTGCAGGGTATATTAAGCCTGCGCGGACATATGTAACGTCTAAAATGCCAATCGTAAGACTTTCTGTCTATATGTCCATCCATTTTTATCAAAGTTTTAGTTCCAGAACATTTCGCGACAAAGTCGGAGGCCTAGTCTTCGGACCACTCTCCATGTGAGTGCTTGTACGAAATATAACGTATTTAATAGACTGTCTTGACCTAAAGTTATCAACTGGCTCAAAACTATCGAGCCAGTTTGAAGTTGAGCATTGCATTTCTTCTTGAAAGAACAGCCGAGACCAGACCTACAGACCTACATAAAAAGAAATACATAAGCATGGCTTTTAATTGGTATGTGTTTCCAAATTTGTATCATATACGATATATACGATGGATAAATTCGATTGATAAATTGAAAGCATAGCTCCTTTTTTCTCTATATTGGAAGCGATGAGTATTAATAGACTCAGCCAAAGTCGAATGCCACTTTTTTAATTTGTTGTAATTTTAAATGGACTGGAAGCGTTACTCTCAAAAGAGCGATGGATCATAATTTATTATAGCATAATAACATTATATATAATTGGCATCTAATCGAACTACAAAGCATCTTTTGTCGCCTTCTGCTTTAGTAATTATCCAGTTAGTAATGAGTCTTTAGCATAAACAATAGCAACACAATAAACGGAGCATTTTCCAGCATATGCTTGTGTGTAAATCAAGTAAAAGCACATCGATATATATGTGGAAAAGTGTGTTTATATCGCACACACTTACACATAGATGCTCATGAACCTGCAACAACTGCATATGTTTCTATGTTTGTATGTACATTTGTTATGGGCAAATTTAAGGCTGTTAACAAGTGTCCATCGTATAAGCCAACATGTCTGCCTCTATCACATGCTCACATGCGAACATGCATGCTACCTATAGTCACAATGAATGCAATGCAGAAATTCAATTTTGTCAATAAGCGTTAAAATGAAACAAAATTCTAGAGGTTTTATTACATTGAACAGAAGGCTTGACGGTAACATTGACGATAATGATTCCAAACATATATTGAATATCTCCCACAATAGAACTGCAACAGCGTTTACTACATGCGCATATGCATATCGGAAAAGTAGGCCTATTATAGTACACAATACCCACTACGGGGCACACATATGCGTATGCGTTGATTTGATTTTAGATATTTTGCGTTTTACATATGCATTTAGATGCGTCGGTTTTCGGGCAGATTAGATATTAAATGAACGAATATATGCAATACGCACTAATTCTGATTGAAAACCAATAGCTTATGCTTCGCCTAAAGCAATTATTTATAATTTTGCATGTCATTGCAATGCAAGTCGGGCAAAGGCGATTGCATACGCAATTAAAATATTGACTTTACTGCTTCATCCAATATATGCGTATGTGTAATATGTATGGTATTAATGTTTGCCCGGAAGTTATCCAAACCATCTGAAAGCGAACATTAAAAATTTGGCAAGGACTTAAGTCGTTAAATCCTTTTTTCAATATCCTCAAGCCAAAAGCTCTTAGGATTTTGAAGCCAAAAAAAGTGGACTAAAAAAAGAATTTTTAATTAGATTTAATGTCGAAAGCAAAAAATCGATGTGCTACAGAGAAAAGAATTATGCCTCATTAAGTTTGGCTATCGAAGGCATTTGCATAAATGCTTTTAAAATTTGGGTTTCCTTAAGATAACTTAGCGTTAAAGGAGAAGGCAACTTAAAATGTTACAGCCGAGCAAGGTGGACCAGTAAAGGCCCTACCTCCTACCTACCTAATATGTTCAATGGAATTTTTACACAAAATATGAAAAATATCTGGATTGTTCCTTCGATAGTTTTATTAAAGTAAATTACACTTCCGCTTATCCTTTACAACATTATCCTATGGCAGGGACCGGAGGAGCTTTTAAACTTCTTTTCTTTTAGTATAACTATTTGTTAATCCCTCGAGTTACGTGCTCATCGGCCAAATCCTTTCAGGTAAAAGTGATAAGAGCTTATAATTCCCTACGTAGGGAGATGCGACAATGTAGATGCACTTATCTCACTGACAAACGTAGGCTTGTAACCTTCGTGGCTAATAATAAGAATAGCTAGTTGCTTACTATTGGGATGGAAGTGTGGTTGTGGTTCACACTGCTGTAATTAGCTTCTCGTTTCTTTGTTTTATCTCTTTATCCCCAATTCTCCTTTGTTTTCTGTTAGATTGGCTAAGAACATTTTGTATTATTGGACCTAAGGTAGACATTGTAATCTACTATAGTGGGCCTTAATGGCTTCGAAGTTACATAAGCGTCAATAAATCCATAGAGAATAAAAAATGATGTTCTGCTTGTTGCACAAAAGCAATGATTCCTACCAATCCTTGTGTAAGGCAGATTCGAAAAATAAACCAATCCTTGGTCCAAGTATAACACGATGTATCGATACGTTTAATCACTATTCTGGATCAGTTTTCCTTATAAAAATATATTAAAAGGACACAATACAACTGCTTAGGAAATTTGCCAACACTTTGCCGAACAAATGGCGCTAAATTTTGAGAAACCCTATCTATATAAACTTTAAAGATTCGGTTCAATTTTTGCAAACCACGGAAAATAGTTAAGAGTTATTTGATAGCACGATAGAACGCCGAACGGAGTTTGGAATGAAAACTTGAGCCATCTTAATTCCATTTCCTCATTTCTATCAATTTAAACACGGCAGACTCGGTCCCGACTATTTTCACTATATACGTATGAAAACATGCGATAATTGCGGAAATTGCAAAAACAATACAATGCTCACCCACATGAGATTATCTAGCTTTGGCTTACATATATATTTAACAATTCAAAAAAGTAACGAACTAACACTGTTAGATTCCTCCAATCATATCGACTGGCAGTTGTAGTGGAAACTTGGAAACCTTTTCATTCATTTTCGTTACTCTTCTAAAACGTTATAAGTTAACGCCAGTACTCTCTCGTATCGTGAACGTTTCTTTGGAATACAAAGTAATCTAATCCGGCATAATAAAGAAGTTGGTGCGATGGCGTTTGTTCGCAAGCCCGACTATACTACAACGTAAGAGGTACGTTTTGTCAAGAACGTTTTCGCCTTCAGAGACTAATGTAAGGTATTTTTCATTTGACTAAAGTTCAACAATATAAACGAAACTAAATGGTTCACTTGCTCTTTTTTAAACCGTGTCCACAGTACGACATTATGGCATGCAACCAGCATCCGTTCACTAGATTTTCACAATGGCAGGATATTGCATTTGTATTTCTATATTAATGCGATTACATGACATTAGCTGGTTTTTTCTATTGTTTTAACGCCCACACAACTTCGCCGGACGTTGGTACCAATAAATAGAACAACGTTCCAATCGTATTTATTAGTTTATTTTTTCAGTTCAGACGGAACGCAATGAGCTCTTTAAACGTTTTGGTGGTCATATTTTTATCAATATTGACGACAGTGCAGCCCGCGCTTTATCGGTTTATACCCGAAGATGCTGATGTATTCACGGATTGTACGGATAGACCAGAATTCGGTGGGATCCATGATTTCGCAGATCTCACTGATATGAATTTTTACAGTGACGATGATGGGATGATACATGCAAGTGGAACTGGATCAATCCTTTGGGATATTGAGCAAACTGATCGCATATCGGTAAATACCAATCTTAGTAACTAAAAAAGGATTATTCAGTTTTCTCGTAAATGGTTTTCTGTCGTTCACTTATGTGGTATCTAGGAAACATTTTTAAGAAAGGCTTTTTCTGTACAATTTCCTTTAATTGCGAGGCAAGTGATTAAAAATTTTGCCTTTCATGACTTTACGAACAAAGAGAAGAAAGTGCTACTACTGCTTAACAGATTCTTTCTTAACGAAACGCTAAAAGACGTTAAATGAATAAAACAAAAAAAAGAGGAAAACGAAATCTTAAGATCTCTGTTTTAATATGTGACGATTTTAAAGAAAGAAATGATTATTTTATTGAGAACATACGCCCGCCTCACGAAATAGAACGAAAATTACTGATTAATTGTTTTTGCAGGTGGATATAGAGCTAAAAAAATATGGACGCGGTAGTTGGCATCAAACTTTCTTATCCCTGAAAGTAAGCGATCTTTGCAAAGAAATGAGAGATAAAAGCTCTATAGCCTATGAATCATTTGCGAAATACATTTTTGTGAAAGAGGGGGAGCAGGTTCCATGTTTTGGGAAAGGGGTACGTATTATCGACGGTACACTTCTACACATTTTACATATTCATATGCATTTCAAATTTAGGAAAAATATCAAGTTGAACAGTCTGTAAAGAGCGAATCTGACGTGAAAGGTATGAATATGGAAGGGCGGCATAAATTGGTTTTCATTTTTCACGCATATGATAAAAATAATCGACGTAGGCCTCAGAGTATGTGTATGGAAGTTCCGGGGGAGATAATTAAGGTCTAAATAGGAAGATCGATGCGAAAAAGATCTTTTTAGACTGACTTGTTTGTCAAAGCTTATTAAAACAAATATAAAATTATTAACTTAACTATTATTTGTTTTATTTTCAGTTCTGTGCAAACTTATTTGCCAAAGTCTCTCCTTTTTTTTTTTTCATTTATTATTAATACATTACCTACTAAAATTCGGGATATATAATTCCATGAAACTACTTATGTGGTATGTGAAACTGAGACATTGTTATGTATGTGACGTCAAATTATATCCAGGGCGAGGCACTAATTTGCGGAATGCTATAACTGAAGTGACGGTAAGTACCATCGGAATAAGCCATGGACTAAATCTTACCAGGCTAAGCAAGACCTGCGCAAGAAATTTGATTTCTTAAGCACAAATTGCAGCAAATGGAAAAGTCATATGGGTGTGGCTGGCTAATGTAAACTGAATCCATTGCATGCATTTCGTTGACCCCGACAGCACGAATAGTGCGTTATGCGCTTTTGCATATAACACATGTGGTGAATGTAAAGTAATATATATACGTAATAAGATTTCGAAATTGAATTTCAAAATATTTATTTTGTGTCACGTAACGTCACCCGTCCCCTTATCGTTCGAAATAAAAAAGTTTACTTGTTGAAAATGCTTATAAATGTGAATAAACACACGTTTGGCAAGTTTTTAATTTCGAATTTAAAAGTAAATGAAAGATCAATACGAGCACTTAAAATATATTAAAAATTGAACACAAGCGTAATATATATGTAAATAATATAGCATAAGCTTTAGTACGAATCTTGTGTGCCTGTCGTTTGCGGCAAATATATATAAACATAAAGAGCAGATTCCGTTAGCGAATGACTTGAATCGAAAAATTTTTAGATAATTGCAGTACAGATTTTTTGCTAATTTGAAATTGAAATCTATTATCTATATTCCTTTGGAGTATTTGGAGTATAGACGGATTCATGTCCCATTTTCAAGTTAAAATCTGTAAATCAACGACGGGATTTCGAACAAACTTTTACACTTTTTCCAAGTATCAGTGTGGAGAGCCAGACGGACGGATGAGATTAATATGTTAAAATCAAACACACCCAACTTTATTTTACACAGTAGATGCTTTCCTTAGAATCCTTGGAAAAAAAAGAATGGTTTAAAAAATATATTGATGAACCGTGTTTTTTCAAAATGATGTAAAAAAAAAGTTAGGTGTCATGTCATCGGTGTCTCGCGGTGAACTGATGTTTTGAACACTTTCTCGCTTTTATTGCAATTATGTGGATTGGGATGTGGCAATCATATGGCAGCTACTCATACCATGCACACCCTCATTCTTTATATATAAAAGAAAGAAGTGTAGAAATAAATAAATGCATCTATCAAATGAAAAATATATTTTAATGACAAATTCATATGATAATATTAAGGTACACATGCAAGATCAATTAAGGCCATCTAGCGTATGAATTTCGCGAATACCTACACTCCATAAAGCTTTGAATACTTGTGTATAGGAGTTGCGTATAGCATGCTGGAGTTAGTTTATCATCATTTCGCTGTAGCGGGTATAAAAATTGAAGTTAATAAAATGCAAGATAACTGAAATCAAAGTCCATTAAACTAAATTAAACCTCAATACAGAAATTTATGTTGATTGAAAGTCTTGTTTATATAATTAAGAATATGTGTGTGCGTATGCAGACATCAATGACAAATGAATTAGAATCATTTAAAAGCGAAAGCAAACTAGAACTGATAACGCAAAACAAAACTGTGATGTTTATATTGTAATAAGTGCATAATAAGAAAGAATTAATAGTATTTTTAAATTATTTCACATACAGATATTTACATGCTCAGCATTGCAAAAACAAGGAAATATTTGCGATATGAATTAGCATCTGCTCACTTACCTCTTGCTTCTCGTCTCTGCCGACCGCCTTTGTCGCCTGAGTAAAAACAATTGCTGTTGTTTTTGTTGTTATCATTTGCTTAGGAATCATGCAATAAATAACGTTTTATACAAACACTTGTTGCCATTGTGTGTGCACTAAGAATCTTCCCCCTATTGCTTTTAGCCCTCTTCCAATTAATTATTTAATAATGATCAACTTTCTGTTGTGCTTTTGTCTGTTTGTATTTGATTTTACACTGTGGAACTTATTCATATTTCTTATATGGAATATATTTAAACACTTTGTATATATGTATATATTAACAAGAAAAAAAAACGAGATAAAAAATAAAAATTGTTTAAGTTTTACGTACATCGTAACAATAATCACAGACCGGAGCCTTTGCTTTCGCTGCCCAGAATGTATTTGTAATACATTTGATTCAATTGTTCCAGGAATATGAACGTTAACACGGTATGTGGGCCTAAACGGCAGTAATATGGGGTGAAACCTTTCCATAAGGCAAATATTCCCTCATGACGAGCCACACGACCTAATACTTCTAAAGTACCACGATATTCGGGTTTTCCATCAACATATTTCTGATTTTGTATGCGTGTCTTAGCCATATCTAAGGGCATCGAAGTGATGGTGGTGAGTAGACCGGAAAGCATACTGGCAGCAAATTGTAGTTTAATACCTTCCTCCATTTTCAAAGGTCCTGTGCGGAAGTAAGTCTTAAATTGGGAATACGAAGCCAGTTGAGACATATTGACCACCATGGCGCGCCCCATTGTAGGTAAACTACCCCGCCATAATGTTGTCAAGCCTTCCTCGCGGGTTATACGAGTCAATGCGTTAAAGACGTTGTTATAATTGCGTCGCTCGGCAATTGGTAAACGACCATCGGATGCCATACGTATTAGAGCCACTTCGGCCGGCGTACCGACAAACGCGCCACAAGCTCCCGCTATCACACCCATGCCCATACTAGCAGCTACGCTTGGATCTTTTTGGAAGTGCACTTTATACGCGTCATTCAGATATGTATAAACGCCCAAACGACTCGTTGTATACGTTGCCTGACGCAATAATGCCGCCCCTATGCCTTGATATAAACCAAAGGGGCCTTCTCGGCTCACCACCGTTTGCATGCAATGAAACGTATTACGAAATTCCTTTTTGCCACTGCCAGCACCAGAGATTTGCATGCGCGTTTTCACTAAATCAAGTGGTTGCACTATCATTGTAGCACCCATTCCTGCCATGCCACCAAGTACAAATTTCATACCATTTGGCAGGTTTTTCTTAACTATTTGCTGCTGCTGTTGCTGAGCCATTTGGCCACAAGTTTTGTGCAAGATTTCTATTATAACTTTTGTGCATACACGATACAATCGTTTTGTTGTTTTTATTAATATTCACTTCCTACCACTATACGCGAGCACTATAAAATTTTATAAATATAACAAAAAATATACGCTTAATTTAAAAAAATATTATTTGCAACTAATCGATCAACAATATTTTTACATTTAAAATTGCAATCATTTCTTGTTTTGTTTTATAGTGCCAATCATATGTTCAAAACCACCTCTCACACACAAAACATACGTACCTCTCTCTTTCTTCGAACGTTTCTCTGGAGTACCGTACGTACAAAACTGGAAAGAAATGAAGCAAATGTTATCAAAATTGTAATAATAGTTAAAATCAAAAAAAAACTACAAACCTACTCTGCGCAAGCGAAAAACTAAACTGTAGCGAAAGAGTATTATATTTATACTGAATGCTTAGGATTCTCATCTTGAATACTATAAGGCAGGCTCTCAATTTTATAAAAATTGCCATAAATGAACAAAATCCAACAACAACAGTATAAACATTTTTTTTTCACTCTCATTAAAAGAACGAAAGCACTGAGTACGTCATTATTAAATATAGAATGCGGCGGCGAGTCACTACTGCCAACGACAATATCGACAAAATACATAATATTGATCTTGTTAAGTGTATTGAGTCTGATGCACTACGTCACCAGTTTGCCTCCAGTAGTGTATATTGTTAATTCATTTACCGACAGCTGTTTCTTGGCATTCTCTCACGTTTCGTATGCTTGCCAAATCAAACAGATAAACAGAGAACGAGAGAGAGAGAGAGAAATGATTGCGAGAGTTAATTCAAAATACACATAAGAGAAGAAAAAGAGCAACAAACAAAGTGTATACACAAACAAATCATCATTTAATTTTAACCTTGGCATTGAGTGATGGTTGGACGTTTGAACACGCTTTCACTTTGTAGTTTTTATTAATACACTTTGCTTAGGTAAACAAATGTGTGTACAAAGTAATTAATCGTACAACTATTTCTCTTCTTTGGTTTTAATAAAGCTTTGTATTTCTTTTAAAGTAATAGTTTTTTAGTTTCAATTTACAAAAAGTTACAAAAGATTGAATAAGTCTACAAACTTTAAAATTAATTTATATGTTGAATTAAGTAAAAAATAAAAATAAATAATTTATTACTTCAAAAAATTACGCAAAAACCTATCGACACTCAACTGGAATTATTACAAATTCAATACAAAATGCATGCGCCTTTAATAGTAAACAGAGAGGATAAAGTTGAGAGAAAATTTAGTAAATGCCGGTATATAGTTATATGTAAAGAAATGTGTGTTACTTTGTTCTATAGTTTCGTATCATTCACGGTTTAATAAGTACAAACTGCTGTTATTTCGTTTGTAACAATCGTGTCATCCTATTAGGGAAGCTATAAATTATTCAGCATAGAATTCATTATCATAATCGGCTTTCTGCTCTTATTATAGCAAAAATCAAAACAATTGATTCCACAAATCTATTTAGAAAATGGGCAAAATATCATTACATAGCTTATCAAGGAACAGTAAGCATGTGATTTTAAAGAAAATTTCAGCAAGGGCTTGAAGTAATTTAGATCAAAAACAAAGGCAGTACATTGCCTACCTTGTGAATGGTAAAAGCGGGCTCATTGGCATGTCCACAATTTCATTAAAAATTACTAGATTTTTGTACATTTCTCTTAAATGGGTATAGGTTTCCCCTTGTTTGATAAGTGCATTTAAACTATTCATGTACACATATAATTCTTTATTCTTGATTTGAAAAACTTACGGGAGAATAGAGTGCGAACATGTCGTTAAGTATTGCGATTTTCCGCAACTCGCTGATGTAAGACAAAACAAAAAGTGTAACGTAAGCCAGATTTGACTCTTTCTCTTTTCTTCGCATACATTTCGTACAATTTAATTTAAGCACTTCTATAGTAAATATCTCGAAAATAAAGAGATTATGAATGTTGACAAAATAATGTTTCTTCTTTGAACTTATTTTTATACTTTGTTAAATATTTCATAAGCTGAAGTTATTTTTTTATATAGCTCACCTTGTTGCAAATACTCAATACCTACACGTATATAAATGTGCATGCGTATGTGTGTATTTACATATATGTTACGCACATAAATTCCATTAGGTCATCGTGATATGTACGTATATGTAAAGGTATATTTGAAAGGCATATGTATATATAACATATTCATATTTACACAAAAATATAAGTGTGCACATATATAAAGGTAAAAAGATATGGAAAATAAATATTGTATGCTAGTGCATAGTATTAGTGATTCTTACGTTTAAATCGTTATTAATTGGTTTTAGTGCTGACTACAACACTTCGAGAGTTCAATAGATACCTTAATTTTTATATTCCGAGGTATATGCACATATATAACTAAGCACGAAAATCTATTATTCAGTAACCACTAACGGTTGCTTAAACACTGTTTCTGAAGTATCTTATATATGAAACGAAAGCATACATGTGCATATGTTCTTGTATGTACATAGTAAATTAACGCTTCCTTATTGATTTGTATTAATGAATTCAACGGTTTCCCCCACCCCTTTCTATTTTTACATCAATATGAAAAAATGAAATGTTGAAATGTCTGGTTTTTTCGTTACTTCAAATAAATCAATTTGCTTTATGGTTTAATATCCGCACAAATAATGGTCGACACTTTCCTGTAAATTCATAGCATTTAATAACATTTTACAACTAACGGCACAAACCAAGAAAAAATGGAGCCAAACGAGATGTGAATAGTCGCTTTTTCAAGCAGCATGAGTTAGTCAAAAAAAAAAAGATAATCGAAAACGAATTTGTAATCGGCTTAAGCCGACTTTTTTAACTACCTTTTTTGCGATAACTGTCTACGGCAAAAACCAAAGTGAGGATGATAAACTGATTTGATTTATTATTTGTGATAATTATCGCATACTGTATATATTTCAAAACTAAAAACCCTGTTTTCATAGTCGGTTTGAAAAAATTTGAAACTAAATTTGTTCTCAAATTGGATTATCATTTCAGTTCATGGACAAACGACTCAGAATAAGTGCATATGTACGACAAACATCTAACAAACATAGTACACTCGGCTTGATAGGCATAAATACAAATTCAATGCAAGCAAGTGCAACCTTCGCGTATGTATCTTTTTAACTGCGCTCAACTTTACTTGGTTGTTTGTCTGTGTTTATAACCATTGCATAAATGGCCTAAATATCTTTATTTATATGCATGTTTTAATGTCCGTCGTCCCAGCGGGTAGATCTACTAATTTTTCCATTTTGTTAGTAACGTTTAAGACTACGCTTTAAAGGCCAAGAGAAATAAAAGAAATCGTCGAAGAGCAAAAAATAACTTTGTTAGTTAACCACACAGGGATTTCTATATGGTCTGCCTTAAAGGGGACAACAACTGAGTCAATTCGCTTATGATAATCTTTGCATCTGTTTCCGAGAATTGCTTTAAATTGTTTTTTATGGCACCAATTATTTGAAATCCTCCGCTTTGCCGAGACTTAGTGGTAGTCGCTAGAAGAGTGTAAGTATGTGAGGACATTCAAGCAATGAAATGTGTTTCAAAAATCTTCAAAAAAACAGGCCTCCGTTATGGAGAGAGGACGACCAATAGTTGATGAATTTTTTTCAATCTTTTCACTTTCACTCACTTTTTAAGATAATGATTAATCATTAGCGATCCGTAAAATTTCAAATACACTCATCATCAAGTCTCCTAATTCCTTTTCATTTATTAGAGGTTTAACTGACTTTTTGCTAAACTTTTAATACAAATTGAACGTTTCCTATAAAACCTATGGGGAGAAGTATTTTGTAGTGGTCTTGAAAGTAGTGTCAACTTCTGATGCTTTTTAGTCACGATGTGCTTAAAGCACAAATTGTCTTTTGAGGCTGTCCTTTTTTGGATTATTATAAGAATGGAAGCTTCATTCGAACGAAAAATAAATCGCTGCTTTGGAATTAATGCAAATCACAAGGAATAATATCTAGTGAATACAACAAGGACGATAACGCTGTCCAATTCAATGGACGAATTTTGACGTAGGGGAAGCCGGGCGCCATGTACACATCATTGAATCCTTTAAATAAAAGGCGGCAAAAATCGGTTCAGAATTAGTTGTTAATATTCGAACTCTATTATTTCGAATTTGCTTTTTCGAAAAAGCTGATGGCTTCACAGAAGGTAGCAAGTTTCCAACTCGTTCTGGAATAAGGATTATATGTTTTATAAGGATTATATGTTCGCGTTTTTGATAGTGATCCCCTTAACCTTTTCGAAAGAATTTCTTAAATTTTTTAAGGCGTGATCCATTAGCAAGAGAAATAAATTCAAAGACAAAAGTCGTACATCCGAAACTATATTTTTCTTTTAGCTATGCTTTATTGCAAGTCCAGGACCGTTAAGTTTCTATGGACGTCTGAATTTGTCTTTTGTAATACATATATTTAGCCAAGTTACAGTTAAATAATTAACAACAATGAAGATATATAGCTGCGTGATCAGAAGGTAGCGTAAAACAATTGCTAAATATGACATATAGTGTCAAGTGAAAGGTGTAAAAAAATTCGTTTTAAGCTGAGTGCAATTTTGCTCTTGCTCAACATGCAAAAGGCACAGAAACTATTTGCTTTTGTGTGAAGGCGTTCATACCGTAAGCGAATGACAAAAACAATAGCAGAAATATTTACAACGGCACGACTGCAATATCCAGCAAATAAGAAAATTTATTTAAAAGGGAATATTATTGCATCCCTTTGCATGGATTACATATGTATGCCTGTTTTACGCATATAGATGTGCCGTAAGTATTGTATTTATGAATTTATGTACAAATATTTAGCAGAAAAAAGGAATTTCATGAAATCGATATAAATGAAAATCCTATAAACGGATTTTTTGTTCGCCAATCTTGATAACGCACAACTGGGCAACGATGGAAATCCAGTAAGCGTTACTTTAAGTTTAACTTTCCAAATCTATTTCAATTTCAATTTTTTTCTTTATTACAAAAAATTAAAAAATTAAATTTTAAATACATCTTTGATCAAGCCGGTCATTTATAAAATGTTCCAGAATAAGCGAAACGTTGTGCTTGGATTCTTAAATTTGTAAGTGTTTAATATCCTGTTAGCTTATTATTATTTGGCAGACAATCGGTGCTGTAACGTGAAAGGTGTATTGTACCCGCCTAAGCTCGTATCTCTTCGTAAGTTCTAATTTCGGTTTGGAACACGACGTTTCCCCTTGCGCTACAAACTGTTCGCAAAACTCCCTATGTCCAGCGTACAGCGTAGTTTTCGTACAAAGCGCGGTGGGCCATTTCAGTTATCCACTCGCCCAATTTACACTAATCGGTATTTCTTAGACAATACCTGAGAGAATTTTGTCCTATGGATGAGTCCACAACAAAGCGTAGGTTCTTCCCCCCTAATTGCAATACCACCAATACCAATATATTTCACTAGGTTAACTTTTTCTACAACTATTGCGGCACCAGTCATGTGATATAATTCCTTGACTGCGGAAATATTCTGCTCTTATTAGCATCCGTTGGACTCTTTCATTGGCGAAGTTGTCGGTCATTCTTTAGTCCTCCTTAGTTTCAACGAGTATTAGAAGTCTTTGTGGAAGCTATATGCTTGTATTTAATTTTTGAAAGATCATAACATATTTAAGGTAAATAGGTTTCAACGATTTTTAAGGTTAGGTTAGGAAAGCTGGAGCGACGCAATAGCAGGCCTTCCTATGCCAAAAATAGACACGTTAGGAAACTACGTCTAGGGTTATAGTGTTGTCAAGCCAGTTTCGCTCCAAAGATCTTTTGGAGATCTTTTAAAAATTGCTTAAAACGCCTCCAGGGAAATTAAAGAAAGAAATGCTATCCAATAGTTTATGTCTAGCTGGGATTTTTTTGAATAGTAAATAAAATTAGGGAAACATTGCAGAAGGATAACGTGGATCGTTAGCTTATATAGTCTCCGGGTTCTGAGTTTTAAACTAAAAAAAAAAAAAACCGAATTTTCCTAACGAGTGGAAATTGAAAATTTTAAAGATTTCTAAGATATATTTATGGTACGAAAGTTTGTATTAAAATTGTTAGTCGGACTCAATACTTTCTCTAATTATATGACACATCACCCAATCCCTTTGGTTTCGTAAGACGCTGCTATATTTTCTCTAAAGACCCGCTGTACACATTCTATTAGTTTGTTGGACTTCTTAACCCATTGACTGCCAGACATATTTAGAGCGTCTTGTTCTGGGTGCCAAGGCCATTTGCAATTAATCTAAAATTGCAGCACGCACTACGCGATATCTCGTAGCTGGCAGTTTTGATACACACGCTTACTACGAGATATCTCGAAGCTGGCAGTCAATGGGTTAATCTCAGTGATCATGGAATTTAACGTATTTTCCTTATCTCCTTAGCTGGCGTGACGTTATCACCGAAAGCAAAGTTTAACATGATATTAATTCGCAAATCCTCTAAAAGCTTATGCCGTTACACGGTTAAAGGCCTTACCCTAATTAACCAAGCAGCATAAAAAATTAAAATAAACGCTACTCGATAAACCAAAAAAAAAAAAATCAATCAAAATGACATGACCTGTATAAGAATAATAATAAACCGAGGAGATTACGACTCAATCGAAAAATGCCTTAAGTGGAAAACATCAAAGAACTAAAGATTTCTCGTTGGTGTTTATACCAATTTTTACTAGGCCTTGTACGTGAGCTATAATTACTGCTTAATGGAAAGTAAATACCGTACAGTAGTAATGAACGAAAAATTAGCTTATAATCTTATAAAGCAAAGCAAAACAAAAAGAAAAGGAAATCGCAAAAAAAAAATTGCTTTGCTTTTACTGTATTTATAAAAGTAAATCACTCTAAACCTATTCCGACTTAACAGGTATCATGCTCGACGCCGTTAATGTCGTTCGTGGAAATGTCATAAAAGCCACACATAGAAAACTGATTACAGTCCGACACTGTGGATATGTATATATATGTGTATACACACCTACATATTAGCGTGTATAAGTGTTCTTGCATTGTAGCCCCTTAGTACACACCGAGGTAGAGTAGAAAACCGAAAAACGTAACCATGAATATATGCAGAGACAGATATTTGTGCAAATGAACCAATGTATGCATGAACGTTCGTCTATGGTAATGTAAGCAAAGTGTGTGGTTAGTATAGTTGACTGCTATTTGCCGCCCATTGGTTGCTCTCCTACATATTGTGCTCCAGTTTGTATTCGGCATTAGGTAGTTATTGGTAATCAATAAAATTTTTACGGTACGTTAATCAAAGCGTTTACTTAGAAAGGATTTAATAACGACGACCGACCATGATTAAAATCAATAGAATGTTAAAGCATTCCATTATGATAATAGTAAGAGAGAAAGAGAGAAAGAGAGAGAGATAGAGAGCGAGAGAGAGTTGAAGGATTCTTTTTTCAATACACTCCGACTCTATTAATAGATTAATATCGAGCTTCATATACACACAAATTCTCATTTTCATTGTTCAATTTTTTTTTTTTTTTATAAATAAAAAAAGGAAGAAAAACCAAGATAATAAAATATTTCAAAAAAAAAAAAAAAAAAAAAAACGAATTTAATAGTAAAACAATTTAAGTCAATTTAAGTTCAATTTGTAGAGAAAGTTTTTTTTTAGAAAAATGTAGAGAAACTTTTATTTTATTTTCTCAAACGGCTTAAAACGTTTTTCTTATCGCTGAGCAGCGATTTATAAAACAAATCATTTTTCTTTTAATTTTTTTTTTTGTATATAAGATATATATATATTTTTTTGAAAGAGATTTTATCCGTTTATCCTCGCATCACTTGCCCTCATGTACAACAAGATTACTTACTTACTATGCGTGGAAAGAACATCTAAAATCTATTTAAATTCCTAAACGTATCATCATCACTATCATCATCATCGTCAGAATTGCTAGACAGACAGTCTTCATGATTTATGGCTTGAAATGCTGAAACCGGTTACCCAGAATGAAAGTTTAAAAAAAGAAGTTAAAGAAGACGAGAAAGAGGGGGGTAGAAAACATGAATGGGAGAAATAAACATATTTTGTATGCATGTACGTTCGTTGCACATCGCAATTCAAATTTGTTCCTTCGTTTGCCTCTTATTTAATGCAATTTATTCAAATTTAATTTTGTTTCCTAAGTACACCAGGTTCAGTTCATGTTTTTTGCGCATACATAGTGAAGATTTTAAGCTCCGCTAAATGTCATAGCAAATAATAAGAAGAAGAGAGTTGCCCTTTACTTTCATATTATATCTACACCGATTATGTAGACAAGCTAGACAATGGTTAGGTGAACGCTGCATACCTAACCTGATTAAGTTAAGGGTAAGCTATTTGCAGATCTGGTTTATCTATTTATTCGTGCCTTAAGGCTAAAGAATATAATATATATGTAAAACTTTTAAGAGACTTTTTATAACTTTTCCATATTAGTCGTTATTGCAATTGTTTTCACTTATCTAAACATTCAGTTAATGGATGACTCATGCGCCCCTAATCGATGGTTAGCTAAACCAGTTGAAAAATAAATAATCTGTGGGAGCTTGTTAAAGGTAGAGATTGAAAGATTTCTAAGTTTGGCCGACCCGGTGGTGGAATTATTGTAAGTCTTAAAGTTCGCGTAAGATTTACTCTACTTTCATATTTATACGAACGTTGTCTATGCAATGGTTCGGCGTCTCGAGGAAAAAATTGCGACCGTGTCCGTACAACAGGCTAAGAAAGGCTCGCAGATGAATGAGACAGAAAATACCTATTGATAAATTTTTATACATTTCCCTCTCTTTCTCTCCTGCGAAAAAACAAACATTTATTATTCACCAACCGCCTGATTACTAAGTAAAGTTACTTTACTTTACATAACCATCAAGTTAATCGTTTTGAGCTTTGAGTACGGCACTCATCTATTCAAATAACGCGCTCATATATCCAATAAATGACGGAACGAGTCATCGTATAAAAGAAGGTTCGACTGTATTTGAAAAGCATCGATTTTAGAGTATGGAACTTTAAAGCAAAAGGGGAAAAATGATGTCATTCGGTTTAAAAATGTCAATGGTCAGGTCAGCGAAGAAATTACTCCACTTTTTATTGGTGGCGAAGATTTATTGGTTTATAATAAAGTTACACATAGTACTCTATGACGTACTATCACGAATGAGTAAGCGAAAGAGTGGTCAGTCTTCTTTAAAAATCACGGAATAAAATGAAAGAAAACGAAAAAGTATATAAACGAATAAAAAAAAAAAGCAAAAACACTTTGAGACGAATTTTACATAACTTACAAATAGATAGAATAGTGAGTGTGAACAATTTTATATTTAAATTAAACTAAGTTAAATTGAAGTAAACGGATATATTCCGAGCTTTCACTTATCCTCTTCTCTGAAATCTTTTGCTTTATAGTGTTTCTTATGCATGTTTCTAAATCAAATGTGATCGGAAATGGCGTTTAAGTTTTATTATATGTATATGAGTAATATATAAAAATATAGAATCATTTTCATTACAGGGGGAAAAATATGTCTACGTAAATCCACGGTATGGTTAAGTGAACAATTCACGTCGTTTTAAAGTCAAACCGACAAAACCGAACTCAGGTGGCGAACATAAATAATTGCTTTATTTATGTCAACGTACAAATCCAACCGTATTCCACTGCTAGTAACCTAGAATGCCAATAAAATCGTTGCTTATGTGAACTTTATAAGCCGCTATTAAAACGATGTATATGGTCTTTCATGCATTCGCTACCGTTACTGTCACAATCTTTTACAAATGAAGGCAACTATGACGACAGGGTTGTGTATGTGATGTGCAGTGACAATGCTAACCAGGATCGCCCACAGCAATGGCATTTTGTGTGATTAACGAAAACCTTTTGGGCGGATATACTCACGCACACACACATAAACACACACACACACACGTATATACACATACATACACACACATTCGAACTTACATCACATAACGTAATGTTTGTGCATTTGCAATCGTAACGTATCTAAGGCATTACGTGGATAAACATATAAAACGGTATTAAACGATTTCTTTTTCGCTGCCCTCTTACAATAACGAACGGACTTTTCAATTCAATTACTAATTTATACCGATTTCCGATTGATTCGTTGGCATTAATAAAGTAATCCTCTTGTTATATTTCGCATCACGCAAACTTATTGTTTATTGCTAAACGACATAATGAGTACTCATTAACCCAAATACGTTGCTTGATCAAAAACTGAAAATGAATTTTAATGTTTTCCCAGAAAGCATCTATTTGTCTTCTCCTTTCGCTCGCACCTCTCCTTCCCCGGTGTTTCTTTTGTTTCCTCGCTCTTGCTTCCTCTCGCTCTACTACACTCAGCACTACTGTCAATGTAGTTGCCGGCCCGCTTAGACAAACTTACAGTCTCTAATTTGATCATCGATTTGACTTTTATCTTATCCGTTGGTGTCTGGTGTTGTCTGAATCAGCTTTTGGCTTTAGAAAATAAGAAATAACCACAAAGCGATAGACATGTCTGGAGAATGGCATAGTCCCGATATAATATTTCTATTTTGAGACCCTTGAGAAGTTCATCGATTCGAGGAGATATTTTACTATCATATCAAGAAGTTAACAAAATTTGATTCGCAAAATTGTTATGAATTTTTTAAGAGTGCATTTGGTTACTTTTTCTCCATGTATAACCCAGCGGTAATCCGTTTAGCATGCTTTCAATACTTAACGTCGTCTTTCATAATTTCGCGGCCGTTGTAGAAACATTTCTACTATTACCCAGGTCGTGGATGTCAGTTACACTATTTAAAAACAAACTGATGGTCATTCTCTTTTTATTATCTTATGACCTCGAAATTGAGTTTACTATTTTTCGTGGAAAAGATCTTACGGTTGAATACTAACTAAGGCTCATTCAATATTTCTTTTTAATTTTAATTTCAAATCCGTGTGGATAGTACCGGTCAGGGTATACGATAAGTCGATTATGACGCAAGCAGGGCTTTTTATCGGATTTCTAATAATAACTTTTTTTTAATTGAAAATTAATTTCTAAAAATAATAATAAGTTTTCCGCAAATACGCTGCGACGTATATGAAGTTTAATTTTACCTAGAAAAAGGCTTCCAAATCGTATCAAATTGTTGTGTAGAGTGGATAAAGTTTCGTTTAAATTTTTCATCATGACTCTAACTCAAGTGACTAGTGACTAGTATTAAAAAGGTCAGCCTAATTGTTGCGTGATTTCTTTCTTATTAAAATTATTTTAATTTTATTTTATTAATTAATTTATTTATTTATCTTATTAATTAGTTTAAGTAGTTTTACAATACGCTTTAAGGCAAAGAGTTGATAGCATTCGCTTCTCTTTCCATTTAATTAGCTTTGTAATAATTGTTTCCTGAAGCGTAACAATCCGAGTTCTACATTCAGAAATCTCAATTATATCCTGTAATTAATTGAAACCTCATGACAGGCAATTCGATTGCTGACAGAAAGAAAAAAAGTGTTTTACTCATGTGATTTATGTATAATCAATGAATAATCAAACATGTGACAATAACAGAAAGCAAAGTGAAAAAATCTTTCATTCATTGTAACCAATTATTTAATATTCTCTTTATCTACCTTGAGGAGAAATGTAGTATAGGCCAGATCTTTTGAGAAGACTATGAAAGGCTGAAATACTTGAAAAAGAAATTCGTTAAATTCTTTCCTAGAAATACCTCTTGCAAACAATGAAAAACAGAAAACCATTGGTTATACATACATACATGTGGTTCGCCTTATTCCTATAGATCGCATTTTTGCTCTCTAAAATAAAAAAATTCAAAGATTCTTGATGAGGACCAAAATTATTCCGCGTTTTCTTCCTGCACAAAGATTTTAGTTAGTTGAAGTTTAACACGCAAAGCGGGGTTGGATTCAACCTAGCTGTCCCATCTCACTGGCGACATAACAAGAAGGGATTGCTTCTTAATCGAAGTTAGGTGTACTTGACCGAAAAGGGAAATTTCGAGAGGAATTTCTTTGCTTTTTTCTGAACAATGAAATTTGCTTCGACATTCCGTAGTGCTTTCGCCACAGATCGCAAATTTTTCACTAAAAAAAATTGGGTATTTATTGGAAAGTCGGCCATCAAATTTTGAATCACATAAAGAAATCGATCTCCCCTAACATAGGGTAAACTGGGTAATAGATACTTCGCGTTCTATTTAATAGAACAGAAAAAAATGGTCAAAAAATTCACAAGAAGGGGTCATAGGCCAATACGAGCCCATGCCTGACATTATTATTAGCTTATTGGAAAGTGAATACATATTCCGATAAGGTAATGTGTTTATCACGTGATTTTGTGCATTCAATTGCAGAACTCATTACTGGGATTCGAAGAGAAAAAAAAGAAAGAAAAAAACCGTAAACATGGTAAAAAATACAATAAATAAATGAAAATTGCAACATGTCAACAATACAAAATGTAACAATTAGCTGACGACACAAAACAAAATTTCATGAAAAGTGCGCTTTTTATTATCAATTAACTCATAATATAAGCAATTTTGTCATTAAACTATTGAATGCTTCTGCATTTGCACGTGCAGGCTCGTGCGTGCATATTCTGATTATCACGAAAAATGATAATTAAATTTTATTGTTTTGCCCTAACACTTGAAATTAAAAGTCAACGATTGAATGTGATAACCATTGTCAACCATTTAATTCCCCACTGTGCGGCAAATTATGTTAATTATTCTGACTTTTCAAAAATCGCTCATTAGTACTTATGTCATCCTATCCTCTATGAGAGGACGGAAAGGGTTTTATTTCAAGTTGTCTACAATTTATCCTCGCCGGGCAAAAAAAAAAAAATGCTTCCGCGCGTGTCCTCATATATGTAGGAATCGCATTTAATCTATTAAAGAATCCCGGCATAGGCAGGAGAGACTTTGATTTATAAGGAAAGCTTCGGCATATGTTATGGTCGTAAGACTACAAAATGAAGTTGGCCGAGGATTAATAATTCAATGTCCTATAAGAGTCAAAATACTTTTTTGTTCCTTCACAAAGGAGATGAGTGTGGATATTAGGCCCAGACGTAATACACGCTTTATGTCAAGTCATAAGTTTGTGCCAACTTTTATTACGAAATATGTACTCGATGTTTATTTTCATTTATTTTCATTTGTTGCAAAAGGCATCTAGAAATAAGTTCAAGACTCAATATTCTCCGTAAGTTAAAGTTGAAAAAATCTCACGAATTTATTTTGAATTTAAGCTAATTGCCAGTCAAACAAACATAGTCGTTCTCGCATTTAACGTGTGTCTGTGCGTTAATATATAAACAAATAAGATTTTGCATGACATTAAATGTCATGCAGTCAATGTCGCATCGAACAAATACGTGTCAATATATCAATACCTGCGTAATCTTAAGCAAATACTTTGTACACATCTGACAGCTTGCTTTCTCTCCTTTTCTCCTTTTCTTTTCTTTTCTTTTCTTTTCTTTTTTTTTAAGGATAATAAATGTTATTATTCATAACACATACACATACAAATACAAATAAAAGTTTTGCTTTTTTTTTTCAAAATGTTATCTCAAGACAGAAATGCTTTATGTTTATTTAACACATTACACGTTTCCCTCCGTTCGAAAGGCAGGCGAAAACCCCGTATATCACGTCTGCATTAAACTTTTCTTTCGAAGGAATTATTCAAATAATTCCAAACGTAGAATACAACACGTATTTTAGATAAGATGATGCGCGCTTTATTGCCTTAGGATTTTTCATTATCGCTCATTTATAATAATGCGAAGAGTTTAGCTGACGCTTACCGCATTTAGAAAATGTCTGCTCGAACATAAATCTCAAGTAAATTTAATTTGCACAAATTGAATTGAATTGAACTGCAATAGCTATCCATAAACGATTTGTTGTCAGTATGATGTCCACCTTAATTCCTAAAAACATGTTCTTCAAAAATTATCGGACTACTTTCGATCCTTTCTTTTGTCGTTGTATTCATCATCCGGATCAATGCAAAATGTGATGCCGTAAATATACATAGTGTTCTTCTAAAGTCTTCCTATTATTCTATTGGCCGAAGTGTTCTCGTTTTAAGACAAGACCTTATCATGCTCACAACTCACAGTGGTAATGCTTTCCATTGGTTGCAGTGAGTAGGAGCATACCATACCTAGCTTACGCCTCGAAAAAGCAACTGATTTTTGATTTTCATTGGTGTGCACGCAACAAAAACTCAGTTACTCGTTAGGGTATAAAGTGTAAAGAGTAGAAAGATCTTGTAAGCTCTTATAAGAATTAAGTCCAACCATCCGATGTAAACGCAGACGACTCATTAATTGATGGTCAGAGTAAGAGCGTGGAATGTTCGCTTTTTATGCAATATAATCTTCACGGATGAAAGTTAATTCCTCTTGGGATAGATTTGTTAAAAAAGAGAAATCTAGCGGGTAGTTCAAGAGAAAACGTTTCATCACAAAATCAGAAAATATGTAACGTTTGGTGCAGTTTTGAAGTGATCGAATCATTAGCCATTGGACGGGACTGTTATCGTCAATTACGCGAATTATGGCTTACGGCCTTAACATCAATTATGCGTGCTTTCCTTTAAACGTGGACTCAGGCTATAGCCCATGTAGTAAAGTCAAAGTTTGCAAGCCGTTAGCTGCATTAGATTATTTTCTTTTGGATTTTTGGAAAAGCACTGTTCATGCACACAGGATCGCCCAGTAAAAATACAACTTTTGAAAAGCGATTTACGGAATAAATGCTTTAACGGATTTCGATGCTCCTAAGGAGACCGGTAAGCGAAGTTGTGGTGGACAAGTTATCGACATTGTTTTTCTTTTTTTTATATGCCATTGTTTTCCGAGTAAGAGAAAAGGTTTGATGGTCATAGTCTTCCATTGTCCATGATTTACAAGAAAGAGGTCGTAAGTTAACTTCAAGTTATTTTATTTAATGAAGATTAAAACGATTCTTTTAGTATTGTTCCGTTGAATTTCTATATCGGATTTGTTCATTATCCTATTAAAAAACCGCATATTAAACTCGACAGAAAAGAGCAATAAAAGAAAAACAATTTCAAGGCAATAAATATTTAAAAATTATTAAATTTCTTCTTCTTTTTTTTGTAGCTACCTCATGCACCCACATTCAGGTCATTTGTCAGCCCTTTTTCAGCTCAAAATAAAAAGCTTACAGAATCGTTCTAATTATAAAACATACAAAACATATAACACATATACATACATATGCGTGGTAAGTATTTATTGTTAAACGCTATATTTAAAATGGCATTTTTTATGCATTTGCCTGTTGGCACGTTAGTCAAGTGTTAGAATTTACGGTCAACTGTTTTATTGTATGCATGAATTAGTGGCGACGTTCATGGTCATCTGTTGTAAAAACATTTTTTTTTTTTGTGGGTTTAAAAAAATTTTCTATGCTAAAACTGAAATAAAGCAAAGAAATAAAAAGAAAAAGTATCAGGAATTAATGAAACGAGTAATAGTTAAGTTATTAAAAAGTTAACTGAAGTTTTTGCCAAACATCCGGCGCTATACGATTCGCTTTTCAAAGATTTATTGAGCAATTTCGATTTGCTTCTATCCCGTACTCATGTGATTTCATATTAGTGATTCGCAGCAATTATTGCTCCCTCGGATTTGTGAAAAGTCCTTTTCATTCATTAGTTCGCTAAATACGTCAAACACACTCTGCTCTTTTGCTTTGGTTTCATAGATCAGGCAGTTTATCTTAAAGGGATCCCCTTTATCCCTCTGCTTGCTCAAGTAAAAAGGGGTTTTTACTGTACGAGCGAGCGCCTTCCCCCAGTATTTGAAGGCCAAATAATGACAATCTCCGGCTAGCCTTGGCGTTCGTCAATTACAGCATATGGTCCTTGCTGTAATCAGGCAGAATTTCACGTAAGAGATCTTCAGAGCATAAACATCAAATGACATTATTTTTACTAAATCGTATTGGCGGTATACGGTAAGCAAACAGAAATTTACCGCTTACTAGAGACGTGACATTACCTTGTGATTTCTTCGATTTCTTCGGCAACATTTTGAAAGCAAAAGCCCACAAATTACTCCAACCTCTTCTTTTTCTTCTTATATGCATTCGGCTGTGGGTTAGCTAAACCCCACCAGTGCTGGGTACAAAAATCATCCTCATATTTTTAATGCTATGTTTTTGGGAACGCAAGCTGTTTAAGGGACTAATTCCCGACACTTTTCGACTCGGATAAGACATTCCAAGAGTGAGTAAATAAATCAACAGTTACGCAATAATCACTGCTATAATCCGCAGCATGGCAGCTAGAGCCGGCAGCCGTGCATTAGTCAGGTTATTAAATTGAGAAAGCGTTAATGTTCACATATTGTGTAATGTTATCGAGGAAAACTTTTAACTTTTTTTCTTTTCACAATTATAACTTTTGTTATATGTTTTTGTTTTTTGTTTTTTTTTTTTTTTGTACAGTGGAACTGTAAAAGTTTTGGTTTTAATACAATATTCCGGGAATTGTTTATGTATGCCGGTATGTATATGTGTGTATATATACGAATTGAAACCATAGGCCGTGAATAACCAAAACTTTTATGCAAAGAGCCGATGCGTGTTTTTTTACTTATTTTTTCTTTATTTAATTTCGTGAGTTTTTTCTCTACATTTATATGCAAGTGTTTCATCAACATGCACTATATGGCCGCTTATAAAATGCAATTGTAATCGTTTTATGTGCCCGTGATAAAGTGTATGCTTGTATGTGCGCTTTTGCGCATACATATACACATGAGCTAAAATGTGCAGCAATTTTTAACAATTATTTACACATTGTTTACATTTCATCACAAACAAGAGCGATGTGCCAATTTTTCATTCAATTTATTCATTTCTTCTCATTCTCAGTTCATACACAGCACAACTACACACGCAATGAATAATTTACTTATAATTCTTCCTCTCTTACATATAATTTTAATGAACCATGACATCTCACCAGCTGAGTTCATATTATATCGGTTTGTTCCAAAGTCGACGTTTGCTGGCTGCTCCCTTCCAACGGCTCCATAATACAATTTCAATAGTCAAAAAAAACAATCCCCATCGAAGGGGGCCTCGCTACCCTGAGGTACCGAATAGAAAATGGGTTTGGGCCAAATTCTCGCTTAGTGGTTTGCGTCTAGGCCTATCTAAGCACCTCTTGAAATGCTCCCCGCGAAACTTTGGAGTAACCACAGCCACCACGAATACTCCCCGAAGGGCCGTACCCAGCAGTCAGGCAAGAAGGCATTCGTCCGGCATTCCGAGATCAACTAGAGTAAAATGTGCCCTCAAACTTGAAATTTCAGGTCTGGTTCTCCGAAAACTATGCAACACTTTTGTACACTTTCAACAGATTTGCGCCTACAGAATAACTTTGATAAAATTTTCATGCAACTTTCATGATAGATCTTCTTTCCCAAACTTGACGTTACAAGACGTTCACCGAATGTCTGGATAATTTTCTATATATTTATGAGATGTCATACACTTTTGAAAGACGATCTGATTCTTCTTATCTTTAACCTTTCCCTCTTTTTCAAATCAAACTGTACGCGAAGAACTCTCGACCCAATTTGTAGGCCAATTCTAGCAAAGTTGATATTTTTAACTTCCAGGCCAAGCCACTCGATGCTACATTTATTCGAAAGGCAAACTGACTTATTTTACGCTCGAAATTTGTACGTATTTCTGATTAATTTCCCTCCCTTTTCAGATTTGCCTTTTACGGCAAAAGTACTTCAAGGCGGTTCTTATCAAACCGAACGGGAGAGTGTGCATCTTTAAACCAATTTCGTATGTATTCCCCGACATGTACACGGTTAAAGAAGTGTTAAGCTGCTTCGGTACCTTTCTAGATTCCTTGAAAATCATTTAGAAAACTGAAAATTGTATTTTTTCTTTCTATTTTTCAAGTTTTTTTGGTTTGATTTTTGTATTGCAAAAAAGGGAAGCAAAAAAGAAAGCGATATAACTTTGAATGTGGGTTGAATGTGGGGAATACGGGACAAGCAACCTTGGAATTGGAATAAAGATGTCAAGGCTCCGAACAGCCCAATGCATTGCATTTGCATTTGGGATGGGGGTCGTTACATAGAGCGTTTCAACTCAAAAATCATATCGATTATGAAAAGAAAAATCGGGATTTGAGTAAATTTTCGCGCAATTTTCCATCTCCCGAGGGAACTTAAATCAAATAAAGAAACAAAGATTCGGTTAAATTCAACGAATTGATTATGTTTTTCAATTAATGGTTTTTGCCAGTAGGCAAGCGAAGGAAGACTCAATTCAAACATTGTTATCGACAACAACAACAATAAGAAAAAGTGTTCGAATACAAACTCGCTTAAAGGAGTTTAAGGAGTTTTTTCTCTTATTTTTTGAGTTATAACAAAAACATACATACATCCATACGTACACATATATATAAGAATTTATGTGAGCGACATTTTTAAAGCAAAGTCAAGTTATGTGTGATTTTGTTTTAAAAACAAACAAAAAGGTTATGTTAAGCTATTCCGTTACGTTTAACGAAGTGTATGATGCAAGTCAGTTTATATGTTTTATATATTAACATTATGTACTACTCTTGTACTTTAACATCATTTATTCATTTCGAGCGTTTTCACCGCTCGTGCTCGTAAATAAACACAAAGCGTTCACTTGGTGTTTAATGATTTCCTATAAATTTTAAATGTTTTTTACATTTTGCACTTGAAAATACGATATATTTTGTGTATATATGTAAGAGCACATACATTTATGTAGGTCAAGCTTGATTGCATGGATAATTAATCCGTTAAGGATAATTTGATTAAAATTTTCACTATTTATTTGCTTCGGATATAAACCGAAGTAAGGCATTATTTTCACATTTCATTACTGATTTATGTTTTCGCACATGAAACCACTTACATACCTGATTATATGCAGACATATATAAAAGAATGCTTAACATGACCAAAACACAGTTCATACAAATTTATGCAGGCTTTACTTAAGCTACAAGCAATTTTCGTCAAACTTTCCTGATGTTTCTGACATTTTTAAGAAATGACGAAAAACTACAAATGGTATAAAAAGGACAGAGAATTATGTACGAAACATTACGTCCAATATTCGTTCGTCGGAATGTCATGAAATTTCCACACAATTCATTTGAAGGTTCGCGCTCCCTAAAAATCATATAGATTCGTCGTTCATACTAAAAGGACCGAAAAGCGCTCAAAATTAGATGATGATGTCCTGCAGGCGCGGGTGGATTTAAATTTTCGTCAAACAATTGGGTATTTATCACTGAAGATTAGCTGTCCTTGGTCTACAGTTCAAGATCAACTTCGTCGTACAGGAGGCAAGGAATTTGTGTTCCTCATGAATTGAAGCCGATCCTGTTTCACGACGAATTGGAACTGGGGATGAGAATTGGGCGCTATACAAGAATCGAAAAAGACAATGGTTTTCTTCCGGAGAAGCACCTGCTTCGATACCCCGATCCTCACTAACAAAGAAAAAGGTTTTTGTTGGTGTGTGGTGGGATTTTCGTGGTGTATTGTGAACAACTCGAACGAATGAAGCGAGAGCTCATAAAAAGCCGATCTCTTTGGCCAATAACAACAAAAAAAGGATCTTTCAGCACGATAACGCGAGGCCACACGCTGCAAAAATAACACCAGAAACAATAGGGGAGTTTGGATTGGAACTTTTACTTCATCCACCCTATTCACCAAATCTCTCGCCATCGGATTATCACCTCTCCAGATTGTTAGAGCATACATTAGGGAATAGAAAATTGAACAATGTTGGAGAAATAAAAACGCACTCGCAAAAGTTTTTCAATGAAAAATGGGAAGACTTTTTTAAAAAGGAAATCGAACAACTGCCTTTACGTTAGCACAAAGTGTTAGAAAATCGTGGAAATTATTTTGTTCAGTAGCTAGCTATCTTTAATAGATAGATATTTTTTTGCCAGCAAAAAAAATGTTGATTACTTTTCGGTCCCCCTAATAGTACCGACATCTATGCGTTATCCTACAAACTTATTGGGTGATGTGTTAATTGCTTTTTGCCACACGCACAAAGGAAACCTTCCTTCTTGTAAAATTTGCAGCAATTAAATAAACGCAACATTAACGGATTAATTTCATTTATTATTGCATGGAGATAAGTGTACGTTAAAGGTAATAATAATTATTAAGGTTTCGTTAATAATTTCGCAAATAATTTTTCATTGCAAAATCTCACACTTCATGACAGAAAAGAATGTTTATAGAAACTTTTTCACCATTAAATATTTTTGAACGGTTTAGCTTTTGATAATGACTGTACTTAACGGTACTTATGCAATGCTTTAAAAGTATTTTGCTCTCAGATACTTTTATCCAAAAAAAAAAAGTACAAACTTTTCAATCAAACAGACCAAGCTAATTGGAACTGATATTTAGGTCTTATAGCATAAGCGAACGCTAGAAACGAACAAACTACCCTGTCCGAGTAACACCCTTTTCGCTGTCTGTAGAATTGTGAAAGCAGAAATTCCAGAGAAAGAAATAAATAACCTCCCTTGGCCAGAAAAATGGTCAAAAACGATTTGTGTTAACTTAATATCTATAGCTTCTTGATTTAATAAACTCGATTTCAAATATAAAAAGATCATGTTTGACTTTTGGTGAGAAGGCACGAAGCAATCAACTTATAGGTGCTACCTTAGTATACGTTGTAATGTAATTTGCAGCATATATTATAGCGTACGGCGTTGTATATTTTGTAGCATATATTGTGGTATCTATTTTTATTGTATATACTGTAACATATATCGTAATACATATCTTTGCACGCTGTGCTCAGTATTGCCGGATACGATGTAAGGTAGTTTGCAGGATATTTTGTTTTATATAACACCTTGTAGTATACACTGTACTGTATAGTCCAAAGAATATCTTGTAATGTATATTGTAGCGTATACTACAGTTAGTAGATATGCGTGTATGCGACAGTATAGCTTGCGCTGTATCTTGTGATATATATTGTAGGACATTTTTTAGTGCATATTACAATAAATTCATGCGTGTAAGGTAGTGTAACTGGCGGTATATCCTATAATACATTTTGTAACATATCTTATAGTATATATTGTACTCTACATTGTAGTATATATATATATACTATTGGAGCACGTCTTTTTATTTCTCAGCACATCTTGTAATACGCATTGTTTCATAGATAAATAGCATAGTGGTAGTATAACAATAGTGATCGATATAAAGGGATACAAGTAAGTTTTACAAGATTTTTACATTAAATTGGATAGCATCAGCTGGATCCACTACAATCATGGAAAGATAAAATTAAAGAAAATTATAGCGCTACTGAGGTGATGCGTCTGAGCCGTGAACTGACGGAGAAATGATGAAAACACGAAAGGAGACATGAAAAAGTAATGTGCCAGATGGCATGGGGGACATTCAGCACTAGCCGTCATTTTCATTACACGTTAACTATTCTCATTGAGACTACAATCGATTCGTTTTCTGCCTGAGCAGTAGCTCGTTCTCTTCACAAGGAATGCAAAAAATAGGTTAATTCTTAGATTTTCCGGAAACATCGATCAGCCCTTTTTTCAACTCGAAGTGCATAAGCCGTGGAAAGGGCGTATATAGAAAAAAAAATCATACAGAAATTCTTGGCTCAATTAAAGCCTGATAAGATTTTCTATCTGAACTTAAGGAAAACATATTATATTACTTTACCACTCACTGCAAATAACGGAGACTTACTTATCGATTTGAAATGAATACAAAGCACTCCTGGGTTTATGCGGCTTACTTTACTTATTATTTAGTCGCGCACACTTTGCCTTACGCTATTCAAATCAAAGATGTATCCTTTACAACGCACTCTTACGCATACGGTGGTTGACACAGCACTAGAAGAGAGATTAAAATCCATATGCAATGAAAAAGTTGCCGTATAAGGTATACAGAGTGAGAAGAGTGTTGAGCTATTTCACTTATTTAAAGCACTATATGAAATCCATTTCTCGGTCACTTCATCGGTTAATTGGAGTTTCGACAATAACACTTCAACTTAATTGAAAATTTCAATTACGTTTTGTTTACGTTGTTAGTTGAATAAAAAATATGAATTTTTGAATGATGGACGGATGGATGGAATAAAAAACAAATCGAGTAAAAGTTAAAAGTTCTCTTACATTTGCCGACTTTAAGGGAAATGTAAAAATTATGTATATAAGGTGTGCATAATTTAAGAAAACAAAGCTCAAGCAGTGCTAACAAACTGATTGCCGAAAACGAAAACAAATATTGATAGAAAGAAGTTTTTATTCCTTTCTTATTTTTCTTTTTTTTTCTGATTAGTGATGACGAATCAAATGAATCAAGTGGAAAACATAATAAACGAAATAGAAAATTCTTTTCATCTTATGACGATTCCCGGACGCCCTAAGGCTAAGATTAGTATTCTAGTTAAAGCAATTCGGTTGGTTTTTCGTTATTAGTTAGCGACATACCGACGAGTGGCAAATTTTGAAAGGTGTTATATGTTTCTGTAAACAATTTAATGTTCGTGTTTTATGAAACGTAATGAAGTACGCATCACAGATTCCTTCTTACGGAAGCTTGGTTAAAAGCGAAGATAACATTAACCGACTATGGGCTGGATTACATTTTTCAAAGAGCTATGTAAGTGTGTTTAGTTTGTAGAATTATCCAGGAGGTTCTTAGGAGGAGTTTAAATAAAACTTGCTTTTGGATTTTCGCTATACTTTGTAATCAGGCATCATAAACAGGCTAAGGGGATTATTAAAGGATTCAATCTTCTCCAACAGATAACTCAGCTTAGTTTTCTAATTTTCTTCCTTAATGTTGGTGATTTGAAAGCTTGCAGAAATGAACGCAAAGCAATTATTAGCAAATCCATAGCCTAGCCGCACCTAGTTCATGGACTCTAAAGAAATATCTCGAAATAAATCCATTCAAATTGCAAAAATTGCTTTTAAGCTGATCCTAAGAAATATTTGCAGTAGAAACTTTTATATCAATTTCTTTTATGGATTGTAACTTCAAATTTTTAGTTTATTGTGAGCGGGTTGTAAGTGCATCACTCCCATCTTTCTCCCTAAGTCTTTTATGATAATTTGTACTAAACTCTAGCATCCATTGTAACTGTGAACAATAGCTTTTTCGTTTTGTTGGGTGTAGTTATAGGAGGCTGACTCACGCCCATTTTCAAGCTTAATTTATGGCCATCACTGAAAAATGCATACACCTAACTTCACGTTTTTTATCTTAATCAACGTAAACGTCCCAGTCACAGAAAGACAGAGATAGATAGATAGATATAGAAGATATTAAATCGGCCCAAAAACCCCAATTATAAGAAACTACGAGATCTCCAACAACTATTTTTGAACATTACAAAAGAAAAATCTCTTACGGTCTGCTTTCTTCGTTCATGTGCTGATCTTGAAGACCGATTAATGGTTTCCCCTCTTTGGGGCTCATAATTACTTAGACTACTTAATAAATACTGTATTCAGGTTTCGACGTTTAGGTCTAAGTGTTACGAAAAGGATGTCGCAAGCAATAAGACGCGAAACTCCGCTTGCACATTTAAAAATGCACACAGAAATAAATGAAGCTTTTAGTGTAAGGCCATGACATAACGAAAAAAGAAATTGAATTGTACGCTTCATTGGCGGAAAAATCAAATTGAATGCTACTTAATTTCCTGGAAAATTTCAATAGAAGAATTATTTGGATATTCAGCTATGATGGCCGTGATATGCTCAAATACTTAGCTTCTCTCTAGCAATTTATTTTTATAAACATCACTTAAGCGAGATTGATAAGTTAACGTTTCCATTGAGATGCCATAAAATCGATGTGTTTTTCATTAGCGATATTTTCTGAGTGGTTTTGAAATTATCCGTCAGTCCGTCCAATTGTTTTATTTGCTCTTCTAATACGCAAAATCTCAAAAATTAAAAGAAAAAGTTGAAACTTGCTTTATAATTGTTTTGTTTTACAATTAAAATCCAGTTTCAAAGTGGGCGTGGTTGAAACATTACAAAAAAGCAATATTTTTGGTACTAAGACGAGGATTGGAGAAGTTTGAATAGGTTTATAAGAATAAATCAACAGGTTTTTTCCTTAAGGCATCTATCTAACTGAGCTTTGGATTAACTCTTCACGCAAGCGTGCCGACCATTGAAGAAAAAACGCCTGTAATATACGAGAAAGCATTGCAGACTAACTTTTGAGCATGACAAAGTTCAGCTTCGTAGTGGAAGGACTGGTCAGGTTGGTAGGCTGAAAAGACTCTTTACTCTTAAAGCATGAAATTTATATTCTGCCAGAAAGACGGAAAGACAATATTTTGAGTAAATTGTTTTGCTCTTTCTGTTTTAGTTCATCGCATTCACACATTAAAAAACAAGAAACATCCGATCTCGTTTTTATCCTTAACATCTCAAGTGAATCTAAAAGTCCTATCATAACATCACGGAGGTGGATTCGCAAGAATTGTTTTACGGTTTTACGCGCTTTTTTTATATATCACATTATTGATGCAAAAGGTTTTCATTGCGACTACTGCTTCGAACCGTCAAATTTAATCCAAGGTCATAAAAAGGATGAAAGGAAAACATGTTGCTTCCTCTCACCACCAGTAAGCGATCACAATGCCAATGTAAATTACTTAGGTAATCAGTATTGGAAGAAGTTAAATGCGATAACCAAAAACTCTTATTTGACAGGTCGACCCGCTAAAGCAATAGTTTTTTAAGTTTACTTCGCTTGCTTTTAAATTATCTCTCAAAATATTAATAGTAATAATGGCAGCAGGCACTCTCGTTATAGTAGTGGTTTTGGCATGAAAAGCTACCGAAGGATGATTTGTTGAAAAGAACAGGTAACCTTTCAGCTCCTAATTGACCCAATTATAGTAAAAAAGATTTGTTCGCTTTAAGTCGCTATTGATTCTTCTTCTGTTTAAAGATATTGAAAATCTTAAATAAAAGAAAATAGGTGTTCGCGCGTTCAGACGGTTGTTTCAATTTACTTTAGTTATGTCTTCGTTTCGTTGGGAATTTAAATTTGTATAAAACCCACAACAGACATGTATATATATATATGTATATATAAGCAGCTAAACAAACAATCCAAGACTTGATGAATGTCAACGTCGGTATAATGAGAATTACAACAAAACCAACAAAAGCTATCATAAAAACAAAAGTTTAAAATACAAGAATGCTAGTTAAGTCGCACGTTCGATACCCATCACCTGCGTGTTATGATTGACTGTAATGACCTTTGCAGCTAACTTATATAATGAATTTTATTAAAACGCTGTCCAAACTGCTTTGACATCAACGAATCAAAATTTTGTAGACTATAACTTGATCTATCTTCACTCTCGAAAAATGAAATGTTTTTTTTCGAGGATATCTGAACAAATCACATTTCTGGATGTTACTAATGATACAACAACAAGATTGATACAACGCTTTGCCAGCGGTTTTAATAGAAACGAGAGAAAACAAAAGTAAACCTCAACTCTTTAAGAGGAAAACAATAATGACATTCATCAGAAGCCACAAGAACATCAATTTAAAACCAACTGAGATTTTAATTTTATAATTGCAGTAATCACCGGAAGACAACATAAGTTTTCCTTTATATTTGCAACATTTAAAGTTTTCAAAAGTCGCACGAATGAAGTGAAAATTTTCACTTAAAATCCATATATCTATTGTAAGGCGATTTAGCCATTTCCGTCCGTCCGTCTGACCGTCCTTTTTGTCTATCCGTGTCTCCCTTTCTTTTACCTTGCTCTTATCTTAAGGTGTACCTCAAGCACAACAACTAACGACTAATGCTCTTACAAAGTCAATGATTCGACTTAACCAGGCCTAAAATAACTGAACAAACTTAAAATTAACTCGAAAAATGATAATGTAAAGTATTTTTCTTATTAAATTTAAAATTTCGCGCAAATATGTGTTAGGGTCAACGAATACTTCTCACTAAAAGGCGCTGTATAGTGAAGGGAAATGATTCATAGATTTGAGACATGAGATGAGATAAACATGGACCTAACATGTCAACGCAATTTGCTTTATTTCAAAGACTGCATAAATGTCGCCTGTCGTTGGGTAGGAATATGCCAATCGAATAGTTTATATTATGTGTTAAATGAGCGAAAATTCGCCTTAAGCCCAATAAAATATTTCCATTATTTATATTAACCGCTATGTACGCATATTGTAACGAGAGAATCTGAAGCCACAACGCAATGTAGGAAAACATTTTATTATGTGTATGTGTAGATATCTGGTGGGTTTCCAGTTGAAAACAGAAAATCAAGCTTGTTTATAAAGGATATAAAGAATAGAATTCTCTCTCCAAACCCCTAAAGAATTTAATTGCAAGCTATATAAAATTTGCTTGCTTCACTTCTTTGTTGCGTACACAATTCATTGAAATTCAAAGGAAAATATAAAACGTAATAGGTATGTATAAAATTTTTATAGCAATAGCATATACATACACAACCGGAATGTATTTTTATAAAATTTTCTTAAGTCATAAACGATTCTTAAAAGTCAAATGGTTTGACGTTTGGCTCTTTTATTATAAATTAAGTAAGAAATTTTTTATTCAACGACCTCATGACACCCACCACCACCTAAGACAATATTAAATTTCGATCAATTGCGAACGCTTTCGCAAGCAGATGATAAGGGCGGCACCTACAAAATTTCTCAAAATTAATCTGAACAGATAAATAATAGATGAACATAAAAATTCTAAATTTCTTAACAGAGCGAGACTCTTGGCATCTAATCCTAACTCAATGGACTACGACAATTGTACTTCAAAAATGAAAACATCTTGAAAACTGTACTTTCATGAATGTGTTTCAGTTTTCTTGCTATCAAGAGTCCAAACCACATCCGTTCCTTTGATAAATTAGCGGAGGGAGGTCAGGTTAGAAGAACGCACGAATGCTTGGAGCATTCGGAAGACAGACTCTCGTGTGGCAGGCAAACAGTCGGATAAATGGTTGCCTTGACGAAGCACACACATACAGACATACCATACTCGTGTCTGAAGCAAACCAAATCCTTACGAAAGTTGCTGTACATATATACTGCACAGGATCTCTGACTAGTGCTTTATTGAGCGAAAGATATGAAATGCCAATCTTGGTACACCCATTCGTTCAATTACGGATGCAAGTAAATCATAAAATATAACTCAATCTTAGATTCTTTTGTTTTCCTTCTTGTTGCTACGTCATTTAGAAATCTCGGGGGATAAAATATGTATAAAGTAGTTAATGGCAGAAAAGACTGTTTCTTTTGATAATTAAAAAATGAAATTACGCTGACTAACGTTTTAATATTTTGCATTTTTCTAGTTTCACATCAACTGTAACAATTTTTCTGGTAAATGTTCCAAACTTAGCCCATTTTCCATTTTTATGAAAACATTACTCGTATAAGCAAATATAGTGAAGGTTTTTCTCGAAGCACACTTTTTGAAAGCCGTTCTTCCGGAAGGCACTAATCAGCAAGCTGCCATTCGGAAGTAAAGTTACGGATGTGCGGTATTTCGTAGTAGATCGAAGTTTCCTATCGAATTTTAGCAGATTGCCTAATAAATTATCTCATTCGATGGCATGGACCTTCAACATCGTTCAAGTACAATCATTCTCGCTACCTTCCCTTCACTTATCAAACGGTAACTTGGGCATATACATTGCACATGCCATTCGGCTATTTTTCCATTTGATGAAAAATTCTAGACCAAAAGATAAACCTTGTGTACACCCATTTTTTTTTTACACGAATTTGATTTAACACGAGTTCAAAAGAAAAAAAATTCTTTTTTACACGAATTATTTTGTTTTAACACGATTTTTAATATTCCAGGAATTTTCTTTTCCAAAGTAGAAGTTACTTTTTATAAAATATTTAATGAATTAAAATGTGTAAGCATGAAATAAATTAAGTGAACTCTAACAAGAACTTTTCAATATTTTTTTACACCTCATTCTCTTTTTACACGAATTTTTTTTACACGTATTTTTGGGAACTTATCTATCGTGTAAAAAGAGAATTCGGTGTAGTTCAAATTTTTATGGCTCAATGAGTTGCATTGCCGGTTGTCATTCAAACTGGTTTTTTATAATCGAACGGCTATTAGTTTTCCCATTTAACACTAGAACTACGAAGCAATTCATTCAGATCCTTGTTAGTTTTCCCTGGTAATGTTCCAAAATTTTTTGATCACTTTTACTTATACGAAAATGCCGTAACTGGTAAAGTCATTTTTCATGCCAATGCTTAAGAAGATACGTGACGTGCTCGATTTCATATAAAAAAAGGGACACTTTTTGATTTTGATTTGACTCAGTCGGTAGGAAAGGCGTCGTGTTTCATCTCAACGATACTTAAGTACACATCAATGATTTGGCAAAAATTAAAAGAATTTGATTGGAAAAGTTTCGATGCATAGCGCCGAACCTTCTCTTAACCCTAGCCCTTCCGAAGTTTGACCACAAATTTTTCGATTATTTCATATCGCATTTCCAAACAATGTGTGGCTTATGCCCAATATTTATTTCATAGTTAACTATAGTTTGTTTAGATGTAAAAATGAATCGAAGCTACAACCTTTTAATTACTCCCAGGCTTCCAACAAGTAACTGCAAATGACGTCATAGCAGGATTCATTACAAGCCACGGTTGATAAGATTAGAACAAAACAAAAGGATGATGACTTGCAGAAATCACTTTGGAATTTTCAGAAGTTGTAACTGCGGTATAATAAAAGTTGTACCGAAAAAATGACAAAAGATTATCTGTCAATCTGTCAATTGAAATGACATATGCATCATAAGATATAAAAATATATTTATGAATTTGCTTGCCAAAAACCTCTATGCCTTTCTTCTTTAATCTGCTTTTTTCATAAACGAACCTAACGAACGAACCTAAGGTCGGGCTTTAAAGCGTATCTTTCGGATTTTAGCTTTTTATCTTAGTGTTTTCAACTTTCCAAGTAACGAATACACACAGGTATGGGTAAATTCAATCGATTTACGGTAGGAAAATATTACCAGTGGCATATCCTTGGCATACCCTGCATACAGTTTTCTTTATTCAAATATCATCATGTGTTTAAATTTTTTTTTTTTGGTTTTTTGTAGGTAATTGGACCACAACGGTGTTTCGAATGATTAACAGCACGTTGTACAAAAGATTTTACGTGTCCAAAACGTTCCCAACAGAACTAACTGTCTGTGATTTACTACGTTGTGAATTTTATTAAATTTTTGAAAAGCTATCTACATATGTACATACATGAAATATACTTTAATTTGGAGAAAACTATTGGGACGGTGAGTAAGCTTTGGCCATTTTTCAGAAGAGCTCGTAATTAGTAGTATCGGGAACTGAATGAAAAACATGGCTTTTCTGCCTGAAAGCATTTTGTGGAGAACTGGACTTTGTGCGGATGCACGCAACAAGCAGAAGGACTTGACATAGACCCACTTTTTATCATACCAATCGATTCAAACATCACTTTCAGAATCGAGGTAGGCTTTCCCGTCCGCCTTGACTTCTTGTGTTCAAAACATAGATCGGAATTTTCGCGCTATTCCTATGAAATTTGCTACACTGACGCGTTAATTTAAAAACCGTTATACGTAGGTTTGCGTAGGGTATATATATATGTAATAATACTAATAAATACTTGCATTGCATAGAATTATTCCTATATTTGCACATAATAATCACTACAAAACAAAGACAAACACAACAACAACAAAAAAAGAAAAACGAAAAAAGTCCTTTTTGACTCGCTCTTCTAACCCTTTAGCTCAGTCCTCTTTGAAAAGAAATTGAAACGCCACTCAAGGCAGAGAAGAAGACATTTATAAAGCATTCAAGGTCGGTAAAGCTTTAAGTACTCGTACTGAAAAGTGCGTGTGTGATGATTTACATGGGCACGAAAAGCTTATCTCTATTCCAAGATTTCGAACTGACCATAAATGACATCACAAAAAGACAAATTATTTATAAAATCTTCATAAAGGATTTTTCTTAGTTACATACTAAATTTGAATGATAATTTTTAGAATTCACACATACACCTAAACAAATCAATTCAAATGCATTTTATGTTAGCACAGCTACGTGACTTTCACATGTTTTCCGTCCAGCAAAATTTTCCAATAATCGCATATGAAACGAAACTTATTCTAAAAATTTTGTAACCTTAAGGGAGATTCAGGACAAAATATATTGAAGAGTTAAAGGTATATAAAAAAACTACAAAGAAAATAAATAAAAACACTCGTTGCGTTGCACAGGCGGGGGAAGGAGAGTTCAATAAGAAACAATAATTGAATGTAATTCTTGTTACTCTTGATGATTTTTTTTGTTTCTTGCTACCTTGGATTACTGCGTCATTGAATAAATTCTCGCTGCTTTCCAAAAATGGTCGTGGCTAATGCTAATGGATTGTATAAGTAAATAAAGCCAAGTTTCGATCTTAATGTGAAATGGAGTTTGCACTGTAATATAACCTAATCCGAGAACATAGAGTTTGGCATCTTTGTGCTAAACCGCCATCATTTGCGGGAAACATGACTTTCTCTGGTTAATTCGAGAAACACTGCTGCTGAATTGTTACATCACCAACAATGCTTGCATTGCGATATTCAAAGTGTGAAGATACGCAACACAAGCATGTCCATGCCGATATCATTTCACAGAAATCCGTTAAATGTGTTGTGTTTGCGATTCCATCACTAGGGAATCCCACCAATGACCATTGCCATTGAGACGAAAGCGGGCACAATATGCCAAATCGGGGAAAGTTTCTGTCCTACACGAAACTTAAGCAGCACTAACATGTAATGTCATCATCATATTTGTTCCGATAATCACTGGTTTTTACTGGTAACTTATTAACCGTAAAATGGGTCTTTGAGTAAACGTCCGCAAGAGACTATTCATGCTTTCTGCGCAAAATTCATATTCTGCCAAGATATCGGAGCAACTATTGCCTAGCGATAGGTAATATCTTGTACAATTTTGCTTTCGACTAAGAGATCAGCGGAAGCGCTTAGTCACACCCGCAATAGAAATTTTCTAAAATAATTTTGTTGTTATTCATGTAAAAACCACTCGAGAGAATGGTCCTCGTATGAACAATAAAAACAAAGACGAACTGGATGAGTTTTTTGCATTTTTCCTTTTAATTGATTTTTATCATTTCACAAAAAGCGATACTAAAAGGTTAAGATTTATAAAAATATTACTAAGCTTTTATTTTTAAAAATAATCGTAATAAATAAAACTTCTTCTTCTTCGACCCTAAGGAGATAAATATGTCCTCAATATTTATTCCAAAGGTGACTATTATTTCTCTTCTTTCTTCTTAAAATTATTGTCGTTGAAGACGAAAACGGAAAGCCACAAACTATGATAAAAGTTTCCTTTCTATAACAAAAAGTTAAAGTTTTCAATATGTTCATACACACATACACACACACACACACACACACACAACTACATACACGCATAGTCGATATTCATAGCCATTCATAACCATTATGTAGGAAATGATGATAAAAAGCAATTGATTTTTTTAGACACTTCATGCAGATGGAAATCTTTCAAGAGTTTATGATATTCTGGACGAATAAATGCACAGATAAAAATGTATTCATGGAAAACGGAAATTGAAATTGATTTTCTTCCGGCTTTATAATCCAAGAAAAAAATGCAATAAATGAAAAATTTTTTCTACCATTTCTGTAATTACGTAGCAATAGACGTAATACCAATTTTTCGTTTAAAAAACAAATGAAGGACTGTATTGTGCCACGGGCGGCCGTTAGTTATATAATTCAGGTATACATTCATAATAAATGGTTGCATAGGAAGCTTTCAGTAACGTCCGACCTTACGCCGAAGCACATTGGTGTACCAAATTTCATCGAAATTCACATATATATATAGATTTTTTTTCCAAAATGATTCTGAATCCTTAAGGTCTTCTGGGTACAAAATATAATATAACCTGGTACCACAAGTGCTGTAGGGTACAATAATTGAAGTAATGAACTTTGCAGAAAGAGTTCGAGAATGAATAATGAACACCGCCCCTGTTCGTATAACTTTCAACTCAATATCAATTTTTTGGAGGAGAACAGGGAGAAAAGGGAATATTCGTTACTCCACACTGATGCTCATAATTCGCTTTTGGAATGGTATGAAAGACAACTCATTTACTATGTGAAAAGTAATTTCCAAGCGGTACAACTGTCAGCCACATTTTTCCGATAAGAAACGGGCCAGTGACTTGAGGCACACCCATCAATTTTGTTTGACGTATAACAAAAGGCCAGGCTAGCATTACAACTTGTGCTGAGAGAACAAAATATTGATTAGTGGCGGGAATGAAAACTTTTTCGAATACTATTAATATGAACATCAATCAACAGATAGAAAGCTGTTTTTAAAAAGCTCTCCGGCTATCCGGTCTCTATGAGGTAATCATTACAATTCCAAAGATATTTATGCAACCGCGAGAGATTTTCAAATACTGCAAATTTTCCTAGTTCCAACACCACACTGTAAAGCTCCATACATGCTTTCAACAATTTCCCCAACAACGAAAGTATTTATCGATCAAACTGAACTCCATTGAATAGGGGCCAGCAATGCGCATTAACTTGACTACAATATCCATGTGGCGGAATTTTCTAACATAAAATTCCTTTATCTACTTTAAACTACTCATTCACTAATTTAGTGGTAGACGCAAAAAAAATTAAAACAAAAAAAAAATGTACAAAAATATTTAATTATTTTTTATGTGAAAATAAAATGAGTTTAACAAAGATTTTTTTACGTTATTACCCACCAGGTACGAAGAGTATTTTTAAAAGTTTATTATTAGATTAATAACAAAATATTAAAGAGAGAAATTTTATCGCAGGCATAGCATTAAACTATCAGCAAAATAATGGCGAAGAATATATGCATCATATTGATCTTTTGGATTTAACGAAAAAGTACGTGCAAATTATGAACTTGACGATGTGGATAAGAGATGGAAGAGAATATATATGAGATTTTTTTGACTTTGTATTTTTTGTATTTTTGTTTCTTTTTTTTTTGTTTTTGTAGCACAAATCCCGATGAGATTGTACGTAAAATATTGTCCGGGGATTACAATGAAAGTCAAGTACCAGCGACGACAAGTAATAACAACAACATCGACATCATAAGTCCCAGCGAAGATAGAGGTTTAAAGAAAGCGATTGCAAAGTTACAACGTAAACTACAAGAACCGACGAAAAAGAAATTTTATATTCATACGCGTTCAGATGCGCATATCTTGCCTTTAACGAATGTGGCTTTCGACAGAATTGGCGAACGCTGTCTAACCGGAAGCTATGACAGAACGTGCCGCATCATAAACACCCAAACCGGTTGCGAAGAGCATGTACTCAGGGAGCATAACAATGTTGTTTTCTCGGTTGCTTTCAATTTACCAAAATGGTAAATATGTGCATATTTCAGATAATACGATACGTGCACACATACGTATACACATCTACATATACCTTTTTTTTATTCGCTTCCGTTCGTTTACAACTCACTCACTATGTCTATTATTACACGTCATACATGATATATATATATATATATATACATATATTCATAAGCATTCACTTTTATTCTATGTGATGTACACACACGTGTAGTGCAGTGAGTGGAAAGAGAAAATTTTTTCAAATTACGTTCACGATGATACGTTTGTTATACCCTATGGGTTTATAACCATATCATGATTATACGCGCACACGAGGTGTTCATGATGTTCATACAATAGATTAGGAATGCACTACATAAAGAATAAAAAAATCCAAGGATTCGTTTGCTTTACAATTTTTAAGGTTTTCTTCTTTTCTTTTTTCTAATTTCAGTGATCGCGTTGTAACCGGCTCATTTGACGGTACCGCGAAAATATGGAGTGCATCTTCAGGTCTGTGCCGTTCTACATACGTGGGTCATACCGCCGAAGTGGTGGCAGCTGTTTTTCATCCTATAAATAACAAAACCATTTGTACTGCGTCAATGGACAGTACAGCTCGAATCTTCGACGTGGAAACTACTCAGGAATTGCAAAATTTGGCTTACCATGGCGCCGAAGTGATTACAACACATTTCAGTAGAGATGGCAATTTACTGCTAACTGGTTCCTTCGATAGAACCGCAGCAATTTGGGATATTCGATCGAAAAGGTAATTAATCGGTCATAAGCAGTTGAAAAAATCAAATTTAACGATATTAGAGCAATCTTTTTACATCCATTTATGTCTCCACTATATGACTCCTGCAAATCGACTTAATAAATACTATCAAAATACACAAGTTTTTGTGGCCGCCTTCATCCGCAATGAATTCGGTCTCTACGGTTTACTATGTTTTTGAGCATAAAATCTCCTTTTCACCGAATAGAAAACAGCGTTCACCTCTGGCGGCATTCCAAATTGTATGCTGCCAAAATGACCTAACTCTCCATGTCACTTTAATGAGAGTTTGTTTTGTAAATTGTCGGCTCATTCAGATGGGTTTACCTAATTTTTAAAATAAATTTTGCGAAGGTAACGCAACACGAAACAAAGAGAATTGAAAATGAATTGGTTCTACAAAAGACTGCAAGCCTCTAAGCTTGTAAACGTTTAGGTGCGTTCCAAATTTGAAACTGCTCGAGAATTTAAACACTTTATGGGATTTTTCAAGCTTGTGTTTGCGCGTTGTAAAGATATTGGGAAAAAATTAAATTTTGGTACACTATAACACTGGGTAGGCGTGGCCGATTTCTACCATTTTTGTACGGCCACTACAGCAACGCCTATAGAATTTGCGTTCAAATTTTTGTGCGAGTAACGAGAGAAAAAACAATTTTTTTTGCGTAGCATTGTAGTGTATTGCGTGTCCTTCGCTCAATTTAATCCATTTTCAAAACCAAGCTGATTGTGAGAACTTCAGTATTTCTATTTCTATTAAATTCGGAATCGATAGCCTTATCTTCGCGGCCAAGAGAATGTTTATAACAGAGATTGGACAGACGGACAGACACAGAGACTGAAATGCTTAAATTAATTTAGATCGCTTTCTTCTGGAAGTTGCAAACGTTTTGATAAAATGAATATACCTCTCACCCTTCGGCGATGAGCATAAAAATCATGAGGTTAGTCACATATGAAAAACTCAGCTTTCGCTATTGTATTCAGCTACCTGACAAAAGCGAAAGCTAACGTTTAGCTACATGATTATTCTCCCTGTGATTACAGGAGTGGGCACCACTTGGCCAGTGCTCAAACGATATTTATCTTTTCCGCCTCATTTTTTAGAAATTAAGAGAAGGAAATCCTTAACTCGATAGTGTCGATAACTTGTCTTAGATCATTGCAATTGCGACCTTTTGCAGCAGCCAATCCTTTCCTTATGAATTCCTTGATTTAGATGTGTGTGCTACCTGTAGGGCTACAGAATTGCAAGTTTTGTGGAAATTTCTTTCATGTCGTTTCAGTTTAATAGCGCAATTGCGTGGCCATACAGCTGAGCTTAGCAATTGTGTGTGGAATTTTCCATGCGATTTATTAGCTACCGGCTCGTTAGATAGTACGGCTTGTGTTTGGGATATGAGACAACTTGATAAAGTTTTATACCACATTGGAGATCATACAGACGAAGTATTGGATGTCGCTTTTGATAGCACCGGCAAAAGATTAGCAACAGCCAGCAATGACTGTACAGCTCGTGTATGGGATGTAAAAGGTGACTTAACAATGCTATCAGTAATGGTAGGTCATACTGACGAAGTATCAAAGGTATGTTATGCTTAAATCTAAACTTTCATTGAGAATAAAAATTTTTGTAAAATTTTAGGTATGTTTTAGTCCACCCGGTGGTATTTTGATGACAGCATCAGCCGACGCCACAGCCCGTTTATGGTTAGTAGAGTCGGGGTTGTGTTCTCAAGTACTAGCAGGTCATGAAGGTGAAGTTTTCTCATGTACATTTAACTATAGCGGTGATATCATTTTAACCGCCTCCAAAGATAACACTTGTCGTTTATGGAGATGATATGATTGGTATACAGTCAATATTTAAAAAAAAAAAAATGATAGTAAAAAGAAAAGAGTAACAAAACCGGAACTTACCCTGCACTGAGTTGTTTTTCTTTTATTATTGTGTGCGTATAAGTCTTGAAGTCACTTTTCATTCTTTTCCGGAATTTATTTTCAACATTTACTACTACAAACACAAGCATATGTGTATATATATTTATTTATTTATTTCTCACAGGTTTTCTTCTCTTTCTTTCTCATTCTTTCTTTTATTTTTTTCTTTTTTTTTCTTTTTTCCTTTTATACAAATAGATTAATTGGTTTTTGTTTCTTTTTAGGTTGAAAAAAAGTGTAAAATCATTTTCATTTTGTTTCTTTTTGTTTTCTGGTTTTTTTTTTGTTTTTGTTTTGTTTTTTTATTTATTTATTTATTTTTTTTTGTAATCTTTTTAAACTACATACTCATCGGTTTTAGGAATTTAAGTTGTTCTTGTTGGTGTAAAAGTGTTGTAGTTTTTTAATGATAAAATGGAGGCATATGGTCAACAAACATTATATTAAATTACACAAATTATTTCAAACATACATTGCAAGTAAAAAAAAAGGGGAAAAAATAATAGTAGTAACGTAATTGTAATAGAAACGATAAGCAAACGGGAGGAGAAACGTTCTTTAACGATGAAAAAAAAAAGAACAGAACTAGTAGTTGTATTCAATATATATATAAAAAAAAAACACATTAACACACCATACATTTTGCTAAACAGTGAGGAATTATGAATAAAATTATTTCTTCTCTCCCTTTTAAAAACCCCTTAAATAATTTATAAATGTTTCATTTCTAAGTGGCTTGCAGTATAGAAAAATAAACATAAACTAGCGACCGACCGACCGACCGACCGACCACCCACCCACCGAGCGACCGCACGACTTTACAAAAGAAAATCACTAAAATTCTTTTAAGATCACTTCGGCTTACGTGATTCACTTGCTTGAAACTGAAAACTAACTGCATCATGCAGACAAAGAGATGATACTAAAAGGGTATTAATCTTATTTATCTCTCTTAAACAAAGACAGAGCGAGAGAGAGAGAGAGACTTTATTATGTGACGTTTCTTATAACACTCAGACTAACTGTATCGATTATCGTCGTAGTAATGTTAAAGAATTGCTTTACATTTAATTCAGGATTTCATTCGGAAGTCATCTCTCGACATTGTGTCGAAAATTTATGTTTATTTCTCTTTTATTAACTGTTGTTTGGGGACGAGTTTGTTATTAAGTCATCGCTATGATGTGTATTATAATATATATATATATATATAAATGTATGTATATGTAATCATGTACGTGTTGGGTTATTTAACAACTAATTTCTCATTATTATTATTATTATTATAATTACGATTCTTTTGTTTTCCTTCGTGTCTCAGTTTAAGTATAAATTTAAATTTCTTATAATAATATATTAACAGCTAACCTTTTTTGAATCCATTGTTCTTCCTTGAGAAAACTCATAAAAAAAAAAAAAAAATTCAATTTCAATATGTAGGTATATGGATTCCGGGTGTATGTGTATATGTTCTAAGTATTTCTTACGGTATTGTTGTTAGTTAGAGTATAGCAAAAGTTGGGATTTCTTGCGGTAAACGCATTCATATACACTTTGTTGTTGTCCGGTCGACATCATTAAAACATTGAGAGGAGTTGACAAGAGCACAAAAGTTACCAGTTATCATACCATTATTATTATTATTATTATGTTGATACCGAAAAGATTTTCTTATTAAAGTGGTTGTTGTTGTTGTTGTTATAGTAGTTATTGTTGTTGTATTTGGTTATAAGTTGACATCAGAGATTTTTTTTCCTTTCATTTCATTAAATAAACAAATAAACAAAAAATTTGCACTTTTTACTATTTTTTTTTTTTTTGTGTCTAACAGGATTTCAATGCGTTGTGGTCTGTAAGTAAAGAGAACAACAAGTGGGAAAAATACATATATACACGTAATATTAGAATTAATTATATATGCGCTGTCAAATGCGACATTCGGTTTATACCGAATATTTGTCTTTGCGATGCCCAACACTTTTGCAAGGACTTATCAATCTTAAGGAGTACATTTTACTCCTTTTGTGACACAACAGAAGTATCTCGCTTGTTATAACATAATTAACACAACACGTATAATTAAATGAAATGCTTCAACATGAGCGAATAATTAGTCATACATAATAGAAAGACACGATATTAGGCAAAGGAATCAAAGAAGCAATTGATGAACTTGTGATGTCGGTATGAAAAAAAAAAAGAAAACCAACTTGAGACTTGCAATAAAATAACGGTTAAGTAAACAGACAGAATGATTAAATTTCTCTGCTGGAAAAAAGAAATTCTTTCGATTTTCATTTAAAATTCATTCCGGCAGCAAAAGTATTTTGAACAAAACTTTATTAATTTCGCATGTCCGCGGTTCGCATTTCACATATAATAATAATGTTCAAAATACAATTTAGTTGTGTGTAGCGCTAAACTTAAGAAACAGAAAAAAGACATACACAGAGCACATTATTGACAGGAACGAAGAGATATGAGAATAGGGCGCGCACAAACAATCTTGATTAATAATTTTTGTGCATAAAATTTGAGGTTATGTTTAAAAGGAGTTTATCGTAGGGTTTTTTTGCGTTTTTTTCAGAGCATTTGATAAAATTCATAAAACTGTAGAGAGAAGAGAGGAAAAGGAAGAAGAATTTAGTATAAGAAAATTAAATATAAAAATAAAAAATAATCGATAAGATACGAAAAGTGACATACGCATTGAAAGAGAGAGAGAAGCATATTAAAGATCAAAAAAGCAAAAAAAAGCCGTATATATTTATATATTAAAAGTTATAAAATAAATTTCGTACTTCACATTTTTCATCGGGAAAGAGCTCCTTAAATGTTCTCTCTATGACTGGATATCTGCAAAAAAAAGAAAGAGAAAATAGTTTCATTTAAAAATCCATGCCGTACAAAACCAATCTTTTGAAAGAGAATCTCAAATCTTTTGACTCAGCAAGCTATGGCCAGCGGACCCTCACTTAATCTCACTCCTCTTAGGTTGCGAAGCGATCCGAAGCATCCGTCCGTTTTTAGAACGAACTAGCACTTAGCCAATGTGATACATAATAAGCAAGTATTATGAGCGTATCGATCGAAAATATATATACTTTGTGTGGCTACTAGAACTTCCTTCTGATAAAATAAATATTCTGATGAGAATGAAAAGATGTTTAATTTCCATCGAAAGGATGTCTGAACCGCTACGCAAAACGGATTATATTATTTTCGCCAGTAGTATCTAAGAAACCCAGTCATTTCCCGTGGAAGTTTAAACAAAAAACCAACAAAAAGATTGTTTAAAAAGCAACAAGCAACAAAACAGAGATGTGTTTCCCATAAAAAATGTTAGATCTGCGCATCTAACTCCATCTACCTTTGCCATGTACCATAGGTCAAACTCGTTTTGTTTTGAAGCAACAACGGTGCAGTAACGGAGAACATTTAAAAAATCTCCAAGTTCCCTAATAAAACTCAGCTCGGTCAGAGCTGACTTCTGCTTATTATCGTCGGAACAAATTAGCGCTTTGTGTACGTAGGTGCAACGAGACTATTAACGATAGATATGCAAGGTGCAAAAAAGCGAGTTCTGTGGTTAATGCGAAAACAAACCGATTATCTAAATTTCCATTAATTACGTCTTTCTGTAACGAACCATCCTTAAGTAATTTTAAGACGAGTAAGAAGGAGATGAAAATGTCTTCGAACTAGACTTTGTTGCGATATGCTCTTAATAAAAAGAAGTCCAACGCATTTAAATTTATTTGCATATTCCTTTTGTTTCATTTTAAATCGATTAGTAAAAATCTCTAACTTAGAAGTTGATTCCAAAAGATCTTAAGAGAGACTCAAAAGAATGTACATATATACTCACTTTGCATGTAAACCGCCGCCTGGTGGAAGACCTTCAATATTTCTATCTTGCAAAGCTTGCAGCAATTCATAATAATCTGTGATCTGATTAGTTTCTACTTCCTCTGTAACGGAAAGAAAGAATAATTTACAAAATTAATTAACAATAAATATACATTTTTCGAAGATTACTTTCTAACTACTCTATAAAATTAAATGGGAAGGATTTTGTAAAAACTTAAAGAAGAAAATAAATATAAACATTTACAAATAAAATTCATAATTATATGTAAGTGAATTTTTTCTTTTTTTTTTTTGTTTAGCATTAACAAGCTTTGGTTTAATGAATATCGTGGATAAAATGTGGTAATAATTTGCTTTCAAGTGATTTGTTGTTGTATGCACCGAAACAACGGATAATCATATCAAGGGGATGGCACAAAGTGGATACAATCGTGTACATGAGCGCATGCTTTCTCCAAGGAAAACGAAAAACATTAAAAAATAAGGAAAAGAAAAAAAACTGCCATACGATCAATTGGGTAAATGAAATGAAAAAAATATGTGTAGTAATGTAAGAAAAAAATACTATGTTATTGAACAGACAAGACTTTAACATACCTTATGCTCACTTAACTTCTCTTTGTTTCTTTCTCTCTCACACTCTAAATTTCTCTTACGATTGTCACACGCCAAAATTGTGTTCTTTTTTTTTTACATAATGTTTTTGTTTTTTATTTTTCTTAAGTTACCGTTCTTTTGTTACCGTTACAGAAGAAGCAGATTTTGCTTTAAGCGTTTTTTTTTTTTCGTTTATTAGAAAAGTGAAGAAATAATAATGAAAATAAACTGAGAATGTTTTTTTAAGAACATTTTTGTTGCTTTTCTAACAAAATAACAGGATATTTTATATTAAGAATGAGTTCGTTTTGCAATTAGTCGGGTTATCGGGTTCGGAAAGATAATCGCAAAGAAAGTTACAAAAACAATCTCCTCGAGTTTTAAATTACGTTATGTTATTTATTTATCTTTTTTTAGGTTATTAAAAATTAATATACATAATTAATTACTGGAGTTGATATATTCTTTTTAACTTGTATTGTTTCTCTTTTCTGTTTTTAGTTATTAGTAAAATCTATCTGTCTGTATATGTTTAAAATTTGACTAGAGAGTTGCTGTGATAGAAAATTTTCGATTTAATTACAGTGTGAGCATAAGGTCTTATATAATAAATATACGTTTTTAGGTCCGAATAAATTTGTTTAAAATTAATTCTAATTTATCTACAAATTTTGTTTTTCACTTTTTCGATATAAAATTTTTGATTATCTTTTGCCAGCAGTTCGTGAATTCAGTTCATTTTTTCTATTGCTTTATAGTTACATATACACTTACCTACGTTTACGTATATTGGCAATGTACTTATTATAATTATTTTAATATTTTTTCGCAAAATTATAACATAGGTTTCTCTACAATTTCTATACTTTACTCAATTCCATAAAATTTTAAGACCTTTCAGTTAATTGTCATTGGATTTCTCTAATTTCGACTTTTAATTACTGAAAATTAATGAAAAATCTATAGGAAAATATTTTGGTTGCGTGTGTGTAGAGGGATTACTCTTCTATGAGAAATTCATTCAAGCAAATTATGGCTTCATGCCATATCGTTTATCATCCACCATCTAGGGTACAAGAAAAGATAATTAAATGAAAATTCTAAATATTATTATAGTGGCTTGTACTACTCATGCAATTAGTCAAGAGCATTAATAATAAGGTGGGAAGGCCATGAAATTTTAAATCGATATGTTTGTTAGAACTCATCCATGATCTTCCTTTTAATATTTCTAAGAATTTCAGACAGCTCTATGAACCATAAGGACATATATGACAACTTGGAGCTTGTGATTTGATTAGTTGGATTTTGAAAATGCCAAAAAGACACTGAGGAGGGGCTGGAGGTATAAGGACAAATCGAATGAAAAATCTATCAGGTAAGAATAACGACCACCAAGTCAGTGTTCAGTGTCACGCATTCATATTTGGTCATAACTGTAGCAAGTGCTTAGTCGGTAAAGTCATGCTACTAATCGATTGGATACACATCCTCTAGACTGTGACCAACTCTTCCTATTTCTTTCGCTTTCCTTTCTTCTTTCATTTTACTCGAATAGGGGACATACCCTGAATTGTTGGCCCTGGTGAGATCTTTCAATAATAGAAAGTCTCAATTTTCTTCCAAGGAAACTTTTGCGTCGAAAGAGTGCTTTCGTAATCCATCAAGAAAACTTAATCTCGCGTTTCCAACAATATATGAAACCTGTATCCCACCCCTATCAATATTAAATACATGGAGTAAGTGAAAAATTCTTGCTCAATTTAATAAAGTTTTTCCTTTTTCTCAAGTCCAGATACAGTAATGCGTTGCATCGAACTGCCCCCTCGAAATAAAACAGGAAGTTTGAGAAATATGTACATATTTAATAATATTTAGTGCAACCTTTACCTAAAATTGGTCGAAATAACGAAATCAAAATATTTCTTATCGGACAGATTGCACACCCACTGTGCAATTTCTATATATATTGATTGAAGGTTATTAATAGAGATGTAATTTTTTAAACTTTCAAAAAACCAAAACCATTTAAACGTTTATCGTCAATTTGGACTATAAGTTGGTAAAATCCTTTAGGAATTTCCTCCAGCCGATTAATATCTCGAATTCATGCTAAGCAGGGAATGTAGACGTTTTAGATTTATGTCTTGATCGATAAGCCTTAGCAAATTAAGGGAATCGGAGATAATGACCGTCATTTTCAAATGTAATCCGCACTGCGTAATTTATAAGAGAGAAGGCGGAAAAGTCATATCAATGTTAAGGAAAACATCTTTAAGGTCGTAGTAGAATATTAAACTTTATATAATATTTTAAATAATGAGCAGTTTTCGAACTCAAATGCGTGAAATAATTACGATTTGAGAAGTGAAGGGGAGTAAACTAAATTATCAAGATAGTAATAGATTTCCTGTAAATGGTGGTGAATATGGGAATTAAATGGGAATCCTCTTTAAAGCACTTATCGAGAAGACAAAAGTAAAAATATAATTATTCGAAATACTTAATTACTTATCGATAATAATATTTTATATATATATATATATATCTATATCTACAATGTGTGTGTAATAATAATAGATAAAGTAAGGCGGTGGCAGTTTCCAATTGTGTATTGTTGTCTAAGCTTCTTTCATTAATTGAAAAGAAAAACTATTCATAACGGAAAGCATCTCATTGGCAATAAATAAACAATTACTTGCATTCAGTAGCTAATCTATACGTAATACCGATTATATTTAAAACTACTGAAATTAATTAATTTATCTACAAAAAATCGAACGATTCCTATTAATAGTAAAAATAATTTTTCTAATGTCTTTGGTTGATTTTCGAAATATTTTCGATTATTAATAAATTTTTCTAATGCGAGTAGAATTGAAAAAAAACATTTGCTAACTAGATTTTCTAAATACAATAATACAACAAAAATTGTTCTACGCGAAAACAAAATTCGAATATTTACGAAATAAGTACATTTTTAAACGATTGCCTACAGATTTCCTTTAGCAAACGTTCTTTACTAATTTACATATATACGGTTTTAAAAATATTAACAAGTTTCATAATTGTCTTTGGCATATACCCCGGGGGTCAATATTATTAAATAATAACAAAAGAAATAAATAATTATTAAACAAAAAACTAAAGCTTTAAAGTTTTATAATACTGTTGGTGTTTCCTTTCCTTTCCTATTTTTTTTTTTTTTTTTTTTTTTTTGTTATAAGGGTATAAGGAGCGAGGGAATTAAGAATTCAATTACGGAAGAATCGAATAGAATCGGATAGAGCAGCACGAAATCGGAATGAAAATTTTTTCATATTTCAAGTTTTTAGAATAAGGGGAAAATTTGTGTGTGTGTGTGTGTAGCAATCATTAGAAACAAAAGAATAGACGATTTAAACAACCTCTTGTGATTTCCTCAATTTGTTTCTCCAACCGTTTGTCGGCCTCTAACGCCTCCTCGGTTGGTTTAGGTGCTCCAGGGAAGGCAATTATTATAATGCTCATATTATCACGGCTGCCCTGTAATAAGGATAATAACTAGAAACCCTAGTGTTTATTAATTATTGTGTTTTGAGATACGGTACCTTGTGCAAACATGTATCAATGACCTGATTGGCTATGGTTACCAGATCGTTGGTGATTTTCAGCCTCGAGTGTATAAAACTGCAGACGTCCTCGTTGCTCATTACATCCCAGATGCCATCGCAAGCTAAAACTAAAAATTCATCCATATCTTGACGACTTTGACAAAAGATTTCTGGTTCCGGCGAAACTAATTGTTCGCACTGACCCTTTTCTTTAACATTTTTAAAATCGTAGTCACCAAGTGCTCGCGAAACAGCCAAAGTCCCATTGACTCGTTTGATCATAACACTTCCACCAGCATTGTGAATACGTTCCTTTTCCACCGGCAAGATAGGTTTGTGATCTTGCGTTGCAAATACCGGTACACCTTGACGACACAATACCGCCCGCGAATCCCCACAGTTAGCAATATAAACCTGCGTAGGTGATACGAAAGCACATACCGCGGTAGTGCCTCCACATTTTTCTGCATTTTGATTAAGTTCAGGTAACTTGCGCATCACTTCATCGATGTGCAAAAAACCGGTACGTATACCCTTCACGTGATCACCATTTCTAAACTCTTCGGTACTGGTAATGTTATCTAACAGATGCTTGGCACAATGTTCAGATACTTTGCAGCCTGCATGGCCGTCAAAAACGGCAAAAAAACTCCACTCATCAAGACCTTCAGCAAGTCCGACTCGCGCATAATAAGCGTCTTCCATCTCGCAACGCCATCCTTGCATAGAACTGACACCGTAAAGTAACTTGTTGCCTTCGCCAGAGTCATTGTGCTTAATGGTTTTCGGTTTATCGAGAAATCCGCCCATCTTGCCTTAACATGCTGTGTGTATTCAAAGCGGGCAAATAGCAAACTCTAACGAGTGTACCTATGAATAACAACGACGACGACGACGATGACCACGACTCTCCTCACACAAAACTGTTATTGGAATTTTACAAAATTCCGATTTAACTTTTAAAGTTTATGATAAAAACCAACTGAGAGGTAGAAGGTGAGCGTTGAAAAGCGTACTTAGTTCTGTAAAATATTGAATACCTGGAGGAGTGAAAGAAACCGAAAACACAATTTAATATTTAATGTTGGCTTTGTATTTAAATATATAATGAAAAAACACCAGTTGCAACACAAACGAAAGATACGTGCAAAGCGAAAAAAAAATGAAAATCAATAAAATATGACAAAACGCAGACGCAATATTTTTCCACCTGGAAAATCCTTAATTCTCAATATTCAACATCAGGCGTGTCAAACTAGTTTAACATCAAGGGCTCCGTAAGGAATTATGCAATCTTCCAAAATTCATTTTGAAAATTTCAAAACTATACATACACATACAATAATTCTTGATAGTATGTATTTTGTATTCAGAATACTCTTCCGATAAATGTAAAGTCGCTGTTCTGACGGATATGGCACATTCACCCAGTGTTTGACATGCCTGCGATGAAACAGAGGATGCATTGCAAACATTGACAGACAGTCATAAGTACTTGACTGAGAGAGATCTTAATTATGTCCATAAGCTGGCCTACATTCATGTAAAATACATTTCATCCCAATAACTTAAATTAATTTCTTTACGAAAAAAAAAAATTTTATCACAAAGCAACGCGCTCAACAGAATTATATCATAACCATTCTATTTTACCTTACGGTGGCCCTTTTAGTTACTTTGTTATTGTATTAAATTCCGACATTTAAGTTTTTTTATAAATTTGCGATTTAATTCCTCACCAATTTACGCGTTTTGCACGAAATTTAAAATTAACATCATTGTAGATTATTGTAGAAAATTTAAAAAGAAAAATCTATTTGTACACAAAAACAGCATAAATCTCGCGAGTTACTTTCTTATGAATGCGCTTTCAATAGAGTTCCTTACAAAAAAAAAAAAAAACTTGAATCAAAGAAACACAGAACAAATGACAGTTTAACATGAAAAAGAAAGATGAGGAAATTTTTCAATGTTTTGCTTCGCTCAGGTAAGAGCATTCTCTCACTCGTATAGTTAGAAAACAGTATTACCAGACCAAATGCTTAATTAGAACTATTTTTTGGTAGCTTTACCTATCGTAATTTTTATATATATATGCGAAAAAATAACTAATAAAAATTACATGAATATATGTATAACAAAACATAGGAATGGATAAATATGTCAATAAAATTATTTCACAATCATCTTTGTAAGGGTATACGTTTCGTTTTCGTTTTCGTTTTTCAAAATGTTACGAAGAACTAACCTGCGTTGCAGATAGCTTAAAAACCTCTTTCTCGGAATTTCATTATTACCTATGCATATCGATTTACAAGTGGACATAAGCAATTTTAGGATTTTATTTTATTTAGTAACTTTTTTTAATCAAAAGTGTTTTCTTTAAGGCAATTTGCGGATATTGTGAATATAATTATAAAACCCCTTTTTCTATAAAATTTCCAATTAACGACTTGATTTCTTGTCCGTGAATCGTGGGGAATTCTCGATCGAAGAGTAATGCGTACCCTTCTATATCGAATTGTACTAAATTGAGTTAGATAGCTGAAATTATTCAAATTCTCTTGGAATAACAAAAGATAGTAGTTACTGGACAGATTTGCAAAAATTTAATCCAACTTTGTTACGAGGTGTAGGATATGGAAATCTCAAAGCTCAGTAAGGAGTATTCCATGCTTAAAGAACAGCAGCTTTTACTGACAATTCTTTATTTGATTTTTAGGCAAGGCGAAGATTCATTCAATCGATATCTATCATAACCTACATTTATTTAAGCATTGTTCACATTATTTAACAGACTATTTGACAGCCATATTTAGCTACTTCATCTTACATAAGGGGGCTTGATAACCCTTAATTAACTCTTAAAAGAATTTACACCTTTATTGTATCTAGCAAAAGTTGTTTCTAAAAAAATTTTATCATTTAGCTGAAAGCTCTAACTTTAGCTTCAAGTTCACAATTATAAAATAAGGGGACACATCATTTTCTGCTAATTGTGCGCGGGTCCATATATTGATTTTCCATTTTTAATCTTTAAATGTTTCCTTTTGCAAACTTAAAGAAAGCTGCCGTTTGCATGCATTGGAATATATTTCAAAGAAAAATAAATGGCTGAATCGATTCAGCTCTTCGTACTGATTAGAAACTTGTAACTTTTGGAAGATGACCTAATTTAATGTTATCCCTGTGAGGGGCATGGAAACGTGTATTCTCCGTTGGTGTAAAACAATATAATTATCAATAATTGTGCAAGTCATCAATACTCGGAACACTGTATTTTCCCGCAATATAATTTTTATCTACATATCTGCATCTACATCTTCTCGGTACACAGAAAGTCGGTTTTTTAAAATGGAACATTTGAATTTGGCAATTCCGAATAGAGAGAAGAAAGAGAGATTTGAAGATTCCCTACAATAATTTCTCTTGAAAATTTCATATAATTTGATTGTAAACATATGAAATATTTAGAGAATTGTATTATATAGAAATAGAAATAATTGGAAAGAAAAAAAAGATATTTTAAAAACCCAATTTCCTAAAAAATTCGTTCCCTTTTGTGAAATGCAATTAATGCGATATTTAGAAATCTTAGAAACGATTGTTTACGAAATCATTACCCTGAAGCAAGATTCTAAATTTAGAAAATACAATATGACAACATCACTGACCAATCAATTGCATTGTTTTGCAAAAGGAACCGGTGGCTAATACAAGCAAAGAGAAATCGGCAATTCCTCTATTATACAGTACAATTTCATTAAGGGAAAATTCTCAAAAATTTATATTTGTGAACAACAAACCAACGCTTTTAGGAACAATGTTGTGGAAAATTTTATTTGAAAAAGAAAATTGAAAAATTTGTAAATGTCTTACAAAGGGTTGATTTTTTCCACTCAATAGCACATAGCACATTGGATATTATTTTTTTTCTTTGATAACGTCGATTCAGTAACACTCTTCTATACTCTTTTCTTGAAATATTCGATGAACGTATAACACACGCGCACACACCAGCCCGTTTTTTTAGTCAAACATGAAATCTTCCTTAAAAATTTTAATTTGGTTAAACAAAATAAACTAACAATTCTTTTCTTCTCCACAACAAAACTTTGATTACAATATTAGCACAATGTTGCCAACATTCATTTATTTTTATTTATGTGCATAAAGAGGCGATTTCGCAAAAAAACTACAACTACAACTTTTTCTAATCACTTGCTTTTGAATAATAAACATAAATTTATTAAAAAGCAGCAGATCGAAAAAAACTTTGTTAAATTTATGGCTCAAATAAATAAATTTAGTGCTTCACATATTGCACTATCTCGTTTAATATTTCAGAGTATTATTTTGTTACGTTGATAGGTTTTCCACTTTGAAACTTGTCATCACTTAAGAAGAGGAATAAAATGATTTGCTCTCTTTTTAATATCGTAACTGAACTTTTCAATGAATTTAATAAGGCGGCCAGCTGTGACAAAAATTTTTACTATTAAAGCAATGAGGAAAATGAAAAATTGAATTAATACTTGCATTAGTTTTTATTAACCAACTATTGATAACTATAAAAGAAGTAATAATGCTTATTCTTAAATATTAGATAAAATTTCAAATAAAAAACGAACTAAACATTGGAAGAAGGGGTTAAATTTATTTTCAGTATTCAGTTTGAGTTATGAGTTTTTTTCTCTTGATATATCCTTAGTCTTCTTTTTCTTCTAGAATTCAGCAAATCAACAACAAGGGGGCTAATCACGTAACTGAAAGTTAGGTTTATCTTTCAGATTCGGTCGTTCCGCCGGAAGGGGAAGCAAAAGTTAAATTTTTCGTGCGTGATTAGCCTCCATATGAGTCACTGTGCTGAGTAAATCTTTCGCTTAATATTAGTTAGGCATCAATTGCATATAAGAGAGAGAAAGAGAGAAAGAGAGAAAGAGAGAGAGAGAGAGAGAGAGAGAGAGAGCGACAGAGACAGAGAGAGAAAGAAAGAGAGAGAGGGAGACAGAGAGAGAGATAGAGAGAGAAAGGCCTCATATAAAATGTGTGGTGTTTAATTTGCAAAATCGCCCACGTAGGGTTGCAAACTTTGCCAAAACGATGCTTTGTATATTGTTACATTTCATAAATCGTAAGTTTCAGACATTTCAGATATTTTGCAATTTTCCATAATATACGATATTCGGATAATAATTTGTTTCTTATTTAATTCTCTCATATGAGAACACGCAAGAGATTGCGCCCCTAACATTTATTTTCCGCAGTTACAGCAAGTAAGTAGGTTTGTGTCTAGAACATCTATCAATGTTACCAGATTTTTAGTAGAAAAAAAAAGCTGTAGAATTTATTAAAAAATAAACTCTGCAGTGTGCAATAGTTAACTTTCAAAAATTTATTTTTTAACCTTTGAAATAATAACAATTTTAGCTTCTAATTAGGTTATTAAAGAGTACAAAGCCATGTCTTTGAGATAAATGATCATTATCTACTATTACACAATTGAACAACGCGGTTGGTCTTCAGGGCACTTGTGCGTCTTTGCATTACCTGCGCATTCAATCTTACCTAGTTACCGGCCCGCCTTTGATGATAACCGACAAAGCAAACCTAAAAAATTGTCATTTGGTTTATGATTCTTCTAATTAAAAAATATTTTCTTTATAGATTCTTGACAATTTATTGTTTTTAAGATTTCCCTAAAAAGCAAAAATATAAAATAAAAAAAAAAATAATAATAATAAAATAATAACTGAATGCAATTGAAAACAGTTCACGTCTACAAATAAACAAAAATAAAATCTGTTTGTAAAACGTTACCCAGATAATCGTATATAAAGCACATAAAATTATACAAACTGTATATAAAGGTACATATATTGTAAAAATAAAAACAAGCATGAAAAACATAAAAAAAAAAAAGAAAAACAAAACGTGCCGTGTGTGGAAACAATTATTGTACATAAGTACATACTTTCAAGTGGACAGTTTTATGAGCTACGAACAACTTAATTATTAGGTTTGACATTTCGTAAGATTTCTTTTACCGAGTGAGGTCAGTTGGTCATAAATCAATTACTACAAATAAAAGAACATTCACACAAACCGAACACTTGTGCAATGAACGTTTTGGATAAAAAAAAAAAAAGAAAGAAAAAAAAAACAGAATTACTGGCCTTTTGTTTCTCACGTATGTGAAAAAATAATTTTGTTACTACAGTGAAGATAGCGGACCAAGATTTTTTGTGCTCTACTTGCATGACTCGAACTATAGGCGAGAACTCAGATTTTCTGTTAGCTTCCAATGTCCTTGAAGACATATCAAAAATCGTGAAGGTGTTTATTCTTTTCTTGAGTAACTACGCACAAAACCTACGGGAGAATTGGTAGCTATAGTTGAATTTATTTATTTTTAGTTATACCTGAAACTCAACTAAACAAATAACACTCGAGTTCAATTGACTCTTACAGCAAAACTTATATTAATTAATATTAAAACTTGGTATAAGTACAATAAAATAAATAAAATGGAAAAAAAGAAAAAGAAAACATGTACACAACTGGCATAGAGCCACACTTACAACCGGTACAGGACCGAATTGCAAATGAACCCCTAAGCCAGCGCAAACATGCATAAGCTTGGCAACCGATAATAGTTAACATCAATTAATTTTCGAATCGAATATTGACTATTTATTGTTAAAAGTTAGTTCAGGTACAACATGGGTATTGTTGTTCTTATAATAATAACATAAGGCTTAGGTTTCTTCATCTCTTCATGTCACGACAAATCAAAGACAATAAGCAGTGCTTTGTAGCCAAGACAAGCACCAAAAAAATGTGAGCTACTGCGATGGGTTATCTTCGCAGAATTTGGTGCAGGTGTGTGTGTGTAAGCGACTCTATGTGGGAATTGATACGATTTCATTAATTCACTAAATAAAATATATTTGGAAAAGTATTTGATTTGTTTTTATTATTAGTTTTCCTTTTTTTTTTTTGCTATGACAAATTTTCAGTCTACTTTGCTTTCAAAGGTACTAAAATATATTTTGATTTTGTTTTTGGGAAGATCAACACAAAGGAATACAACTCATTCAGAAATGGTATTCTATTCAAGACGAAGCAATTAATTTCATTCAGCTCATGAAAGGCAATGCCATGCAGTCCACTTAGCCCAAGGCGTAGTCAAAAAATGTAACGATTTTATTATTTTTTAAAACGTCAGAGATTGCTGCTTAAAAGTACGGAATCAATTGGTGACTACTGCGTATAGTTGATCTACGTTGACCTACGATATATAATGAAATTGCGATTCTTATCATTTTTGATTCTTTATGAGATGTTTCAAGTTTCACAGATTAATTTGAAAGTCCAAATCTCTACCACCATTGCAAGGAGGTATTCATCCAGATCTTTCAAGTATACATCACTAAATACTGTTTAAAAAGTAGAGGAGAAGGACTGCGTATGAATTTTCGATGTCTATCGTTCTTTTTATTTTGTTTCAATATCCCACAGATCTCTCATAGGATCTTAGAGGGATATGCGTTATGGACGAAGGTAATCCCTTAAGCGGAAGCTTGTAGGTGATATCAATATCTAAAGGCTTATAGTATTGATGGAGTCACCTAAATCGAATCAGCTCTGAATTTGACGATAAATCTGATCAGCGTTAATTAATTAAGAACTTTACCGTAAAGTACTCAATACTAAGCCCTTCCTTTTTGATTTTATTCGAAGGCAAACTTAAAGCAAGTTAAGCTTTTTTGCATTCACATCAAAAAGGTCTTTTTTTTCCTTTACTTGAAGGCATTAAAAAACCACAAGTCAATATTTAAAATCTAGTTCAGGTAAAAGTTGTTAAGCGTCCCCAGCGTTTCTTTTGGCCAGCGAAGGATTTTGTTGGCGAACCGACGAGCAACTTTGCAACAGGAAATCGATTTTTGTATCAATAAATTTTCAACAGGTTCGATATCATTTAGATGATCAAATATTTAATCTATGTAAGTCTGTCCGTCTCTCTGTCTAATAATGATAAATTGTTATCGCCATGACAACATATAAGACTTAATGCTTTGACAAAAGTCATCACCATCAACAGAAACATTTATCCTCCAATGATTTTTGTATATGACACATATACGCTGACACACAGTTACACACACACACACACACGTATGCATACACTTATGTACACATGTAGATATATGCATATCGAAATGATTGTTACTTGTTTTATGTCAGGGGGGACCGATTAAAACATGTTAATAACTCTATTAAAACGATAATTCAATATGTACTGCGTGCATATGTGTAAGTGAACTTTTACATATACGAGCAAACAACAAACAATAACAGCAACATTACTGTTAAACAAGTAAGAAAGGCGTATACTACAGGAGACTTTAAACGAATCTTAGACACCTCCTGCTACTACTAGGCAAACATATTCAATGTACTTGATTTCCTATTCAAAATGGGCGTGTCATTTAGGGTATTTTATAAGGAACAGGAAAGGGTATAAGAATTCTGCGAATCTAAAAGTATTGGTTTTCTTGAGGTTTTAGCTCGCAAGCCAAGTTCGCAGGCCAATCACGGGATACATTCCTGTTGCCGACCTTAAAAATCCTAATAGTGCTAATGTGGACGGATAGGCAGACTGCATGGCAGTTTTGCACGTCTTCCACCAATAAACGAACTCTTCATCTCAAGAGACCTTTAAACGCTGCACCCCAAAGCTGACATTCAGTGAGCTTTTTGCTGTGCCAAGCAATTTTTAAGTGATTGTCGATGAATCGAGCACCGATGTATAAATTGTACCTAAACAATACAGCTAAGAATATTGGTGTTTAGAGTCGGACATAGGGACAGTTAAGTAACTTTTCATTTACTTTCCAAGGCTTGGTGTTATGCGTTGCCAAGAGCATGATAAACTTGACATACCGTAGCATTGTTTGTGTTGTTAGGTATAGGAGCAACTACTTAAAGAAAAGTAAACAAGAGACATTAAATGTGCAAAAAAGTTTTGATAGAGAAATCAATGAATCCCCTATTGAATGAATGTTGTTTGTTTTAAAAATAATACCGCCTAACAGCACTAATAGCAACAACAAAAGCAATAATAACAACACTATTACAAAGTGAACTCAATAAAAAGCGATTTGCATTTGTAAATCCTTTTGATTAAATGCACATGCACATAAACGCAAAAACACATACACATATACACGTTCATATATCGTTCAATATATATATGTATATATATATATATATATGTATATATGTTTACATAGATATTTATTTATCTACAGATATGTATTCATGTGTGCGCGGTTAAAACTTTTATATCCAACAACCCCGCGAAAAAGATCAGATCATAATCGTGTTTTTCTAAAGATTGACTGCCAGACCGACAGTGCGTTTGGTGTGGTTTGGTGGTTCGTACAATATTGATCCAAACATAAAATCGTATACTGGCTTGTTTCCTGAATGTGTGATGTTTTATCCGTACCTATATTCATATATACATATATACATACATGTAAACTGAATTCTCTATGAATGTCTACTTATAACATATATGTACATATATTACAACTCTCGCGATATTTGTATACAACAGCCAACGAATTGAGTACAACAAGAAAAAGTTCAATAACAAGAGATATGCACAAAATGCATACAATCTGTATGTATATAACCGCATTCATACATACATATATACATACATAAAATACATATATATTTATACGTACATACATACATTCATACATATGTACATGCATACAAACATAAATACATAACCGCATTGGACGTTGTTAGTTAGTGGTTATAATCATAGCAATATTACAGCAACAGAAACAACAATAACAACAGCAGCATAAATAACTTTTGCAACAATTCGTATGTACGACGAGCAACAAAATTTGTAAACGATTCAATTTGGAGAAAACGGAACGTGGCGGCAAAGATAAAATGATTGAATTGGTTAAAGGTGCTTTTTTTATTCCAACGTGCAATGATACCCTTCCCAGCTATGGCGGAGGCGACTATTAAAGGTGTAGAGAATGAGAAGAGAAGAGAAAAAATACACTTTTTTTTCCTCTTTGTTGAAAGCTTACAACATTACAACAAAAACAAATGGTTATATGGTTCAAGGTATTTACGAGTCCATATGCTTGTGCATATGTATGTGTGCATGCAAATGTGTTTTTACATATGCACATGTACAGCCATTGACACGTGAATAGCGCAGACTTCAGCATGAAAATAGACGCAAAAATTTATTAAAACATTTATATAGAAATTTTGAATAAATTATTACTGTTTTCCATTAAAAAAAAAAGCTTCGCCAGTATTGCAGGCTTTGGGAGCTTTGAATAGATCGGCTTCTGTACCCAAAAAAAGCCATTTTCCACGAGCACAAGTCTCTGGATAATTCGAAAGACGATCTGCTTGATGCATAATGAATGGCTGACGATAACTAGAGCGCAATGCCTATCCACACTACGTTAACTGCACTGAAAAGAAATGTGCGACTTTGTCCGCTGTGCTGGCCAGATATTACTTATATTTATTAACACTGACCAGATGTTACTTATATTTATCAACACTGGTTTCAATCGATGAATTGTTGTCTGCTCGATCAAAGAGTCCTTTCTTATGATCGCTGCCCAAAAAATAGCTATTTTTTGAAGAACTTTAAGAGTTCACCAGAAGAGTTGAGAAATTGTATTGGATATATGTTGTAAGCTACTTCATGATCGGCTTTACCCAACAATAATTTTCATACTTATTTTTTTACATCCTACACCACTTGCGGTACAAGAGTATATTAAGTTTATGTGGATATATATGCAACGTCCAGACGAACTTGTTATAGATCAATCTTTTATTATCGATTCAAAAAGTGATTTTGAGCTTTTTTGGCGTCTGTCCGCCGGTCTGTCTTTTATTCTTGTGTGTAATCTAAAGGTCGTAATTTTTGAAACATTGCGATGAAATTTGTTACACGAACGTCTTTCGGTCCGTTGACAAATCCGATTGAAAATGAATTAAATCGGATCACTTTTACGGTCACTCTTCACGTAGTGGAAAAGTCTTGAAAAGAAAAAACTGCAATTCTCAAATTGGACGGACATCAGGCAGACGTGACATGACACGCTCAAAGCGATCGGTGTAATGAAAGATAAATCCGTCCTACCTACCCACCCTTTTGGGTGTTATGTACATCAACGCAAAGTTAATATGCCCTGCAGCACAAGTTGTGTAGGCTGTAAAGATTGCAATTTAAAAACTTTCTCGAAAAAAATTGCTAAGAAACATCGGCATTCTAAATAGATGTGAAGAATACAGATCTCAAGGGTGAATCTTTTGAGCGTCCTCCCGCCTACAGATACCCAGGAGAAGTAAGCTTTTATGTGGCGAAAAGTTTCCACTTTGTCGACCTCTTCTGCTCACATAATAAATGTATTAAGAGCAATGGTGTAGGTGTGTCCTAGGGTGCTTGATAGCTTGCTACAATGTTTTTACATTTTTCATTTAAGTTTAAAATATTAACAATAACGGTTTATCTTTAGGTGTTTATTTTGATGGTGAAATGTGGGCTATTTATATGTTCGTGGCTGTCCATTATTGCCATACATTCATATAGAAAATGCTTATCTATTTGTTATATTTGTTGCATATTGATTTTTTGTATAGAAAACGTTTATAGAAAGTTGTTAGAAAATGTTTAAATTCACTTAGATTTAATTATGTGAATGTAACATAAGCGAAGAAAATTTCGTTTTCTCCGCTTCGGGAAAGAGCGAGTTTCAAATCAAGCGTCTTTCATGAAGAGTGATATTTTTTAAAATTAAAAAAAAAAAAAAAATTGTGTTATACTTTGAAGCTTCACCGCTACATCGCATGTGTAGGGAGGAGAGCATGCAACAGAGACATATTCAAGTATTGGGCCGAGTAAACTCATATATTGCCTTTTTGTATCGCAAGGGTCATCGAGGTTCCTTGGGCCTAGCGTTTAATGGAACCTAGCGTTGTCCTAACTTTACTTAAAGCCTAAAAAGCTTAAAACACTTAAAAAATGCTCTCAAAATATAACTAAAAATAGTATTCGATCTAAAGCAGATACCACTCTTCTATTCGCTAGAAATATTCCAGAAAATTATTTATTAAGACTAGTAATAAATTGTGTTTGTTGAAATTCGTTCCTTTTGGGTATACAAATCTTGGACTTTGGCGTTTCGATAGTATAAGTTCCAATCGATGTAAAAGTGGGCAGAACTGGATCCGCTTGTTGGAAGTGTTGCTGGCAGTTGACTTACGTTATAAAGCTAAGAGGAAATGTATTTTTTTTTAAATTGTAGTTTCAAAAACGATGTCCGTCCGTCCCCAGCGAAAGCAGCTTAGAAGGTGGTCTTCAACTTGATCCAGGAGCATCTCCCGATTGCGATTTATTCTCTAGACTTGTCTTCTTATGATTAGCACTGCCTCAGATCGACGCAGTCATATTTAGCCGATCAGTGACTCTGCAAGTTGAAGATGTGAGAAAATCGGTCGATGACCATTTCGCCTCAAAATCATGAAGTTTCGCGAAAGGGAAAGTGTGTGACGATGCATATTTCGAGTATTAAACTTTGTAACAAATATATTTTGAATGAACTTGAATTTTTTCGAAAAAGTGTTCCTTACTAGCTAGCTCCCAGCTGACAAGCCCACAATTTATAAGAAAAGATTTATTCAAGTGTAGTATTTGTAATATTCGTCCTGCTCGAAAATTGTCTCTAATTAAAAAAAAAAGGAAAAAAAAATTTATTTTTCCAAATAAAAATCAACCAAGCGATAAAATACCTTTGCTCTAACTTTAATAGAGATGTTAATGTGAATATCAGATGAACAAACAGTAGCAACACCCGATTATGTGTCTGCATTTTCTCTTCTTTTGTTGTTGTTGTTGTTGTTTAAGGTACGTAGCAAAGCAAAGACCCTGTCGCTACACTTTACGGTCAACATGAAACTCTTTCATCTAATTTCATTTGCTGCACAAGTTGGGAAGACTTGGGAAAAGGAGGGAAACCAACAGTGACTATAAAATTTCTTCCGAAAATATTTTATCTTTCATTTACATCAGATCCGATTATCAGATCATTAAAAATGTCAAGTTAAATTTTGCGTACGCACCGGCTACCGTATAAACGCTAGTGCATCCTTATTAGTAATAAAAGCAGTCAAAGATAAAACAAAAATCAACAAAAAAAAAACAAAGAAAGAAAGAAAGAAAGAAAGAAAAGGTTTCAGTGGTAACGAAAAGAAGTTTGCGATAAGGAATTTTCTTCACGGTAACGTAAGACAGGTAAATAACTGTCTCGCCGAACAAGAAGCAGAAATGATGTAACACTAATTGTTGCTGTTCGTGTTTTAGTCGAATTGAGTTTTTTTGTTGTTGACATTTCGGAAAATTGAATTTTTCCCTTTTTTAAAGAAGAAGAACTCCTTTAAACGCCCACAAAATCGTACTAAGTGATGATTAAAAATGTAATGTCAGTAAAAAAATTATCCGACCATTAATCGTTCGTAATAAGGTCGCCTGCTTCATATACGCATATGTATGTAGATATGTATTTTATGAGAAAGATAAAAATCGCGCATATATAAAAAGTCTTAGAGATCAATCTCTGAGTCTCCCCCCCTCTCTCTCTCTCTCTCTCTCTCTCTCTCTCTCTTTCCGTTTCAGTTAACATGCAATAAACGACTCTTGGTGTTTTGGTGTTGTTTGCAGTTCATCATGGAGTGTCGCTTGATATTTAAATTGAAGTTGAAGACTATAGCAGATGCCAAAATTGATTTGAAATCAGATTATTGTCAATTATGTTGTCATGTTTGTCTTTTTCATTATAGGGGTTGCTGTTTCTTCTTCTTTCTTTCTTTTTTGGTATTAATTAAGAACATATGTAAGTGCAGCTTATTGTCAATTAATTGGAGATAATAGGTCGAGTAGAGGGGGTTTGTTAAGCTTTTTTTTTAGATGTAAATAAGCAGAGAGCCGTTTGAAAGGAAGCAAACACCTGTGAGGGGTAGTTCGGTTCGGTTCGGTTCGGTTTAAGAAACATTATATATATCCTTCTTGTTTTTGTTTTTTTCAAAGGTAACTAACATCAAATCATAATATTTAATATTATTGTTAGTCAAACGACGACTATCAGCGGGTGGACATATTTAAAGCGTTGGCATAGCTATAGGCGAAGACGTAAAGGGACTCAGGCACACAGGTAGAGAGTTAACTACATAGTTGGTTTAGTAGTTGAAAACAAAAGCGAAATCATGTGGCGAAAAACTGAAAGAACAAAAAAAAAATGCCGACACTGCCGACGATTATCATGCGCAGGCGTTGCATTTAAAGATCGCTTATAAATTCTATTGAAACAAAAGCAATCACAACCAACATTGACAACCAACCAACAATAAAAGCAAAGTCAACAAAGTGAATATGAATTGAATTAAATGAATGATATAACGATTACTACTACGCTATAATATTAATAATAAACATTTTCGATTTTTGTAGTTTTCGCATCGTATTCGAAAATTCAAAAAAAAAAAAAAAAATCTCCGTCAATCATATACAGGTAGGGATTTGAAGACGACACTCTTTTACGCTATTTTGTCTTTTTATGCCCTACGCCATTTGTGTGCGCCATTAAGTTACTGCGGACGTATGTAACACGCAGAAGAGCTTAAGAAAGACTGAATTAGTTGGTGTAGGATATGTAATGGTCAGCGTTGCCCGATTATAATGTTCTTACTTGTTTCCAGATAAGATGCTTTGGATAAGATTTTTTTTGGAACTGATAGCGAATTTGGATAATACGGTCATTGGCAGAAAGAAGTGAGGAAAGAGAAAGAAATAGGGAAGTAGTGGTTGCCGCTGTCTAGTAGGTGTTTACCCAATCAATAAGTGTTATGCCTTACGGACTGAGCTACGACCACGAAAAATCTATCGCACTAGTAGTTTGAACCTGCGGCCACTGACCTGTTAGTCGCTATTCTTACTTAGTCGGCTATTCATGCAGATTTGCTTTTGTCCAAAGAAAAATGATCGGTATCCCTTGACATATCACGGATCATTAAATCCCTGACATCAGATCACAAGGGTCGCTTTTAACACAACTGTTCCGGCATTAAAAATATCATTGGTGTGCGATAATGATGCGGCGAATTGCGATCGTTGGCCTACAAGATGGATATAAATAAGCAAAGTAAGCCACAATTTGAACCTAAGGTAAAGAATAATTAGCTATTGAAGTGCACTATGAATGAATGAATAGAGTCTTGTGTGAACTGCATGTCGAAATTCTAGGCACTTGCGTCAAACACGCTTTATTCTACTAAATTTAATCTTCGACTTAAGGAAATTCACTCTGCTTCTAACAAACAAATTGCGGAGGAAAATTTTTCCGAAAAAATCCATTAATCGATTATCCGCTGGTCTGCTTAGGTATTCTTTGTCTTAGAGCGAAGATCATCTATACTCTAATTCTTTATTGAAACCAAACTGGGAAGTAACGCGTACTCGCACTAATGGAATCTAGCCTAACATACACGGAAAGGGAGAGAGAGAGACATGAGAGAAAGGTCATAATTAGGGGATCAATAAATCAGGAAATTCAGGATTTTTATGATTTTAAAATTTGAAAAGTATGTGACGCATAATATTTTGAAAGGTTACTTACTTATTATTTTGAATTCACGTTTACGTTGCTAGCATGTGAAGGGAGTAAAGGAGTACATTTTCTAATCATATGCAACTACGTGTCTTCTTGCTTTCAGAACAAGGCAGTGCAATGCTCTTACTAAGGTTACTTTAGCTGATTGAGGTAATACTTAAGTAGTTACCAAAAGTTTCACTAACTGAGCATACACAGCATTCTTTGAGCATTGACGGTTATATAAAACGCGACCGAAACGATCAGAAATATCGATATCGATGCCTGTATGCAAACATGTGTAATATCGGAGATTTATGTATTTTTAAAATTGTTTTGCTTGAATATGAAACACAACTAAAACAACTGCAACAATAATCCTTCGTACATATTTAACAGATTTGCTGTTTGTATCTCTGCATGTCCGTTCATCAATCCTTTCCTTCTTTATAGATCTGTACGCTTTGAATGCTTTGGATGCTTTGCGCAAAGATTTTTATCAAAAGTTTGCGTATTGTGGCGGCTTTTTTTATTTATTTTTATTTCTCTCCTTATTATTGTATTTCTGAATGTATTTATAACAAAGCGTCGTTGCAGCAAATTCAACAAATCATTAGCAAGATCAGCAAGATCAACATAAACGATACATTTTCAAAGCCATAGAGATTTATTAAGATAGTTGTTTCTTTATTATTATTTTTGTTTTTGTTGTTTTTTTTTTTTTTTTAACTTTGCCTGATCCTTTCTGAGATCAAAGATTAAAAGATATCGCTAACCATAAGAAAACAATACATTTTTGTGCACATTTTGGAGTTGTGCGTGCGGAAGGGTGCGTGCGGAAGGGTGCGATAAGCAATATATTGAAAAATCATAAACATCAGAATTTCTTTTAGAAAATTTCGCAATTAGTCAAAACCTTTTCAAAAATATATTCCTTTTTGTTTTTTTTTTTACTCTGGATCGTTTTACTGTCTGTCTGTCTTAGCTATGAAATTTTAATTTCATATTGGAGAACACTTTGACTTTGAGTTTTGAGAAAAGTGAAAGCGAAAGCAATATTTTTAGCAGATAAACTTCACTTCGACACACTTTTACATGCTTCTCTCAGGTTAATTAAATACAATTTGTAGGTAGTTACTTGGTGTATCTGATGATCAAATACTTTACCGACAATTAGATTTAATTGTTAAAGAAAACCGTTTTCCATAACGTATATACATACATATATCAACAATAGCAAAGAGAAGTCATGTTTGAGGAGAGAAAACAAAAGCAAAAAAAAAAAAAAAACATCAAAGGCTTCCGAAACATAAAGGTTTTAATAAATGTTTAAATAAATATTTTAACACCTAGTTTACAGTCATCTAAACATAGCCAGCTAAAGTCATAGACAAATTTACATCTAACAATCAACACGTCATGTCTACCAAGTGTAGAAATAACTCGTAACCGGTTTTTTTTTATTTTTATTTTTTTCATGCAGAAAAGCACTTATTTCAAGAGAATAGTAAGAAATGTTCTGTTCAAAGTACTCTTCTGCCCTTCTAGCTCTTCATTTTTCTCACCTCTTTCATAGAATGTGAAGTCCGTGCCAACACATTACCTGGGTATTTGAGACGGTCTACGAAGGGTGCCATATTTTTTTGGGGAGGAATAAGAATGGAAGGGTTGCTCATACTTGTAACACATAAAGTTGTTAATCTGAAAGAAGAATAGCTGATGGATATAACGGAGGAGGTATAAAGGATGGGTAACCGATTTCGATTCAATTAGGCAGCGCGTAATTGTTCTGAAAACTTAATCCATGACATCTTTTTCCCTTTTGTAATCGTTTTTCTGACTGACGGATTGACTGACTGAATGACTGACGGACGTGATTATTTCAGCTGTTGTGGGTAGCCCCTCCCAAAGATGGACTCATTGGATTATATTTGGTTTTGACACGCTATAGACCCAGCTAGCGCCGCTAAACATGGGAGCGCGAGAGATATTCTGCTTTAGGTTCAAACGTATAAATATTTTCAGGAGCCTTTCTTAGGCCTGAATGTTGGCTCTCACACAATATACTTTTGGTATTGGTATTTAGGTCTTTCGCGTTGGATTGTTTTGATAGCTAAAATCTGTCTGTCTTTAGTAAAACATTTTCTTGTTGGGTCTTAACGATCCATCAAGCGATAAATCGTTAATAAATTGAAATTTGATGAATATTTTATTTATCTTTAAATATTTATTTAAATTTTCGTTTATTTCTTTCTCACTTTTTCTTACTTCAACTTGCCTTTACCAATATTTGATCGTACCGCTGGTAGGCAAACATATTGACATTTGTATTCGTACATGTACAAACACTCGCACACCTATATGCCATATATCTTATTAACCAAGTTGTTGAGATTTTCAATACCATTTTTTTAAAGAAATTCTACAGGCTGTCCGGTAGGTAAGTGGCTTCTGCAGTGTGTTAAGATTGCCGAGCATTAATAATCAAATCGTTGCTAATGTTAAGATTTGTTTAAAATTTGTTTACTTTTTCACATCGATGTTGGTGATGAGGTGAAATCCGTGTTCGCTCATGGGGCTTACTACTCAGTCTCTCAGTCAGTATCATTGTCGGGGTAATGTTAATTACCGACTTTGTCGCTGAATTCGGTTTAAATGTCCGTTAGCTGCTGACAAATTGTAGAAATGTTATGTTTAACTAAATGGTGAGTCGTGCGTGCGGGTATGTATGTGCCTTTGTATGTATGCGTGCATGTTTCACTCACATTTCCCTTCTTTAATATTGACACAACTTAATTGGCGGTCGAAATCATCACATACATCAACGCTTTCGTAAGCAGCACACAACAACTCCGCATATCCACATATGAGTGATGTTGAACAAGGAAGATCCGTTGTATTCTTAATTAATTTTAAATTATTTTCCTAAGCTAATATGCTAAGGAAAGGAAAAGACAACAGTTGACGATGATGATGATGATTAAGTTAAACAAACTTTCAGTTCATTTTGCTTCTTATATCGTCGTAAGTCGTAAACTTCTCTTTAAATAGTTTGTGACAGAAACGATGGGACATACATTTCTTATTTATTTTTCGATTCTTTTATTTCTTACATATAATCGTTGACTTTTCTAATAAATCATATTTTCATATCGTGTTGTGTCAATTTAGTAAGTTAGTCGACCACCCCTATGTGGTCGCATATGTATATGTATATGAATCCCAATAGTCACATATAGCCTTCAGTTTATTAAGTTTCATATCAGGCGTGTCTAGCGCAAACAACTTCATCATAATCCCGTTTATTGTTATTCGTGCCGTATGCTAGTATGTCTGTCTATCCAACAAAAACAACAACCCCCATTTAATCCCAGTGATACGCTTCAACCCATAAGCGATGTGAGGACAACTGAAATATGTTCTTTTCCTTTTCTATTTAGTTGTGCCTGCAGTTATTTTCTCTTTGGTCTCGTTGCCCAACATTAGAATTGTTTTCGTTCTTCTCTTCTTGGCAGGCGTACGCATTTATATATATATATATATATATGTGTGTATATGCATACATACATATGCATATATACGCTTATTTGTGATTTACTTGTGGGTGTTAATGATTGTGTTGTTGTACAAATATCCATAAGAGAAAATATTCATAACGCAACGCGTGATTAAGTTTTAATGTTGATTGTGTTATTATCCCCGAAACGAAAGCATTTAACTTTGGATTATATGAGTCTGCACTGAGAGACATTTTTTTAACGTCATTGTAATTAAAGTACGGCAAAAACTGATGCCTGTCCTAGGGCTTGTGAAATAGCGAATCTTTAGAAAATGATTAAAATTTAAAAACAATGGACAACAAGGACGGACTGCTCTCTTCCTCCTCTCATGCAAGCATATCAGTGAGTCAATTTTCGATCGCGATAATCCTTGTATAGGAATTTATATTTTATAAAATTCTCGTTCAAATAATGCTTGAGTTGTGAAGACAGAACAATGATCTCAACCAAACCAGAAGTATTGATGATATCCATATTTCATCGATTACTTTGCTCCGTCCAGAAAAGACCGTATCTTTGATTAGTATTTGGCGTACTGTTCCGACAGAAAGGAAGCAGAATAAAGCGTTCAGTTGTACACAAGCACGGTTAGCTGTAAAGGGCCCTTTTAACGATTCACCGTTTACTCGCCGTTTCCACCAACTGGTCGAATGCGATCCGTTCCATGACAAACAGGGGGAAAGTATTCGATATAAGGTTTCAGCAAGAGTGTGTCGTATAGCACAGAACCGGTGAGAAAATTACATCTTTGGAGGCGAAGTTCGGTGTAGAGAGCCCTTTCGCCGATTAGTCGACGACTCGTCGTTCTCAGAAACCCATCGCACATACGATCTACGTGTAGTCTATATTTTAGAGCAAACAAATGGACGCCCATGTATCCGATATGAGATTTCAGCAAAATGCTTGGCATATTATCCTACAAAACCGATTAGAAGATTGCATTACACCAAGCGAAGTTCGTCGTCTGGCCCTTAGTATTCTTTTTCTTGTACAGGCTTGAATGGTGTGATTTTACGTTTCATGCCATTTTTTAACTGTCAGCATACAACTGGAGGAGAACTCTTGCCGCAAAAACCGAAATTTAGAGGCATTTTTGCAAAGATATTCGGAAGCATCGTCTCCATTATTTACGGATTAAAAGACGAAAACGTTTATAGCGTCTACCACGAAAATAACACGATTTTTCCAACCAGTTGTCTTTAATCCATTTGAGTTTTGCGAGCAAACGCTTGCTCTAAATTGAAAAGTGAACAAAGTGAGCAAAGATGGTCATGTTGATATTTGATCGGTGAAGAGATAGGAAAAGACTTGGCGATGCTCAGTTGATTTTGGGCGAATATGGCGCCAAACAGATCGAATTGTGGAACAAGATGCCGGCTGACGACGCGACTAGGATCCACCGCAAACCACCAGAAGTTCGAAGCTTACTTTTTCAGCGACCTTCTCGTTCGAAACTTGTTTTTTAGGCGGCATTTTTTCATATATATATTTAAGCAAAACTGGGACCTTGGACTTGCATTGAGGATAGAAATTAGTTTTTCAAGGAAAGTGTTTAAGGGTTAGAGGCGGATCAAACTCAGTCAAATTACTCCAGTGCATATAAGACTTCATTGTAACCCTTTTCCTACTAGACCGAATAGAATTTTAAGTAGTGCGGATCTTCTCGGCTCTTGCTTGAAATCTCACCTAACTGATGCCTAAATGATTTGAAAATATATTTTTTTTTCTGAGTGTATTCATGTATTGTTGGATTTGTGCAATCTCGTTAATTCTCCATGATGCGTACTGCTATTAATTCAATTACAAATGCGGGACACATAAAATCACTTAATCGTTTGGCATGGATTTTGCTTAGTTACAGTTTCTTTTAGATATGAGGGTGGTGTGAATTATTTATAATGAGATTTAATTGATGGAGCAAAGGCAACTACATTTTTGATACCTTATTAAATCTGATTATTCATTAATCTCGACAAAGAAAGGGTTCTTCGCGTGTTATTAATCAAACGTTTTATTATGTGAAAGGAAGTTTCAAAGCCATTTTTGATTCTTTTAAATATTTTGTTAATTTATCGGTTCATATGTATATCATAACGTTTTCAATACCAGTGGACATATATTGAAATGTTATTTTTGTGGAAGAAGTAAAAAAAAAGCCAACAGGAAATAAAAACTATATCGCTTTTGTTCTCTAGACGGCAGTGAAGTTCTGCCAATTTCTTTGCGCAAGCAATCAACTACTAAATGATAATAAAGTATTGATATCCGTTTGGCGCAAATAAAGAAAGAAAAATGTAATATCCGCTCGTCAGACCGTTATTGAAAAATGAAATTCTTTGCAGTCAATCCAAATGCTATTAAAGAGAATAGCGTAACTTGTTTCGCACTCACGTTGTCATTGATAGCAAAATATTTTTCATATTTCATAGATAATCTCTAGCAGTAGTTCATGTTCGCCGTATGTGCTAATGAAACATAACTAGGCTTTACAGCAGGGGTGGGTAGCTCTTTTCTTCAACGGGCCAGTTTAAATATTGACATGACGGCGGGGGCCAGAACAAGGTCCAACTGCGGAATTGTAAACCAATTTTCCTTCTTTTTAAGTCACTCATTTTACGGCCCAAGGGACAATAATGAAAACCCTTTTCTAAACACTCTTCATATTTGTTGACCGCACAGCAGAAACGATCGTGAAGACAGATGCAATTTATGTGCAGCACAGCTAGGTGTGAGCCAATTGAATCAGAATTTGAAATTTTAAACGTAGCGCGGGCTGGCGGTTGTCCATCGCTGCTCTTGAGAATTCTGCGTCTCTTCTTTCATAACTTGTTACAAAGTTTGTTTCATATCACCGCAAATTGAAATTCTAATTAATGATATATCTGCTTGTGGATAAGCCTCGCCACACACACAAGTTAATGCTACCACGATCATCGGTTGATTGGCCCAAGATTTATGTGTTAAACCATTCATATTTTCTATGATAATTTTTTCATTGCTTGCATGAATATTTTTGAAGACCTGCATGCCTGCTCTATGCTCTTTGTATATGCACTTCTCACTTTTTCTCTATACCCATTTCGTTTTTTCTTTCTTGCAGTCCGTGTCTCCCTTAACTTTACATGGAAATTGATTCAAAAGTGTGAGCTTTTATGTCAAGTAACGTATGCCAGTTAAGCCTTCTAACAAAACCTTGGCAAAATTTATTAACATTTCATCTACAGATGACGGGGTAAAAAACTAACTGTTAACTGCCTAACCGTGCAATATGCAAGTAAATTGTTTAGTCAGCATATGTATGTAAGTGTTTGTGTGTGTTTTTGTGTGTGTCTATAAATTATAATTCATAGGCTAATAAATTCAGGAGACAAAAGTCCAAAAAAATTTGCATTTATATTGCGTTTATTATATGTAATCCCATAATTTTTTAATTAAAATTAAATACTCGCTCGGTCTTGTCTATCATTCAAGTTCATTATTCTTCACTATAGCTTTCACTGGTACATAGTGTTAAGGCTGCACGTGCGAAACGTCAAGAAATACTTAGCTTAAGTTCGAAGGGGAGAATAGTTTGGGAGAATTTAGTTTCTATTATTCTTTCTTTTGTTGCCTCATCCTCCTATAAATAATGCAATTTTTATTTTCAAGTTACGTGAGCTAAAATTTGAATGGAAGGAGAGAAGAAATATATTCGCAATTATACGCAACCACAGTTCCTTATTTAAATATTGAAGTGATGCCACAACTCGTAGGAAAATGAAGTCCTAGTGGAGTCTACATAAGCCAGTGCAAGCGGCGCTTTATTTGGAAAGCTTTATAGATGCGCAAAGCTTAGTTCAAAAACCCTTAGATAGCCCCCGAAGAAGAGAATGCCAGAATGAAAACCATAGACGTAGAAAGGTCTGCAGGTAGTGAAAATGCAAATTGGGAGCCAATCGGGACCTGGAATTGAACTGAATTTCATTTGAGTTTAAATCGAATTGAATTTGGACTGAAATTAAAATGATTTCTTTTTTTTTTTTTTAATCATTCAGGCGATGTTCACTATTCGTGTAATACGGTGACGGTCGAAAAGAAGCAGGGAGAGAGGAGGAACTAAGCTGCCGCCTGGAACGCGCGTACCCAATTCGAAAAGTGCTATGTCTTCATCGACTGAGCTGGACACTATAACTGCGAGCAAAGTAAACTCGAGCGCATTGAGATTTGATCCCACGAACACAGACTTGGTAGTCGCGATTACCACCTACTCGGCTACTCATGTGAATGAAGTGCAAATGAAATAACATTGAACTGGAATTACGTCTGTTCAAAACCTTTCAGGTTTAAATCTATAATTTCGCAGGACGAAAAGATGTTTTCACCCGCACCTCATTAACTTTTAACTAAATGTATTTTTGTTATCGCAAAAGTAAAGATCTAAATGTGGTTTTCTGCAGAGCAGTCACCTATGCAGCGCATTGAAAAGTCGAAAGCTCTTGTTATGTCTTTTGCTGGCGATATGATGATCAAGTTTAGAACTTTGGGATGCACCATACCTTGCTTGTGCTGTATTAAGCTGGCCCACTAAGAGGAATCAATTTTTAGGTAGTTCAACCAGAGGTATGTAGCGTCGACCGTCGACCATGTAACTATATAACGAATGGAAGGAATATATGGAAGATTTACGAGAAAAGCTTAATGATAATAATTTTTTTATCAAGTGGGAAATATTTTATATATATATCGAGAAAGCAATTTATGTTCTATCGTTTTAATACGCGCCAATACCGTTAATTTCTTCATGAGATTGCATGCGCGTAAAATGAGACTAACGAGCAATGAACGTCGTTTTCCGGCGGAAGTGTAATTTGATATTTAAACTAGCGTAACTGACAGATTCGAAATTTGTGACATTTCATGATCAAATAAAAAAGGGTGCAGGCGCTAACCACTACTATGCGTATGTGTACACGCACAAATACGTATATATTTTACATATATTCACCGAAATGACGGCTATGACAATGATGATAATGATAATGATAATTATGACGATGACGATAACGATGGGTACCCGTTGCCATACCGCACATACGTATATTTAATCTCATCGTATATAAATGAAATTCAATTTAAAAAGTTAACCAAATTGTGTGGATGACTTTACAATTTTTAAATTCCTTTTCTATGCGAATTTTATGGCAATAACAAGCAGCAACAGCAGCAGCAACAACAACAACAACAGCGTCAGGGTAGCCTGAATGATGACATGATGTCTTAAGTGACTCAATCAATGCATTTTTGGTTTTATGTTTTGGTTTATTACGCTGTCAGCTAAGCCAAGTGAGCGTCACAATGCAGGCGCATAAATAACAGAAATTCTCACACATAACGAACTCCTTTTACAGGCTATTCTTTCATTTATAGCATACAATGGCTATTTCAAGAGAAGACGAGAATTTAAATTCAATTTCCTAAAATCTCAGATGCATGTATAACTCTAGCTCAAGCAAGAGACTAGCGATACCTCAACGTTGCCACCACCACCACCACCAACAGCATCATCATCAACATCATCATCACTACTACTACCACTACTAGTACTACTACTGTCACCAGCAGTACCACCACCACCCCAATTTCGTTAGGTTTATAGTAATGTGCAAGAGAAAAACTCGCCTAAACGCACGCATAGCTAAGCATATGCGTAAGATTGTTTATGCGAATATTATATATCTATATATATATATATATATATATACATATATATAAATTTACGTTTGTGTAAAGCAATATCACGTCATTGAGTAACAGCAGTAGCAACATTATTGTGAATATGTTGTTGATGATGCTCGACGCTTCAACGCTTTGGTTCGTCGTTTCGCTCGTTTTGTTCAAATGATTGCTTAGCTGGCACGTCGATTAGACGAGCTTCTTTTTTTTTGGATCAGTCAGTCAGTCAGTCGCTCAGTCAGTCACTCATTCAGTCTTTGACGTGAGCCTTATAAATAAATTTTTACATTTTAACGAAACGCCAGAAGTCATCTCGAGAATTGGGCGCTGCGTCATGCCTCTATATGGCAGCAATTGATTCCAGCATAATATTGCCAATCAGTGCATTTACTTACTTATACATATATGTATATACATATATATATATATATATACATAAACATTAAACTCTGACAAGTAGTTGAGTTTGTTTGTGGTTTGTGTCAAGTTTGTTATAAAGACATCACTGCCATGTCAAAAACGTTTCAAATATCAATGTATGCGTTGGTTCATTAAGCGTGTGTATGTTTGCGTGCGTGCGTGCTAGTGTATGTGATTTTTCAGTTGAAAATGTTTTTAATAAATTGTCACAGATTCTTGTGTGTAGCTCGATCCATTGCTTGAACATCGGCAGCCATGCAATCAGCCATTGCGCTGTACGTATGTACGTACAGACGCATACATCTTTGCATAATCATTGCCATTGCCATTGTCGTCGTCATCATTACATTACAAAAAATGCCAACATACATCGATATATACATACACATATATACATATATATTTATGCACGTAGGTATGTACACGTATATATATGATATATACAGGATAGATCAAAGAAGAAATTCGTGGCGTTTTTTCACCAAATTTACATACATTCTTATATTTCAAATAAATTTTATCAATAGAAAAATTTGCGTCTTTGTGTCCAACAATTTCTTCCCGTTTTTCTGATGAAATCTTTATATCGTTAATGAAGAACTTTTATGCTTTGGAAGCGAAAAATCTTTCCAAAAAAACATTGCGATGAACAACGCAAAATGTAGACGGGCGAGATACAGCTGGGCTGGGCTATAAGGTGCAATCGCAAGAATTGCTTAGTCAACCTCTTTTATTTTTCTAACGAGTCATTAAAGTCGTGACAGAAGTCGAAGTAGTTTCTTTTAATCAATTCTGAATGCCTTACGTCAATTGGACGCTTCAACCGTATTGCCGGTAGAGACGGTGGCGAGTGGAACCAATCGCCCGACTCGGCTTATGGCTCACGATGTCCACCAACGTAAAGCATTGCTGTGCGGTTTTAACCGCATGTAATTTTTCCGTTTTGGGCTATGACCTTTTGCGCACATTAGTGTGGTATCTAAACCACTTTTCATCGCCTCTTATAAATTATCAATTCCTTCAAACATATCTCAAATTAGTTTCGTTTCCGCTCAGATTCGTTCGAATACATTTTCATTGCCATTCCAAGGGCCACTCACTCACTCGTATTCAAGTGGTTCAGAAACGCTTAGCTCCCGAACGGTTTGCCCTGTTTCCTGCAATTTTTTAATGAATTTCATCGATCCTTTCGACACTCGGTAGACCAGAATACGACACATGTTTAACATCGAGATTATCAGAGCAGACATTAGCAAGCAATTACGTTCTGGTAATGTTGAGAACGTGTGTGTCTTCACCAAAAATACCACAAATTTTCTCAAAACCTTAGTTGATTTTCTCATTCTATTTATCACGTAATTACGTTCGACTTGATTACCAAATGTCACGCAATGTTTTCTTTTCTTAATCAAGAAAGGATTGTCGCCTTCTACGGGCGACAGGTAGAATCAGATTTGATATGATCTGTGCTAGCAAAGCTGGATGAATATAAAACTGACTATTGAGAGAAACGTTAAGAACTTTTTTCTTGACCCAATATGTACTAATATTTTTGCACTGGAAGTGCAAGGAAAAAGGGGAAAAAAAAGAGAAGAAAAGCGGACGAAATCATTGAATGATGAAAAATATTTTAATTTAAACACACAGTTCTTATAAATCGTCAGTCAATTCTGCACTCGAAAGGATCCATTTAACATAAAATGATATCAGCTTATTTGTTTATATGGGTATGCATGAATGTAAGTAAGCATAGACTATGCAATGCAGCAATCTCGTCGTCATTTATTTCGTACGTTCGCACGTACATCTGTATGCTTATATACGCACATACACAACATATCCATGCACTAAATATCATTACGTATGTACCTATAAATATTTTGTAATAAATGTTTCAATGTTGGAAACGCGTTCGTTTATTCTTTTTTTATTTTTTTTCTTTTTTTTTTTCTGTTAAATTGGTAATAAAAGCAAAGAGAGCAACGAGCAAAAAAAATAAACGCGATTCTACGTGAGATTTCCGTTGTTATTTTATTCGCCATATTCTTGATGCTGTTTATATTCATTGGCTTCATGGAAATTGAAAATATTGTGAATTTGCATGAAAATCATACAGAAATCGTTTTATTTCTTGTTTTCCTTTCGCTCGTCGCTTTTATTTTCTATACATAACGTATACGTATACGTTTATTTACCCATCTTCTTACGTCGTCCGTCCCCCTTTCCGTATATGAGTTGGTTTCTTTGTTTATTGCCATCAATATGGCATCACCGTCATCACCATCATCGTAATGATCATCATCAGCATCATCATCATTATTATCGTTGTTATTGCCAAAGTGGGGAGGCAGTCAGCCTTTGATTGGCAACTGTTTTTGTTCAATCAAATTGAGCGATTTACAGATACCGTGTACCAAATATATGCATATATATGTTTATATATTTGTTTGCGCGTGTGTGTGTGTGTGTGCGTGTGTTTAAGTATGAGTACACTTACACAAAAGGAATCCTATTGCATTTACATATATTGGTATGCAAAGCAATTGTTCGTTTATGGTTCATTTTGTTTTCATTACGCACACACACACACACACACACACGCATACACACAGTAGCACAGAGTTTCTATTTAAATTACATTTCAAATGTTTACCAATTGTTTACTAAGCTTTTCATTTTCAATTATAATAAGAAAAGAAAAAGCAATCAATAGCAAGCAAGCAAGGCATCCTTATCTAAATAAAATGGAAAAATTCTTTAACAAAATGGTTTACGAGAAAATTGTTAGAAAATTATAACCTCAAACGTGTAGCTTTATTTGATTGCGTAGAAAATAAAATTTAAAAGAAATTTTTGATTAAGAAACAATTTTCAATTATTTTCTTTTTATCCCAATGGGATAGCGTGCAGAGTTCATAACTTGAGCGATTATTGTTCAAGCGACAGAGATAAGATTCTAAAACTTAACAAGTGCCAGGTTTAAGCCGTCAACGATTATATAAAGACAAGATTAGCTAAACAGTTGATGTTGAAGTTTAAGAAAACATAGCTTACCAGCTTGAAGGTACGCTATGCTTTCTTACATAGCTTATCAGCTTGAAGGTACGCTATGCTTTCTTTTCTTTTTTGTTTTGATGCGACCACTCACTCAGGATATGTCGCCTAGACGCGTAATAGGGTGGCAGTTGGAAAGAAATGGGAAAAGAGAAAGAAATAGCACGATACCGGTGGCCGCAGTTTAGTGGGTGTTTGCCCAATCGAAGAGTACTGTGTCTTTACCAACTGAGCGCTCAATATAGCTGCGGTCAAAGTGAACTTTATCGAACCCACGGACGCGGACTTGGCAGATGCGACTCTTGCCCTCTCGGTATGGTACTTAAAAATGATTCTGGAATAATTTGTTAATAGAAATATTTCCATGAACATTTTTTTTTAAATAATTCCCCATCTTTTCTCTACGGAATCAAGGTAATTAAGAAGAATAATTAATTATTTTCTTATTATTAAAAAAAAGAAGAAGAAAAAAATTGAGCATTCCATTCGCTTTGATGGCGGATCTCAAATTTTTACATACGCATACATAGGCGAATGCATTATATATAAGCAGAAGTAAATGTGAGTTTTTGGTCCACGGAAATGCCGCATCAAGAGGCATTTGCCTCTTTCCTATCTAGATACCTAGTTTTCGACCAACAAAAGAGGTTTCCCTTTAACAAAAGAAATAAAAGAAAAAATGTTTACTCTCAGGAAATATGAAGCCAATTCGTTTAACCGAACAGCTCTTACGGTCTTGCTTCAATTCTCGTTTCAATCAACATTCTGTTGTTACAAATAAAGAGCTGATCCCTATTAATTTGTTGGGAGCTTTCGCTATTGACAGCGTGGACAATGTACCGTTCTTTTAAATTTCGCACTTGCGCTTTGTAGGATTGACACTTGCGAACGTGTACTTTAATCGATATATATATATTTTTTCAGAATCGGGAATCAAATCGATCCATGTGAAGCTAGATCCGTTTACAAAAGAAGACGAAACGCAACATGCAATGTACTTAATATGATGTATAACATGAAAACTAATCGGGATTAAAAAATCTTAAGCCGAACACGGTTCCTTTCAAAGTCCACAATAAACTGCGTAAAGTTAAAAAGTCTTAATTGTCATTTATTCTATTCATTCATTCTATGATCATTTCTAAGATTGTACATAGATCCTTTTTTGCTTGACTACTTTCCTGAAAGCTTATCTGCATCCATAGACCAAGAACCAGCAGATCTTGCCGCAACAATATTTAAAAGATTTCTATAGAGATACCAATGGTATACGCAGCCAGATATGGCTAAATCAGTCCAGAACATGAACATAACGGTGACCTTAACCAGTTCCAAATATTGGAATCTATGAATAAGAACTGAACGAGGGAAACGAATACATAAACTTTTATTTGACTAAGGCTCAACATTTTTTCGAATCATAGAATTGTTCCATGATGACGACAAGTATTGCAAACATTCATATTCCAATCAATCAATTACGTTCTTAAAATAAGGGGAAAGGATCAATAGACTTTTACGTGACATCATAGTTAAAACTTTCTTCTACTATTTGTTCCCAATGAAACTTTACGTTGTGTGCATGAAAAATAATAACAAATGATTTGAATAAATCACATTATGGAAAACTTTATCAAAACTTTCCTTAACCTTGTCAATCAAAATTCTGCAAAGGGAAAAAATGTAAGAAAAGACAGGACAAGGCTTATAGCCCAAGACCGTGTAATAAAACTAGAAACAGATACAATAAAAAATTAGAAAAAAAATGTAAGAAAATTTTACTTATTTCACTTTGAAAGAAATTAAGTATTTTAAGATATTTCAAGTATTGTAGTTATACCATTTAGCTTCGCAACGGTTCCTGCCGTCTACATTCAAATTATTTGTTTGTTTAAAATATGAAACAATAAGCCGCACGTTGTCATAACAATATCGATATTCTCTGTGACAAGTTACAATAATAATAACATGTAACTGTAACAAGTGCGTTCAACAAACAAAGTAAAAGAGAAAAACGAAAAAAAACTTATTTTCAGCTTACGCCGAATATTTTAATACGCTCCGATAGCACATATATGTCGTGTCTATGATTGACTGCAAGCTAGAGAAGAGAGCCATTCGTTCTGTTCATTGCAAACCACACCTTTGAAGTAAGAGATAGCAAGATTTGCTTCCGAATTCTCGTATAGTCATCTGTCAACTGTCGCATAAATGGCATATTTCTTCATTTTGTATTTGTTTTCAAGACATTCGCTAAATTCAGTCAATCTTTTCGCAAATTTTTTCAATAAAAAAAATATACGACTGAAAGCAAGCAAAAAAAAAATTGAGAAATTCGCGAGTTTGGAGAAAAAAGTAAAGTAAGCTTCACTTTTGGGGTAAATGCGAGCGGATCCGTGCACCGATCTGCTGATGGAGTTTTGATGTTGTAAAAGTGACTTGGATTATGCTATTAAATTTAAGTTAACGACAAACGAAGCTTTCACGGACTTGAGGCGGGCAAAAAGAGGGACTGACGGGCATATGCCAGGCAGACAGCGAGGCAGACGAACAGAGAGATGAGAAAACACGCAAACGGACAAGTGAACAAACATATACGAATATAGAAAGACAAGGCGGCCTCAGAACGGACAGACTGCAAAATCTCAAGGTCCACATACCTATCTATCTAATTTTAAGTGTTGAACTGTAGTTGGGAAGAAAGGAGGTAATTTTTTATTTAAGGTAGCGCGTGAGAATTTCTCGATCTATTTCTGCCAATTTACCGCACGTGCAGTTGAAGTATGATATGCAGACTAAACCGTTTCGTTCTGTTCTATTTGGACATCTTCAAAAAAGAATGCTGACGACACTTTAGTTATCTTGAGAAAAACGAAAAGTTGGGAGAAATGTCTAAACTTTGTCAACGACATACTCTATGAAATGGAATCTTTAATGCTATTTTGCGATGCGAGGACAATATGTCAAGGATCAATGATCCGTAAGGATCCATACACAGGCAATGCGTATGCAATACCGGCTTAGTTCCCGTCCTAATCACAGTGGGGTCACATTGTTGCCACTACATTCGCAAAAAAAAGGCAGAGGAAAAAATAACCAGACGGACAGGAGAGCAGACACACAAGATGCACACATATGTAAAGATAGTCAGACAAGTATAGTTAAATTAATTCAACCAAACACGATTACCAAGGATATCTGCTTTTGAAAAGATCTCTGATGGATTATGTGTTTTTTGTGTTGCAAGCATTTGACAAATCTAATATATATCCCGTGTGACGGGTAAAAAACCTTTACAATTTCTGAATGTAAATCTCACTGATACGGTGTTTGTTGAACTGTTTTCTAAAATAAGAAGCAAAAAGGAATGCTTTTGAATTACATATAACGGAACAGAGCATAGTAAACGAATTATTGACAATATGTACATAGTTGGTGTAAACAACAGAAACGACAACAACAACAACAAAGATTATAATGATGGTGATGTGTTTATAAAAGTTTTCTACTTTTTAACAACACGAACTAAATGCGATATTTCCGCTGGTTATTATTGGAAAATCATTGACATTTTATGCATGCATATAAGCGTAACTACGTATATGAACACACACACACACACCGGCGTATGTGCATATTGACGTAACAATGATAATAATGATGATACATTTTGAAAAGTTATTTGTGTAAACATTTGCACATATATGTGTCTTTGTATTAGGGGGAAAAGTTTGTGTTTGTACACTACACAATTTGTTGTAGACGGATGCATTAACTTTACGGTGATGTATGTAACACTCACAGGGATATAGACTCATTTCTCTTATACCGATTCAGTTTCAGAATCCTTTTCGGAAAGATGTTCTGATGAAATTTGGTAGGCTGATAAGTGATTTCAAGGACAAAGTGATTCAAGGACGAATTCCATTGAAAAATAAAATGAAAAAAATCATAGCTCCACTTACAATCCCATATTTTGAAAAACATGGCCCTATGGAAAAAATTTGCTATTTGCAATATTTTTTAGACAAACATCCGTGAAGAGTTGTGTTGCGGCGTGTAAAATGAATTTGTCGATGGACTCAACTTGCCGATCAGCCTTTCATATAAAAATTCTTACAAAAAATATTTTAAGCCTTATGTGGGCCTAAAGCCTAACATTTCTACATTTTGTAATGAAAACTACTCCTGGATTGTGACTTACGGTAAATTTTAATCATATGAATCTATTTTTCAACCTCATCCCGTGTAAGAATTTGGATGGAAAGTAAGGTTTTGTATGGTGGCAAAATTTATGATGAAAATTAGTCCCGAATAGCGGTTTGATATATATGGACATGCTGAGCTAGAATTGGACCACACGAGTCTATTTTTAGAATCCCCCTACCTTACAAGGCTTCTCCTGTAGAGTAAGCCTTCAGATGAAAGTATGAAAGTATGACTCTTTGTATCTTATGACGAAAATAATGTTGTAGAGTATTTAATGGCAACGCTTAAGATATAAATTAAACCAGTTATGAACATTGTTGGAGAGTCTTTTTGCAAATGATGCACAATTGTAACAATAACCATTTATGTTTTGTGTGTGTGTGTGTGTGTTCATAAATGTGTGCGAGTTATACTATTGATTACTTGCGCACATTTACCTGTGCAACAAGAATTAAAACTCTTCTCAGAATTGTATTAAATCAGAAAAGTCAACAATAGATCAATCAAAACGTTAGAGAGATTAAAAAGCGAAGAAACAAAGAACAAAAACAAAAAAAAAGCAAGTAGTAGTAAAAGAACAATAAATGTCATTGTTTGTAACCGAGTAACCGAGATGTTGCAATTGCAACCGGTAAACTTAGATCTCGACGCGTGTTTAATTAATGGGCCTTCTTAACTTTATAAGAAGCTTAACATGAACAAAGCGAACGATTGTCGCGCGTACACTAACACTGACATTACGGCTACGAAACCAATGTTTCTGTTACAAGTTAAACACCACCGATTGCTACCGTTATTGTTCTCGTTGTCTAATAAGTTTTGGTAACAAATCTTCTACAGTTTAAAAAGGCAAAAAAAAAAAAAAATGAAAAGACTCTCGCTAACAATCACCGCTATGACGTTTATCTTGATGAATGTGATCAATAGTTTAGTTAGTAAGCAACCAAAGCCCCTCAAAGTAAAAAAAAATTGAAAAAAAATTGAATGAACGACGCTTTACATGACATGTGTCACGTGACAACGGAAATTTTCTCTCCTTCCACGATTACACGTTCAGTTATTTTCTCTCTCGTATCACCGGGAAACTTGATGGCAATATTGATATGTCAACGATTTCTGTATAGATATAAATTTATAATCGCTTTGTTAACACTTTATGAGAATTTTAATAAGTAATCAAAAAAAAAAAAAAAAAAAAAACTTAACGTAAAAATGTGGCAACATTTCCGGTGAATTTTATAAAGCGGAAATCATTTAAGAGGAAGATGTTTAGCTCACGAAATCAAAGGGTTAACAAATAAAACGGGAAACCATGTTTACACAAAATCTCCACAAATCCTTTAAAATAATAAAAATCTTGTAAAAAAATACTTAATTACGTTCAGCGGCACATTTATATATATATATATATATATATATATATATATATAAGCATTTGTTGTAAGTGTTTAAGTTTCTAAAACAATACAAATAATTTGAATTTTTAATGTGTTGTTTGTCTATCGTACTAAAAAGAAGCCGAATCGTTTCAATGATTGAGTTGATGATTGCTGATCTTTTTGGTTATATTGACATTTGAGATAAAGTCAAGGATATCAACAATGCGTTCAAAACAATTTTTAATATTCGAGACACCTAAGCAAATATTTATCATGAAATATGAAGCACATATGAAGATCTCTAAAGAGGATTAAAATAAATATTTCAAATACAGCTGCCGGCAAAACCGAAAACAAAACCCTCTCTCGTCCAATTAAGAGAATTTGCATCTTCTAAGTAGTAGGGCATGTGTATTACATGTAAATAATAAGAACAGATATACAAAAAATTTCCTATTCTCTCTCTGAAAGAGACTTTAGTAAGATTCCCTTATCAAAATAGGGAACCCGGCAACTTTGTGGAACACATGTTCTTGAACGATTACAGTCCGTGTCGATATAGCAACCTTTTGGAATGGAATTGAGCGCTTGACTCTTAGGAAAGTAAATTTTTTAGTTCAACTAAGCCGTGTAGAGCGTCAAGTCAGTTAATCTTCTGCCTTCACTGAAAGACGACCTATTTTCATTCGGTGTGTGTCTTTGCTAAGCTATAGTTTACAATTATGCAGTATTCAGGGATAAATGGTGTGATTATAAGAATTGAAAGAAAGTAAAAGACATGTAACATACCGACGAGTTCTGGATTGGCGTGGAATTAGTCTGCTGTACGTATTCCCAAAGTTTTGGGTTTCCTAAACTATCGATCATCCTCACACGTATACGCATTTTCGCGGCACTGAAAGGCAAAAGAAATGATTATAGAAATTGAGCAAAAATCAAACGTACAAACATAAATAAAAAGCGATATCCTGTTAAGCTGCGTTCTGAAAAATACAAAAAAATATTTATCGCTGGTACTTAGTTTATGACGTATGTAAATTGTAATGATGAAAAAAAATTACAATGTACGCAGTATGTTATAAAAAATTGTATGGAAACAAACTCATTGAAGGACATTGATTGCCATCAGCAAAACATAGTTTCATTGCCATGCTCAGGGTCCAAAAACCCCCCATATAGATAACACACTAAACTGAATTCTCCACTTTGTTAATTTTCATAATCATTTTGTTGGTTTCTGTTTACTTCGTGCGGTAGTGCGGTGCATAATTCCGCGAAGATGCACAGATACATCCCTTAGACAAGGTGGGTCATCTCTTGGAAGACTATCTTCACTTCACATTGGATGCAAGTGTGTGTGTAAATGCTCTCTTGTTGGAATTAATACGATTTTACTAACTCACTTAAGATTATGACTTTGACCAAAATATGACTAAATTTTGACTGCGTTTTAGGCGACATTTGCTAGCCGAGCTGGAGTCTCAAATTTAGGTGTTTTGCTTTTTCGTGCTAGAAACGTCACCCTGTTCTGTTGTAAAAGCTCACCACTTAGGCGAGCACTGGAGGAGAGAAATTTCGACACAGAAATGAAGACGAAAATGAAATGGGGATTTTTTTGTCATCTGCATATGTTGCAATTAAAACAGTGTTACCGATCGAAAAATGTCTGAAGTGAAAATTCTGTAGAGTATTGGACTTGAAACGCTTTCATGTGTATTTCATATGTTTTATTATTATATTCCCCTTCTTTGCCGTTGCCGTTGGGATCGAGTTTGCTTGTCTTTACGGCGCTTTTACTTCCGGCATACATATGGCATGAGCATAGGGACATCACTGCTCTAACCCCCATTCAGCTACTCTACGCATCAACGTCCTCCTCGAAGATGACTTCGTTAAGATCGTTTGTCCACGAGACATACACGAGTACGAGTTACCCAAAGCATCTAATCTCTGTTCATTTCTGGAATGTCTCGACGTCTTGCGTTAATGAGGCATTTGTACTGTCTACCGTTAAGCTGTAAAAACACGTCGAGTTCCACCTATGGCTTTATATTTTGGCCACTGATGCCAAGTGATAGATAGGTTTCTTTAACCAATATAATCAAATCAAATAATAGTCACTATGAGCCTTTAAGGCTTTTAAAAGCTTACATGCATTTCTCAATCCAATTAAGAATTATATGCATATTTTTTATGTAGTGTGACACTGAGTTATGATCTCGAATAAAGTTCGCTTAGTTTAGTTTTATTTGGCGACTCATAAAATTGCACAAATAGTGGTGAGCTCGTCAAGGATTTGCTAGCTTTTTTTATACATTTCTCGTAACAAGATTTTCTCATAAAAAAGATGTACGCAAAATAAGTTATTCGTACTTTTTTTTTTATTTTTTTTATTTTTTTATGGATAGCTAGAAAATTAAATTATAAAAGATTTACATTAATTTGCAATTATTCATGCTGTGCTTTACTTTCATCATTATTACGTATTATTTGAGTCATGTCTGAAGAACGTAAGTAAGCCGCTGAGCGGATGAGTTATAAAATTTTGTGTTTCGTTTTTATTTTCTACAAACACTTGTTCGCACCCTAAGCAATTTCGTATGTATGTATTTGCATACATATATATATATATATATATATATATATATATATACGCAAGTGTATGCTTATATTTGCCTGTATGTATGTAGAGATTTATGAACGGTTTTCATTGTAATAAAAATTTTCGAGCAAAAGTGAGAAAATTATTTTATGCAAATTACTATAAAAGCACAAACACACACATACAGTTATAGAAAAAAAAAAAATGGAAGCTAATGTAACACAGAGAATAGGTGTGAATTAGTAACTTAGTGTGAGTAAGGGAAAGGAGAGCACATACACATACACATACACATACAAAAGTAATAAAAATAAAACCCACGTTAACTTGAGAGATTTTTTATTATTATTTTTATTATTATGTTAGAAATGCTCGTTTTTCATAAAAAAGATGAATTTTAAATGTATGTAAAATGAATCGCTGCAGAAAGAATATTTTAGCAAAATAATGAAATTTATATAAGTATAAGGTTAAAAAGCAGCAAAGCAAAGGAACGTGTTGAGGCAGGTGTTGCAACTAAAATCAGCGGGCGCTGCAGCGTAACAACACCTTGGTTTTGAAGGTTTTTCTTTTTCGTAGCCTCAAAGTAAGGTAACCGATGTTTTCGTAGTCTTGTGTGATTAAGAGAAAATTGCTTTTCTCAACTGGTAACGATAAAAGCAAACAGTTAGTTATGTAGGCATTTTGTCTGATAACTACGATATAAGTAATTACACCCAACATTTATGTTGATCCGGGATATAAGAAGTTTACGCGGCTGTGTCCAATAGCTAGAGTTAGACTGGTGATAGATCACCGACTTTTATTACATCAATCAATTCAAAATAATTTTCTGAATGGATTAAAACCTGCCCAGTCGCTTGTCTGTGCGTTTGTTTGATCATATGGATGCCAATCGTAATTTTCGAGATACTTTGACGAGATTGGACCCAATGATATGTTCTAGTCCAAGCATGAACTGTATTGAGAAAACATTGGATCGGATTTTTTTTTACGACAGCTTCCTACATACTGCCATTTATTGAAAAAATTATTCGGAAGTAATGTCAGGTACATTAAAGCTCGGTTTAGCGCTGGAGGGAGTCTTTGCAAGATGCAGAAGATGGTGTTTTGCCTTAACCAAGTGTAGTGCTTTAATAGATTTTTTTCATATTAGTCTTATGATCCAGATAATCTGGCTGATTTTTTCGTTGAAATGCTAAACATGTCATTATGTCATTCTAAGCCATACCATACTACAGCCAACATGAAGCATTAGCCACTTCTAACAAAGTACAGTTAATATGTGCGATAAGTTTTAGAAGGATTTTTTCCCCTTTGTGGTTAAGAGCTTGATCCTCCGCTACATAATTTCAAGGCAATAGCCTATAAAGCATTTATGAGAAGACGATGACTTTATCACCATGTCCTTGTCATACGGGTGAAGGTCGTTATAGTTTGTTATCCTTTAACCGGAAGGACCTTAAGGGAAGGTTCACCCTTTCAAGTCATATCCCCAGGACGTAATTTGTCGAACCAATTTCAAAATTGCTCGATCGCTTATTAGATCGTGTACACAGCATATTTTTCCTACTGTTGCCTTTGGAGTATTGCGTTGTTCAAGCATTGCTTTTTTGCGCCATTTTAAGGGTTACGAACAACAGTTTAATAGAACGGGAACCACACAAAACAGTTGTCGAAAGATTATTTGAACTTTTACTTATTTTGTGAATGCAAAGATGACTTCGTCTCTGCGTATTGCGCCTAACGGATGTGGAAGTTAATTGTGACTTGGCCTAATCGTAGCAAAATCAGTTTATTTGACTTTGAACGGGCAATTCGCATTTCGATCTTTGTCCGAAAATATGATTAACAATTAAAATTGCACTTAATTTAAATGCCTGCTGTTTTTCCATTTTATTTTTTTTTTAGTTATTTTTCTCTTAAGCAACAGTAAACTTTTAAAACAAAGAACAATTTAAAAAATGTTTTAATCTATGAATGACGCCGCCCTATGCACTTAGATAATATGGATATCTATACAATCTACATATCCCTTTATTATTCTCCTTTATTACTCCCTAACAGTAATATAAAATCGCGATCTAATCATTGTTAGAAACTTATCATGAAAACATTTTCTCTCCTCTTCCTATTTGGTTTGTGCTCTGATTTCAGATTGAATATAAAAAAAAAAATTGGAAAAAAAAAGAAAAGAAAACCACCGTTCGTTTGTTCGTTTGTCTTCTTCAAAACATTTTCGTTTTTCCTTTATTTTTAATAAATTTATGCAATCTCAAGCAGAGATCGTGTTGAATATGTGAAGATATGTTGGAATGCTAAGGCTTAACAATATAATTTGCATTTTAGCTTTTTGAGCCAAAAGATGAAGAGAAATATGCAAAAAGGCTACGACCAAAAACAAAACAAAACAAAACAAAAAAGAAAAAGAAAAAATCTTCATTTCACGTTAAAGACATTTCATGGTGCGTTTGACGTTTTTCCCCGGTTGTTGTTATTGTTGCTGGTTGCTTTTCTACTTAAGTGACATCAGACGTTTCTTTAAAAATGTCAATTTTCTACCATTTGCAAGTGAGTGAATAAAATAAAATATTATTCAAACGAAAAACAACAACAACAACAAAAAGGAGGGAAAAAAGGCCAATAAAAACAGTAGAAGATATGCTGCTTTGCTCTTTACCAGACACCAAAGCAATGAAAAGGTTTATTTTAGAGAACTTGTCATAAGTTGTCTTATGGTCGGTCTTGTCTTCGTTGGACTCTTTCACATGCTAACCCAGCGAAGAAATGCAAAATATTTTTAAGACGAAGTAAAAATGTCGATTTAGTTGATATTTTAAAAACTGTCACTTTGATTGTGTGTCCTTTTGATGAATTAGGTTGAAAAACGCTTGTTATTATGAGGTTAAAAACTTCAATAACAGCTGCAATTTCGTTATATAAAGCGAATAACACCAGCAACAACAACAACAATTTTGAAGATTAATTGAGTAGAAAGCGGAAAAAATTATATTTGCATTTACGAAATATCATAAATAAAGGCAATCCAACGTTTCGAAAAGAGACACTTAATTGGAATGAAAATGTGCTAAACTACAACTAACGAGCATCAACTTAATTAGCCAAATTTTAAATTATTATTGACATTGTTATTATAATTACATAAATAAACGCAAAAGGATATATGGCTTAACAAAAATTAGAGGACAACCTAGTAAGACCAATAGCTGCCCTTAGTAGATGCATTGTAAGGCCTTTGAGATCATATGCACGCAGCCTTGGCCAGGTAGTCGTCAATAGGTCAACACTAAGTGTTATTGAACCGATTATACTTCACTCGTTTCCTTAAGCTGATTACACGGTTCAAAGCTTAATTGCCTTAAGATCACAGGCACGTAGCTAGTAATAGTAAAAACAAGATCGGTTACGCCGAGGTAGGTATTCATTGACGAGGTCTCGGTCATAACATAGAAATCTACAAATTCATATGTCCCCCATTGTGTCATGCGTTTTCTTTCAATAGCAGGAATCAACTACCGAGCGCCGAATTCCAAATTTAACTCTGCATAGTAAGCTGTTACAACTACTCTCTCCCTCTCTTTCCACCCTCCTTTACTGATAACTCTTCCCGCACGGAAGATCCCATTATCACACACGAAAAAAAACGCTTTCTTTGAGACAAATTCCGTCCTGTAATCACTCAAACCTTGAACTCTTAGCCATTTCGACGCAGAAGAATCCGACAATGTCTTAAATCGAGCCTATTATTCCAATTGCGTCAGCGAAAAATATATCGCCATATTATCTTAATTCTCTTTTCCTTTCCTTAAGCAAATTGAAATACTTTTTTCTCTAGATATAAAAAATCAAAGAAAATGTAATTAAAGCCTATAGGCTATAGAGGGACATAAGCATCATTTAAGGAAAGGTAAATAAAATGTAGTTTCATTAAGTATCGCCGCGTGCACATAAACAAGAATTTCTCATAATCGTTCGTGCATTCATCAAATCGAACATTTAACCCTCTAACGGCGAAGATGACGATAACGAAAACACGAATCATATTTAGTTTAGGCCGAAACTTGCTTATCATCTATACAACGAATATTCTCTATGTTCGATTTATTCAAGGAATAGATTGCTTTTTAACATTTAAGATCCAGTTTTCTTTATGTTGTGGGTCCATCACCGGACCACTCGATGGACATGACTAAGTGGTATGTGGAAGACCGTTTGCTCGAGATAATTACTGTTAAGATCGCGTAGTCATATTCACAAACGCAGCAGTTGAATTGGTATACCATTAATTCAAGGAAAGAATGAGTTGGGCGGGCATACACACATACGCATACGCAAGATAAAAAAAAAGTCATTTAATAATAACAAGATTTATTCGCTAATTCCCGGCATCACATCGAATTGCAAACAAGCAATTACAGAAAATTCACTTTGTACCGACATAGCAAGTACTAATCTGCTTAAAACCAGCAGCCAATCTATCCAACCATCCAACCATCCATCCATCGATTTATGCATTTGTAACCTGTAAGACCAGCTTGCAATAACGGGCAATGATTGTGTGTGCGCATGTCTCCTGCCTCTTTACTAAACAACAACTAATCGGATTAATTTTGTTCACAAAATTTTCTGTTGACTTTCTCAGGCTGAATGTATGAAAACATATTGCTTTACATTGTGGTAAAAAAAATGACGAATGCAGTCAGTAAAATAATTTGGGGTTGATATCAACAGCAGCCCTTAAATCTGAAGCAGGATATATTTTATATTTTTTATGATTTGCTATTGTGCTCGTGATGTTTGTTGTGTTTGCCGTTTTGATTTCTATGCACGCTACGCAAAACAGAAAGATATGTTGGGTTGACTCTATTATATACTAGAAAGTTATAGCATTACGTAGAACTGGTATGAAGAAGCTGTCTGTTCGCCCGTCTATGTTTTTAACCTTAACGAGGCTTTAGAAAATTGAAATATTTACCCTCGGCCCACATCCATCTTGGATTGGCGTTGAAATTGATCCGAATCCTTTCTCTTACGATAGCCTCTAAAATACAAGGTTGATATACAAACACGAAAGTATTTGAAAATCCTTTCAAACATTACAGTTAAACGTATTTGTGTGCAGCAGATTGAGACGAACAAACAAATCGCACAAGAAGAGCAAGTATAGAAATCGATCGTACAAAACCAGATTCAACTGCACCTTTAAAAGCTTAAAGTCAAAGCAAACATTTACTAAAGGCGTCTTGTGCTAATAGTGTAAGTGATTTTCCACTGAAAGGTATCCGAAATTCTCCTTAAGCGTAGTCTAACAATTTGATGTGTTTCGAATCACTTACGCAAAGGTCGACGATGATGCTGATGATTCCGAAATTATTCTATTAATGTAGTTAGTTGTTGGAAAACATTCCGCAAGAGTGATCAACTGCAAGAGTGTATTATGGGAAAGATAAACAGAAGTGAATCTTTTACTATTCTAATCACTTTTTTTACATTTGATGACTTTAAGGGCCGGCGTTCAACAAACACGGCTTACATACCTAATGAATAATTTAATTTGTACATGCAGCGACCTGCGGGCTTTTTGTTGAACGTGTGTTAATTTTGTAAATTGAAGTTTCATTAAAAACAATTTTATTTCACTGTGTAATCAAATGATTATTAAATAACTTTGTCTACATAGAAAGGGATTTATTTGATCAGATCTGTTCACAATCCAATTTTCTGTACCTGAATGGTTATGAAGTGAACACAACGAGAAATGCTAGAATAATTTCCTTATTGCTTTTTATCAAAAAAAAAAAAAAACAAATACAGACACACGCACACAAAATCATAAATTAATTCAGAGCATTATTGATATCTTCTGAGAGACAAAAAAGCAAGAGTGATAGCATGAAAGGGATCGGGACGAAAAGAACAAAATGGAGATAGAGAGATTGACTTGAGAAGCGATTGATATGGCGACATGGCATTGTTTAGTAAATTTACATTTATTTTACAAATATCTGGAAACTGTCATTGTAACTGTTCATGACTATTCTTAGCAGCATCCAAGCGACAGTAAATCGGAAAAAGGAAGATAGGGTAATAGAAGTGAAACAGAATTTTTTTGTTTCAATTTTACTCGCCTCGAAATTCGTAGTTTAGCTTTAAAATACGTTTCTCTAGCAAGTCATTTTTTCGGTAAACTAAAGCTTTACGAAAATGTATGGAGGATTTAAAAAAAAAAAATTCAAAACGACGCCTTTTTTTTAAATCAACCTAAACCATCTTAAATAAGATTTATTCAGAAAATTTGCAGTTTGTTGTTCGAGCTGAAAACACGCGATCTCTAGCGAGGCACTAAGAGCGGTAAACCAGTGGAAATTACCGCCTAAATAAAATCAGTTGGACCTTAAGGTTTTTATGAGCAGCATCGAATTTTCTATAGGAAGCGAATTTTCTACATAGAAGCGGACAAAAATTGTGCTCCGTTAATACATCAACAAATTATTAAAGATGATGACAGAAATGCATATGTCTGTCACAACGTATTTCTTATACTTAACCTATTATGAGGATGAATAATATACGAGGTGTGCTCCAAAACAGTGAATTTCAAAATTTCATGGTATCGTCGATTTTCGATTTTTCTTTTTTTTTGTTATGTTGGTACAGATGCCCCCAATAAATGCTGACGTTATCAGCCATTTTGCATTTTTAGTTTGTTTTAGACACATGTACCGGTTAGATGTGTTTTGGTGTGGACCATAGAACATATACTAAATTTTGTGTGAAAAATGAAGGGAAATGCGAAAATGGCCTTTGGCGAGTCTACTTTGGGCAAAATAAATGCCCAAAAGCCCGGCTCTTCACAAAAGGCCAGAAATGAACCGGCTACTAAGAAATATTATTTTGAAATGATGCACCTTTTGCCTGAAGCAATACAAAAAACGCCCGGAGGTTTGAAATAATCAGTCATGGATATTGCACCACACTAATGCGTCAGTTTACACGTTATTGCTTATTCGTCATTTTTTGGCCAAAAACAATACCGTAATCATGCTTCAGCCGCTATATTTACCGTACTTGGCCCCATGCGCCTTTTTGCTGTTCCCAAAACTGAAAAGCCCCAAGAGATGGCGGAGTTTTACCGCAATGAAGGACACAAAGACTGCATCACTAGAAAAGCTTAAAGCCATACCAAAAGCGCATCGAAAGTGCATCGGGGATTGGAAAAGGCGCTGAAACAAGTGTAGTCTATACAAGGGAGCCTAATAAGAGCGGCCTTTGCCACATTTAAATTTCGTTTGTGTTCATATTGTCATTATCGACCGGTGTCCTAATGCAAAGAGGTCTTCTTGAACGAAAGAAGCCAAATTATCGTTTAGATACATCTTGTCGTGATGTATTTGCACTATAAAGACAACTTGATCTATTTACTTAATAGCGGTACCTTTATAGCAACGAAATTATGAGAGATAACAAAGTCTTGCAGGGTGGAGTTACGGGTTAAGTTTAAAGGAAATAAATGAAGCGATCTTCTTTACATTAACGGCTTCAAAAACTAAATTCGAACGTAGTTCGATGCTCGGCGATTCCAACCGATTAAGTTCTCTGTTGCTATGAGACGCGTTGCCTGTCTAGCTCGCAAAGTGGCGCCGTAACACCGCCGCATGAATAAACGAATCACTTCTTTACAGTGTGCCGCTTCCTTCTCTGGCGCATAACATGGGCCAATAACTGCTTTTTAGTTTACGATTTGCGTTAAACACTTGGCCTCTTTTATAGGCCAACATGTTGGACAGTTTTGAGCCGATCTTGATACAGTATATGTTTTAATTATTTAATTTGGTATAATAATTTAAGCATAAAAGCCTACTTCTACTGCTGCACCCGTCTCTACCATTTATAACTAAACCTGTATATGTGCAAACATACATATATACATGAGTTTAATATTAAAGCCTGGCAGTCATAAATTAAGACTCAATGATATTGAACTTTAGCTGAGCAAATTCAATTAGAAAAGGAAACAGAGTATTAAAATAATGGTAATAATAATAATAATAACAACAACAACGACAACAATTGGAACAATAATGAAAATAGTAACGAATTTTATTGGTGTAAATAACCTGCGGATGTAATTTATTGAATTTGTGTGAAGCAAAATGCTTGTCAGATATTTTGTATTCTTATGTGTATGCGTTCATGTGTATGTATATACATCAATTGCCAAATAATGTGACATTTTTGCATTAATTTGTTATAAGTTCACAATTCCTAAGAAATAAAGTTGTTGTTCGTCAGTTTCTCAGTTTCTTAGTTTCTTAGTTTCTTTCCTTCTTCTGTGGTATGCGACTACTTGGAAATCTTTCTCTCGTTTTGCATACCACATATGTACAAGCACATGCACACACGTAAACGCTTATAGAGTTATATGTGACAAGCAATGGGTTGACCATCCATCCTCGAAAAAGTTAGCTGAACTAATGATGGCAATAACATACACAATAACAACACAGTAACAACAACACCGCGTAACAAACATTATTGTATACGTACATGAATCAGAATCAATTCACTTAACAAACAAACAGGTCCTGCTTGTAAATTTTATACTTGCCTGGATGTACATATATGTCTGTATGTATGTACGTATGTAGAGATGTATATATGCATGTATTTATGTATGTATGTAAGTATGTATACTTTTATATATACATATATGTACATGTATATATATATATATATATATATATATATGTGTGTGTGTGTGTTTATGTTTTGCAATATAAGCTGAGTGCAGAGATTAAGACATCATTTTGACTTGGCTTGACTCTCTGGCGATTGCTAATGTTAATGGTATTGGCTGCTGACTCGATCAGCAATGCAATCAAGAAAACTGAGGTAACTAAAGAAGTAGTGAGAGAGACAGAGAGAGGGAAAGAGAGAAAGAATGAATGAATGAATGAATGAAATATTCAAATGAGATGAATTTTGATACAATTTACATAAAGGCATTTATTTTACTAATCATTTCGAACAATAACCCAAGAGACAATCATAAATTGAATTCCTGCTAAGTGTATGCATGTTGTTGTGGTTGTTGTTGTATTTGGATTTTAATAGCACATTTTCTCACTCATGTGCACAGGCGCTACGACAAATAAAATTTTGAGACCTGTACACCATAATAAACGATGACAACGACAATGTTTTGGTTATTGTTGTCGCTGTTGTTGCTTCTATTGTTGCTATTGTTGTTGTTGTTGTTGCTGCTGCTTTTGTTGCTGTTATTCCTTTACAATTGATGATTGTTGCTTGTTCTCCGATGGCTTAAGTTTAGTTGCTTTAGTGCTTGATTTAAATTGAAATTGCATTTATGTCTTTTATGGCGGTGTTTGTAAATACACACACGTATATCTGCCTATAGATGTACGTATGTGTTTATGTATATATAATATGTACTTGAACATCGTCAGCTTTCAAGGAGATATGCGAACGTTTTTAAGAAGGTTTATTGTCTCATGCCAGTCATTGTTGTTCGTGTTGCTGTTGTTGCGGTTGTTGTTATTGTTATTATTATTGTTTTTGTTGTTGTTGTTGTTTTTGTTGTTATTGTTGCTGTTATGCATGAAAATTTCCTGGAGCTCAACGCCAAATCTGTTGATCATTTGTTTAAATATGCGCCCGAATCGCAATATATATTGAATTGGTTAAGGAAAATGACAAAAAAAATAAAAAAAAAATATATAAAAAAAATGAAATAACGAAAGAAAACGTTTACTGACTGCACGTTTAACAATTCAATTTATTTTTGTAGAATCAATACCGAAAAGTTTCAGCGCAAACATGAAATTGCGAGAATTTTGAAATTTCTTCAGAAACAAACAAGCGACACGCTGATGCTATGGCGGCATACATTTCCATCGGATCTGTTCGCATCATATGAAGCGAGACCTATGCGCGATACGATATAAACCAATAACCCTTAGCTGGTTAAACAACAATAACAACAATAACAACAATAACAACAATAACAAACATCAATAGCCACACATTAACCACAAATACAAAGAAAATTTTAAATTAAAATTTTTGAAATATCAACAAAACACAATACGTTTAGGTTAACGCTGCGCTCGGCTGCCGCTGCCTACAAGCAATAATAACAACTATAGCAATGTCACTAATTCCACTATTGCTATGTTTTGCGTTGCTTTTGCTAATCAAATGTGGCCTTAACAATGGTCAGTGTGTGCTAACAATGGTTAATCGCGAATAAAAGAATCAAAAAAAAAAAAAAATAAAGAAAAAAAGGAAACAATTCGCAACAACTCTTGCTTGCTGAACACAATTGAAATTTGAGTTTAAACTAAGTGTAAGCGTTTGATTGTTTTCTCTCTTAGATCAGCTTTAACTTCTGATACTTGGCTGCCAAAACAATGTGCGAGCGAACCGGATTTCGATGATAGACATAATTTCGTCGCCCTTTATGATAAAAAGGAAAAAAAGAAAAACAAAAATTGTATTGAAACTCTTTCATAACATTTTCAAGTTTCTATCCACAAAAGTTATGACATATGGTCGTAGATGTGTGGATTAGTACTCATCAAAATTTCGCCAACTTCTGTGATTTCATATGGTCAGATGATCGCTTGAGCGAGTTGACATAAATGCTTCCCTAGATACGGGAAAAATTAGGTATCGGACTGTAATTAAGTATTTGTTACGCTTACGTAAATACAAAACGGTTTGGACGCTGTGTACGGGGATGGTACACATTCATTGGCCACGGTGAGATTTTGGATAGCCGAAATGACAGATTGTCACACCGACTTGGGTGACGACAAATGTTCGTGATGGTCAAAAACTGTGAAAGCTGATGAAAACCTCGATGGTGGTGAACGGCCGTCGCATTGACAGATAGTGGAGCCAACAAATATCTTCAAAGAGTGTGCTTGTTCCTGGCATTTTAAATTAAGATTTTCGCGGGAAAAACTAACTGCATAATGAAATAAAAACATCGAGTCTTAAGTTGATGGCTACAATGGCAAAATTGCATGAACGAAATTTCTATATGCTCGTCCATCCATCACATCCTCCAGATCTAAACCTTAACGACTCTTATCTTCATATAAAAGATATTGATGAAATGATAATGACGTTGCGGACACTGGATTTTAGAAAACTACCGAGCTATAGAAGTCTGATATGATTTTTGAAGGGTAAGAAGACGCATTTTGCAAGAAAAATTTTCTTTTCTTTCTTAGATTGGAAAACTTTCGAGTCAACCCTCGTTTATGTATATGATAATAGCTTCTATTGTTAGAAATGAAACGGATCTCTCCAAGAGCACATACAAATATATATATATATGTGTACACATATATTTTTGTTGATATTTGTTGGCCAAAAGATGCTGGTATTTGAGGTATGCATTCAAGAAAGATCAATGAGTTTGATTTGAAATGACATTTGTAAGAATAATATCAACAATTATTCTTTGAATGATATGAGAACTTTAATATTTATTACAACTCAAGTTGATTGTAATCAATCCTCATAAGGTATACGCCACGACCATATTCAGTAAATAATTAATTCATCATTCATCATTATTAACAACATGTCATTGAAACTATGTAAAAATGACATTTTTCTGTTGCCATTAAATAGTTCTTAGTTCATTAGATACCGTATATGAAATTTCTTTAAAGTGTCACTTAGACAAGAACACCTGCTTTTAAATGGTTTTTCTTTTATTTATTTTTTTTTTTCTATGCACTCGCCGCGGTAGGAGACATAATTTATCTATAAAGAATTTGCAAAACGTGTGCATATTGGAACTATTGTAAAATTATAAGAAGATCTTACCCTATTTCGTTCGTTTACTTCCGCACTTTTCACAACAGAGATCTAAAATTTGGTGCAACTACTAGTTGTTGCTGTAGTAAACTACTGCAAGGTCTTCGCTGATCTTTCCAGTAAAGTCGGAAATTTTGATAATCTCGTAAATATATATAAAGGGTAGGAAGAAGGAGAGAAAGAGAGAGAGAGAGAGAGAGAGAGAGAGAGAGAGAGAGAGAGAAAGAAAGGACAGAGTTTATGAATTTAAAAAAATTCGTACAAAAAGTTTTTATCTTTTTATGTACAGTTCAAGAATTAATAACAGTTAACTAAGGTTTAACTCCAAACTTTATGCAGTTGCGGTGAAATTGTACTGATTTGTTAATAAAGGAAAGGTCATTAAGAGCGAAAGCTTTTAAAATTGTAATTTCCAGTTCCAAGTATACTTTTTTTGTGCTCTTTCAGGTGTGCAAATATTCAGAACAATTTGCAGTTTCGTCATGCAGGGACTCAATGATTTCTTAAACGTTTAGAAGGCATTAAAACATTTCATTGAAATTTCACCTCAGTGGTGGATGCTTATCGGTTATTCACCACGAAACTGCGTCGCCATCACTGTTCCCCTACTCAGGCCGCCGAGGTCGCGTGGTTCACTACCTAAGGATTTGTTTCTTTGGGACAACGTTAAAGACCAAGGCTAGACTTGTAGATAATTTACCAAGTTTGTAAAACTTCGAGACGCACGGGCTATCTCAGGCGAAATGCAAATACTGTTGGACAGAGTAATTAACAATTCATCAATATGTCCAAAGCTTTGCTGGACATTTGAACGGGATTTTTTTCAGAACATAACTGCAATGTCTGAGTTTCAAAATAAAGCGCAATTCACTTTTATACGTTGAGTTATTCCGTTTGTTTTGCCAACTGTTCGAAAGTGTATTAACTAATGATACCTTCCATGAAAGATCCTTTATTCATGTATGTATAATATATTTAGAGTTAATATATAAATTATTTTCCATTCTATCGGAATTGATTTAAATCTTCTTTTCTATGAATTTTTCATTTCTCCTATTATCATATAATTTTTTTTAAGTTAAATGAAACAATTAAATTTAATTACGGTTAATATGAGTCTAATTGCCTGATTTCCTATTGCCGAACGAAACACATTTACACAAGCTTGCATATACATGTGCATAAATATACATATTTATATATACACATATATACACACATATATATATATATATATATGCATATTTGTGTATATATATATGCTTATAATAAAGAAATGCTTATACCACAACAACATTAACAGCTTTACACGGACATAAACATATCGACGACGAAGGCAGCCGCAGGACGAGGTAAATTATAAAACTTTGCCAAACTCTATATATAACGCCATGCTTAACACAAGCATATAAAACGTAACAAATTTTCCCCAATTTCTCGTATTTAGTAAATAATGAGAGTCTTTCTGGTTTTTGCGACAATTACGGTTACGACGGCCGAACTAACTGCTAAACGTTTACTAAGCAAAATTATAAACGACGGACAAGAATGTTGGGTCATTTGTAAAATATATGCTAAGGAAGTAACAAAGTGTGAGTTGCTGTGTCTGTGTGTGTGTGTGTGTGTGAACGTTTGTAAGCGTACACAAAAATTCAAATTAGAACCATACAAGACGGTATTGTTGATAGTTCGTTGTACATATAACGAATCGATTCGTCCGTTTGCTTATATATGCACCCTTCATGGCCCGAGAAAGAGGACACAATAGAACGGAAACAAAAATTACTGAAAATAAAGTCAAACATTTATGATACTCCGCTGGCTGAACAACAAATAGTGGTTTATACATATTTATTGTATATCTATGTATACATGTATATATATATACCCATACCCACATATATATACATGTATATATGCGTATATATGTATGTGTTCATATATAAATTATGTACTACTCTGCGGCTGCAAATTTCACTTCATATAATTTCTTTTATGATAATTTCTTTCTTTTTTTTTTGTTTTTGTTCTTTCAACTTTTTTCTAAAAATCAAAAATCAATATTTATTTAGTAACTGGTTACCCCTCTTAAGTATGAGAATGAAATGAAACGCATGCTCAACACATGGAATTTCTTCGCTGTCTCTTATACACATCTAGATGTGTATAAGAGACAGGGTTACCCCTCTTAAGTATGAGAATGAAATGAAACGCATGCTCAACACATGGAATTTCTTCGCGTGCTGCGAATATGTGTGCTTATGTGTGTTAAATGCGTGGGGAGTTTTTCAGGGGTTACTTGTACTTGCGCTTTGTGTTAAAGTATCCTCATTTTTTGTTTACTGTTTTATTCTCAATTTAGCAGAGGCTTACGTTTTGTCTTTGGAGTGAAAAGGATAATAGCAGGGGCTCTCCAACATATATGCTCGAAAACGATACTCTTTTTCCTAGACTGCAACAGTAGTTGTTGTAGTGGTAGTGGTAGTGGCAGTAGTAGTAGTACTAGTAGTGGTTGTTGCCGCTAGAAACCATAGTAAAAAAAACTTTAAAAATGGCGTACAAATCGTAAAGAAAAAGCAATAAAAAAAGAAGAAAACAAAAAGTTATGCTTTTGCTTTCATCTCTCTTTCCCCTCTAGAGAGTTGCACTTCGCTCTGTTGTGTGTTGAATTACTTTACGTTTTGGTTCTTTTACGCACATATATTTATATGTGCATACATATATATATATATATATATATATATAAAAGCTATTCATACAGTGGTAACCATACCAATATGTCCAAATGTGGAAAATAATTATATTATAACAAATTTCCACTCACTTACAGAATAAACGACAACAATAATAAAGATGCTGTCGACGACGACGACGGCGACGGCGACGACAACAACGATGCTAGTATATAGTATATATGGCAAGATTTCATTTTGCTGTAACAGTAAATGTGTTTGTTATCCTTATAATGGGGGACAAATAAAATAAAAATTATATCACAGCAGCATTTTTATAATATATATATGTATATATACGTATATATGTGCGCACACAAACACTTGTACGCAGATGAACACATCCACTGCCACTATCGTAACAAAAGCAATGAGGGATATCTCTTCATGTCTTAACTCCGTCTATCCATTCAACGAAAATTTTTCCATTTTGTTTTGGGTTAAAATTAAAGTAAAAAGGAAGTGCAAATGTATAGTTTTCCCTTTGATTTTTTTTTTTTTTTTTTTTTAGAGAAGAAAAAGAACTTAATTAACCTCTGTAGGTGTTCGTTCAACCAGTAGATGTTATAAATTTGATAAATTGTTTTCAATTAATTTTTAACAAAACGTTCATCCAAAACAAAAAAAGAATGTACAAAAGTAAGAAGGAAGAAAGGAGAGAATGAAACGAATAACAATAACTTCCTATAGGAAAAAATTTTCGAACTTAACCCATGAGGAAACAAAAGTTCTAGAGCATTACTACTAGATGCGGCCATATTGGGTCGAAAAAAAGAAAGTTTCAGAAATTAATCATAAATTTTCAACGCCCACCACGAAAACGTTAGGGATATTATTTCATGACTCGATCCACGCATATCTCTTTGTGCAGCAGCATTTCTAATTGCTTATTTGTCCTTGCATCTGTCCGCTCGATCGTTAGCCGCTTTGTCAAAGTGTCCGTCTGACCATTTATGGAAAACATTCTCCCCTTCCTGAAGGTGAAGATATCGACTTGAAATTTGGTAAACATATTGGAAGCTCTTGCATGCAAATCAGTTTTAAAAACAGGCCGAATAGATCAGAGGGCACACCGACAATACAATATAAGCTCAACTTGAAGTAAATAAGGTTAAGTTTCTTGCTTATTGCTGATAAATTAGAACAATAAAGTTTCTCAGTATATTCTGTGCTTAAGCTCGCAATATAAAAAGTCTAAAAATTGCCCACAGCCGTCGATAAACAGTTTCGGAAAGATACCTTGGCAAAAAAAGTTTGCAAGCGGTATGAGTATTTTTCCACTCCCTTATAATAGACCACACAACTAGAAATATTTAGAGAAACTTAAACATAACCTAAATAAACTTTTTGTGGTCATTTATTAGACATGTAATAAATAATGAATGAGGCAAACCAGAGGCACTTATACTAAAGGTATGCAAAGGTAAAGGTAAGTAGAAGTTTATATTTTTGTGGGGACAATCGAAAGATGATGGTATAATAGATTCGTCGTACATCTGGCAACAATCAGAAATACGGAGAACAAGTATATGCTGTTATTGCTGTTAGATTTAAGAATGTTCGCCAGCCATGCTGGATGTCTGTATGTCCGCAGTCTGGAAATGGAACGCCTAAGATCGCAAAGATCGACAAAAGAAACACTAACTTGACCTATGCTCTCTAATTCGACGATGATAGAAAAAGTTGTACTTTAAAAGTAATCCGCCCACAATTAGGCGTGATATAGACAAGAAACTGTTTACAACTGCTTGACATGTGTTTATTTGAAACTCAACGGCACAATTTACGTTAAAGTGTAAAAGTAAAATAATAAACGCGATCAACTCACCAACTATTGCTAATAATATCCCCTGGTATGTAGTGTAGTGTATGTAGTGCATTATCAAAACCTACCAAGCTTTTGGAAAATTATGACAGTTCTGCTTTAATTGCATTAGTCAGCTTCCCGATTGATGGTTTGACTGGATTGAAGCAGCTCATAATGCACTACAAGCTAATCTCATCTAATCAATTGCGTGACCCTTGCATCACTAATCACATTGTCGGTGGTAAGAATACACATAGCCTGCCTTAAGGTTTTTTTTTTTTATTCGAATTAACGTAACCTATGACGTGTTTTTCCTCAACAAACTTTTTGCTAAATAACCCTAAGTGTTGAAGGTGGGAAAAGTGTAGAGTGGGTACACACTTCATCACTCCCTATATAGTCTGATGGAAACCCTAAGGTAGGTAGCCTTATAATGTAATGATGCTATCATTTCATCCATTCTACATAACGCTACCTATGCTCGTCCCGTGGATAAGTGTTAGGTTCTATTGCTTTAATTGGTCCAATAGTGCGATTTTGGCGTTCCCTTTAGGCTTTCGTAGAGATAATGTTGCTAAGGGAACGGTGACTTGATATGACCCCTTTTTTGCTTGCAAGAGAGTAAAACTGGCTTTTAAACAACAATTTTAGTTGGGCCCTATTTTATACAATTTAGATAGATAATCGTTGGTTCAGGTATAAACCAACAATGGGACGTAAATAGAGTCAGGTAAGCCTTTGATTTTAATACTAACGGCAACCGTTGATATTTTTCAAAATTATTTCTTTCCTTTTTGAGAGAGTGATCGTTTTCCATAAAAAATTTCTCGTACCTGTCCTATGATTCTATCATTGTTACCTGAAAAATGGACTCGCAACCTGTTAATGGGCTACGAATCGTTTTCAAATTATAAAAGTTGGAAAAAGAATTAATTTAGTGACGATAAGCAAGTGATTGCCCCCTCTAACCCTTTCGTAATCATCGAAATTATAGGAAGCTTTCAGTCTACTCTGATGTTTGCTGACTTGAGATTTTTAATCGATTAAGAGAGAAAAAAATTCCAAAGAATTCAATAAAATAGATTGAGAAAGAAAAAAATTGATTGAAAATTATAAAAAGCCATGCATTGAGATTGTCTTTTTTTTTTTTAAATACCTTTGGGTCCAGTAATTTTTCTCGTTCTTCCTTGAATCGAAATAGCAACGAAGGCAAAGACCTTGCTACGTTAACTAAAGTTCTGTGATGTTGGCGCTGATAACTCTGATGAAAAAACGTAAAATCATGCAGGATATCGCCACCGCATAATATCCTTGATATTAAACCTAAAAAAAACAAAAAAAAGACTTCACTTTAATACATCAGTACATATACACCTAGCTATGTATGTGCGGATACAACGAAACAAACACATACAGGACGCACATACACACATCATCTAAAATGGTGGAAAAGAAGGGTGGGAGGGTGAAGGGGTGGACTTACAACTAAGAGTATAAAAATAGATAGATATTTGCAAGCGTATGCATGGGGATGTATACTATGGCAATAACAACCACAACAAGGAAAGCAAAGTAATTTAATTGTAAAAGTTCAGAATGCCAAGTTTATGGCAATTGAGTGTGTATGTGTATGGAGGCATGTGTGTGTATGTGTGTGTGTGTGTGTGTGTGGTACGGTTTTATGGAGGAATTCAACAGAGCAATCAACACATCGTTTACATACATATTTTCAGGGAGAAAATCAGTTCATGCATGTGGATGTGTGCATAAATGTAAAAAGTCAGTTAAATAGGCCGGCAATCAACAAAACGAACAATCCAATTAAAAAGTACTTGAACTGTTGGTAACTGCAACTAAATTATGGGGCAAATATGAGAAGTTCTTTTTTCTTTCTCTTCACTTGTAAGTGGATGTATGTGTGTGTTTCGGGCGCTGCTGTTGACAATAAAGCAAAGTGACAGTAGCAGTAATAGTAGTAGTGATGATAATAATAATAGTAGTAGTGGTGGTAGCAGTAGTAGCAGTTGTGGTAGGAAAATTGGAGAAGGCTGCTAAGGTGTCAATACAGATATGAAGATGAAATGGTTTGGTAAGAGAGTTGTGGACAAATGGTTGTGTGTTATTTGTGTATCACTAGGGCGAGTAAGAAAGAGATAAACAATGAAAATGTAATTTCATGGTAGTGAACATTATTATTTAAATACACTATATATTTGTATGTACATGGCCGGTGTTTGGTTGTGTTTGTTACGGAATGAGAAGAGGCAGAGGACAAACTTATCTATTCAAACGAACCAAAGGATGATTTTTCGCTATGTTGGATGAGAGGAGGGAAAGCAAAGTTAGAAAAAAACAGAAGAAATTATTTTCAAAATTGCAGTTAACAAGAAAACATACGAGTAGAGAATAATTGAAGAGAAGAGAATGGGCTTTTTATTGATTTTTTTTTTCTTTTTTTTATACAAAGGGTCCCCAACACATAACCCTCTAGAAACGAAATATTGTTCTCTTTTGTGATTTGTGTTTTATGCACATCTTGTCAAACGACACTTGCTACTGAAGATACAAAAGGCGAACATTCTCCAGTATGAGAATAATGATGAAAATCTATGGTATTGGTACTGTTATGTACTTGTATCGGATGTTTATGTAACACAGTGCTTATGTAATTTATTTGCTTGCAAAAGTTCAAATTAGAGAAGAGTCTGAAAATTGCCAGAAAAACAAACACAAAAACTCTGGAAAAATTAACAAGCAGTCATTAGGCAGCAGAAAAAGAGAATCGTCATCACATCAATCCCATAACAAATAGTTTCATTCATTAACAATCGCTTTAATACCATTGTAGTGAGATCAACAGTGCAGTGCTTTCATTTCTCTGTAACGATTACAGAGATTTCGCAATTACGAATTGAATAACCGGAGTACAGTTGAAAAAAACCGGGTTTGACCGACTTGAAGGAACTACGTAGAAACTATATAATAAACAAAATATTTTCTATTTGTATAGGTTCGAAATAAAACCCGTAAAGATGATCGCAGGACATTATAATTAGCGATTATAATCTCCCGATATATTGTGCAAGGAGTGTATCGCTTTCTTCAATGTCCGAAATAACTCAGCAGCCTGACTAGTAACACTGTATGTCGAAAATTATCGTTAAAATAATTTCAACAATTGTAGATCGATGGGGTCGATCTCTCAATACCCTACGGCCGGATTATGTGTTACTCAAAAAGTGGGCGTGGAAATGTCCCGATCACATTGATTTGCAATCTGCTTCGTGATTGTTTCAAGCAAAGTATTAAATTTATTTTATAAAGTATCTTCCTCTCTCTCTCTGTCTCCCCTCTACCTACCCCATTATCCCTCTCTCTCTCTTCCCTCATTTATGTACTTCACATCGTTCACAGTTTCATCTCAGCCAAACGACAAGCAGTGAATTTAGCTCACGGCAAGTTGGCATTTCCCTAGAGCCCATCCACCGGATAAGATCGGATCAGACAATACAAAAAACAGTTACAATTCAGAAATTGTAGGCTGTATGTCAGCCGCTATGAATTTTTCCATGGAAGTTTACTAAGACGAAGGAGTTGCTTTTTGAAATTCCTAGCAAAAGCTTAAGATTTTCTGAATTTCGATATTATACGATAAGATACTTGGGGCACTTAACAGGTCTTTGGTATATTCGAACGGACCGGAATAACCGAGTTTTTTCGCTACGGCTTGAAAGTCTCTAACTATTTGCAAAGGTTTACATTTGTCCGTAGGTTTTAATGTTAACAAACGCATGTACTTTATAAATTGTACAGACATAATGACTGCAGTGTTTGTAATTTGCATTTGGTACAGTAGAGTCTAAAAGAATAATACAGTTTGCATTTTTCAATTGCATTTGATTTCGTGGCAACAAGAACTTCCTTCTTTTAATATATTCGACTGTATACGTGACGATGTGTGGGTTGTGTCTGGTGTTGGTGCTCCATGTTCCATGTACATCTGCAATAACAGACATGGTAGCGCTTGTCTATATGTGTGTGTGCGTATGTTTGTTTGCGACTGCACAACTATCAATTCTAAGTAGATGACACCATACAGATAAATTTGTCCCATTAAATTGGCCAAAACATGAAATAATTGCGAATGTAATTAGTTATAGCCTCCAATATACAGACCGAAGGGGAAGTGCAATACGTCCATAAGCATATATAGAAGGAGAGAGAGAGAGAGAGAGAGGGAGCGAAACGAGATTGTAGCCGAATGCACATGGAATGAACATAATTGTTTTTTTTTCTTCTTTTCTCTTTTATCCTTTTTTTTTTTGTACTCAGTGTGTCAGAGTTTCTGGCGAAGCGTGATTTACGCGTGACTGCAAATGCTACTTAATTTCGCACAAAAGTGAATTGTCTTGTAACTGTTACGGCAACGAAGACATAACATCATCATTTAAGTGAACATAAAATGAAGAAAAAAAAAAAAAAAACTCAAGAGAGATATCTTTTCACCCAAACACCTTCCAAGTACTTGTCATACAAAACCCATAGCTTTGCATAGATCTACTAAAAAAGTAGGCTGTAGTTGTCGGTTGACTGCATTGCATTAGCACCCCAAACACCACCTTATAGGACAATTCAACACAGCACAATGATTGTGATCTTCAGACAAATTTTTTATTTATTTCAACTTTCAAGTTTTTCTCTTCTCTTTCGTTTCTCATGATTTGGAAAACATTATTTGGTCTCATTCAATAAAAAGAAAAATTACAAACACTAAGAAGAAGAAAAAAAGGAAAAAAAAAGGCATTTTCTGTTTTTGCGCGAAATGCAGTTCACATTTTAAAAAAATAATTTTTTGTTCAGTAAATTGAATCATTATCGTCTCAGTCATCATCGTTGTAATCATTGCTGCTGCTGTTATTATTGTTATTATTAAACTCATAGGGAAAATTAATTGTGGGCCGAAACGGAGCGTGCCGACGCGGTTGATATGCACAATTCCTTGAAATTGTTCGGATTAAAATGTGAATGTATGTGCGCTTGAATGTGTATACTACACAACCCAGAGATTCACTTTTAATGCATGTAAGTTTTGTTCTTTTTTGTCCCCCACATATATTTTCACTTCATTGCTATTGTTGTTGTTGTTGTTGTTGTTGTTGTTTTTGTTGTTGTTATATTTTAATTTAATTCATGTCAAAATAGTGCGAAAATTACATTAAAAGTCAAACAAACAGATGCATGCATGTAATCTGCACAACGTGTGCGACATAGCGGGCTACTCACATACGTGCATACGTCACATTCCTACAAACTTGTATAAGTCATCTTTAACACAGAAATCTCGTAACAAATTAATTTAAGAAAAAAAATATCTATACATACATATATATATATATATATATGCGAGTATATATATATTATTGTATATTATAAAAACAGCTGGCAACAGAATGAAAAGATTGAAATTTTTGATTACAATTTCTTGGAATTTTTCACTAAATTCTTTCTAAAATATGACTACGGTTACGTTTGTACTTGGGCTTCGCTATCAAGATAATAACGACAATTGCATAAATTCCCTAATGACAGGATGTATAGCACATCAATTTCGGCAGCCGTGTTTGAAAACAGTCTTTAACTAAAATAAAAAACCTATTTACAGAGATTTACTTACCCCACAAGTTAATGTTGCACCACAGAAAAGAGAGCTAAACTCTCTAAAGCTAAACATTCCCTAGAAGATGTGGGCTAATGCCTGGAGTACAGCCAAGTGAGTCGTATGCCGTTGCTAAGTTTCGTAAACGTTATTTCCTGCAATTTTTGTCAAAACAGGATTACTGGCTAATATCAGATCGGATACTTCGTCTGGGAAGTCGTGCATTAACCTTTCGATTTAATCAACGCTTCATTGCTCATCTATCTTCAGTGCGAAAGCACTCACAATACGTTATTGATCAATTATTTATATTGTTGTCGTCAAAGTGAATAACTTAACTGATTCGTCTACACATTTTTCGAAAATTGGCTGAGCCGTAGCCTTCAAATTTTTCATCTTTTCTTTCTTTTTAAACATTGAAGTGAATCAAAACGCTTTCTTCCAATTACTAAATTTAATTTCTTCTGAGTGAGCTCCGCCGCTTGTAATACACTTCCCAGAGCGTGACTAAGTTCAACTTCTTTATCTCTCCTTTTTTAAGACTTTAATTAACTCAAAAAGAGGTTTCCCAAAGCATGGCACTACGGCTACGCTTGACAGATTCTTGCATGTACTTTTTAAAGGGTGAACAACTGATTTTCAATTCCTTTGGCTTTTATCTGGTTAAACCTTTAATTGACTTAAAATGGTTTTCCCGAAACAGTCATTTTGTCTCGACACCTGGCCGCTTACAATGTCCTCGCAGGAGAGAATGCTTTAATTCAAACTGATCAAGAAACCCCCGTTCAGGTGAAAAAAACAATCGATGAGATTTTGTGGTTAGTATTTCGCATTCTCTTAAATATTTTTCTTCGGATCTAAATTATTTTCACTTTTACTTGTGACGAAACGCAGTATATATACGTTTACGGTCCAAGTTTTTTGCGACTTAGTAATCCAAGCAACTATCTGCGAGGGGACTAATCTGCAGTCCATTCAAAGTGTTTCGGTGATGTGAAATATACCCATTTTACGAGATAATTGGATACAATGGTCTGTTAATTACGTTAATGACTACAAAACTGGAAATCATGGCTTCGTTTTGTTAACTGAAAATCTTTAGTAATTGTAAGCGACACAAATTGATATTATAACTGTTAGATTTATGATGGAGTCACGCTTGTTTTTTTTTTTTCCATATTTTCTTAGTTTCGTTTCAACTTTTTTTTTACTGATTTGTTCTCTATTTTCTTTTGTAAACATTTCACATAATAATGAGTTTAAGTCATTTAACGACCAGCTATATAAGGTAATTATTAGTTAAAGGCCCAACCACTGTTACGAATTGTAATTCAACAAAAAATTAATTTCGTTTTGCTTCTCATTATGTGGCGCCTATTTATGTATGTTGAGCATGTCAGGTGTGTATGACATTAAGTTTACACATTTATTTGCGTATACACTGAGAAGAAAAAAACGAAATCGAAATTTTAAATAAAATATGGGCTTCGGTGTATATAGCAAGTTTATACAATTCACCCGAAGAGTGGGGAACGGGAATATTGAAAATTCATTCTCAATTCGTGGAAATACGCCACAGAGAGAGTAACAAAAATAGAAAAATTTTGAATCGGTTTGTCTATATCCGTCTGTCTGTCCATTTGCCCGCCTGGTAATTACTGAAAATTTGAGAGCACCAAGAAGATGATATGTAGATGCTTAATATAGTTTTATAGATCAATTTTCGAAATATATCCTACCATTAACCCGCTAACAAGATCTTAAAAAACTCCAACAATCGAAAATTAGACTAAATTCTGAAAATTAGTAAGTAACTTCGTATCCATCATTTGGATATAAGGAAAAAAATATATATCATCGACAAATATTTTCGCCTTCTTAAATAGTGGCAACTTGGAATACGCCTTAAAAACGTTGCCCTTTTTCCCTGGTTTTATTTTCTTTCTACCGTTTTAAAAGTCGTCATGAATAAGCCAGAAATTATCTAAAATGCACGGTGTAATATATTTACACTCGGGAATGCGCTATACTAAGTGTTTCAAACCTGTTTGTAATAAAACATAAATACCCGCCACATAGTTCGAAGAGTATATAAAAGATGGACCAGTTCATAATTTTGTTTGGTTTGTTATATCGATAACCATAACTTTTTATAATGCTCGTCTACTAGTGTTGAAACAACGCCGCTGTGAAGCTATTATGAGTAAACGGTTTAATCGACCCTTCGTCCATAAATTATGAGGAGAATTTTTTATTATCAGACAGCAGGGAAGAAGTTCTGCTCTAAAACACAATTTTCGAAGATTTCTGTATCCTATATAGGCAAAGGTTTGTCACATTCTGATGTTGCTTGGATTTTATGTCTGCAGAACAAATTCTTGCGCTCATACTTATAGGAAAATTGCAAAAAATTTTGTTTCTTCTCAAAGACGTACAATAGCGCAAAGGTTGGACATCTCTGTATAACGATCCTATATTAAAATCAAATAATTTATCGGGCGAATAACACGAATATTCGCCCTTAACATGCAAATCTGGTTAAAACCCGCGCTTCCTGGTAGAGCATCGTAGCGAACACCAAGAATATTCCCAACTAGTGGGCAAATTAAGTCAAGATGAACTTGCTTGATGAAAATTTCCAGCGAATATCATCAATTTACCTTTAAATTTCGCTCAGACCAATTATAACGGTGCTGAGCGGTCAGCTTCAGAAATGCTTGGGGAATGCTTTTCTTTTCTTTAAATGACCAATCACTCAGTCCCCTGCTCGTGTAACACGGTGACGGCCAGAAAGAAGCAGTGAGGAAAGGAAAGATATAAAAAGGTGGTCGCAGCCTAGCGGGGCTACCTGCGTTATCGGAAAGTGTTATGCTTTTGCCAACTGAACACACACTATAGCTACGGCTAAGGCAAACCGCAATAAGATTTTAACCCGCGAAAACTGACTTATTTGTCATGGTTTTTCCCTACTCGGCTACTCTTCCGGACGTCTTGTCATGTACGTATTTCTTTCTATAAGTTTCTATTCAGATTTGTTTAATAAAATTGAGGAAAGACAGCCACTAGAACTCTTACGCACAGTGGTTTTATACGAATAGTGTGATTGAAAATGAGCAGAAAATAAAGCTAAAGGTCTGATATAAGAGGAAGGTTTTTTAAAAATTTCAAAGACGACTTCAAAAACTTTCACAGACGTCCAACTTTCCTATCTTCGAATTGATGCAGACAACGTGTATTCTCTGGAGATGACAAGCCGTGCGACAAATTGAACAGATTTTCATTTTCGAGATGACGATCATAAAAATCTTAAAAAATATGTCAAATTGATTGTCTCGCCAATTAATAAACTGAGAAAGTTTACGTTTTTTCTTTTTTATGAAAACGAAAAAAAAAGAAGAAAATTTAATCGCTTCGTGTTGATTATTAATTAGATCAAATTTGATCCACAAAAAACATCGAAACCACAGGTAGTCGTGTGTGGGGCCAAGATTTCTTTACGCACATTTATTCATATAAAAATCAAGATTTCTTCGTTTCGTTTGAAGAAAACATTTCAAGCAGAGAAGACGGATTTACGAATGTTAACAAACAGCGGCGTTGATGTCAATAATCAAATCGTGCGCGTACACCAACCAATAAAGTCTTAATAGGGCTTATAATGACCAGCTGAAAAACGTAGGTCTCAAGTCCATGTAAATGTAAAGGTGATTTGCGTAAGGGTAAGTGGAGTTGAAAGGGGAGCGCAGCAGCAGCAAGCAATTAAATGTTATTTCCATTTAATGGTCGGATATGCGCGCCTGAGTCGATGGAGCACATTTGTTAGTTGTTCTATAACATTTCGAATGCTTATGAAAGTTTTTTTTTTGTTTTTTTTTTTTTTTTTTATTACGAGCACAGAAAAAAGTTTATGTAACTATAACCACAATGGCAAGAACAACAGCAATTGAGTTGAACTGTGTGTATAAAGTTTCGCTTGTATCGCTCGCTTGTTTTCAGTTATCATTTTGAATGCGTTCCGTGGTGCGTTGATATCGAAAAGCCATTAGCTGTCCAATCAAATATTGTTTCTTATAGAGTGACGCTGTATGTGGTCAACGCCCCCAACTGTGAGGCGGTGCATTGTAATTCACTCTCACTCATATCGACAACTAAACTAAATAACGTTTCAATGTTCGCTCTACTCTGCGCTCTATAGAACATAGAATTCTATGTATGTACGTGTGCCCGTGTATATATGTTTGAAAGGTTTTTATGAATGAAGATATTTTGTATGTAATGTTTCGCATTTTATCCGAATATCGTTATAATCATTTCGCTAGTGCGGTTCTTGTTATTGCTAATAATAAGCGCCCACTTGTTCATAATTAATAACGAACGTAACATTATTGCAAGAAACAACAAAAAAAGAAGAGAGAAATAAATAAATGGAAATAAACAAAGAACCACAGCGTAATCCCTTTTCACACTGTCTCATGATATGTAATATGAGTTTTTCCTTTTTTTTTCGCATTCATTTACACCTGCTGGCCAACAATCATCTGCAGTTATAGAGGATTAAAAGGGAAGTCGAAAAGTTCAATAGTAATTTTTTATTAATTTCCTATAAAATTAAATTTTTTAATGATTGCAATCAAAGAGTCAAATTGCATAATATATTTTCAATGTAGGCAGTTAAGCCCTCTTTGGAAATAACATTTCCCGTAACGTGTTGTATGCTTCTTTGTGGTGACTATTTCGTATGTGTGGCTTTTGCAAGACCTGACTCGATACTTTTTAGGTAATTGAAAAAATGCTAAGCCTTTAAAAGATCAATATGCATATAATCACTCTATACTCATAGACACTCATGTTTGCAACTAACTAGGGCAACCTTCGTATATGCTACTTAGACCAACTGTTACGGCGGTATGGGTTCATTTACGGAGGAAAAATCGGCTTCGATAGACCCGATCTTTAAATCTATTTAATTTTATTATGAAAAACTTTAAGCTTGGTTTTATAAACCTTAGTTTTTTATGTTAACTCAAATAGACTTTTATTGGTGAAGAAAAAAGTTCGTAGCGTTTTTCGTCATGATTCGTCATGTACTTTTATTTTAAATCAGCCTCTTCTTAACGAATTAGGTGCCATTTTTGCCATTTTGTGATTTGTGTGGTCTCTCAAATTTTTTCCGAATCATTAAAAAATTAAAAAAATTAAAAGATGCATCTTGGGATTGATGGTTATCTTGAGAACCCTAATGGTTCCAAAGACTAAAAAGGTATTGAACACAACACTGGCAGATATATAAGCGTACCAACCTGTTTTACGGTAGTCCTATTTCGCTTATTTTGCCATGCCGCAGTTTGCTGTCGGCTATGCTCTCTAATTAGGTTAAAACTTCCAAAGATTTGTCCTTGCACTTTTCTGATTGTGATTTTTAACTTTAACGCCGTAAGTGTAAGTATTAGGAGTTACTTTTAAAGTTGATAAGGCTACCCTATGCCCCTCAAGCTAAGGTAAGACATACGATCTAGCTGATCTTAGACATGATCATGTTCAATACAATTGTCTGCCATCAAACTTACAACTATTTATTTCAGATGCAAAAACAAAAGTATGTTTCTCTATTACCAGTACACCGACTTCATATTAGGACTATTGAGACTATTAAGACTTCGGAAAAAAGAAAAGAAACACTTACTTCCTCATTCCAATGCTTTGACCTGTTATACGATCTGACATGATCATCTACAACACTTTTCTTAATTTTCTTTTCTTTTTCTATAGAATTTGGAAGGCAAACATCAGGTGCTATTTATTCTTTTGAAAAAATTTATGTATTAACAATATTTTCCTTTCATTTAAATAGCAACAACAACTCACAATAATAATGATAATAATAATACCATTAAAAAGCCAAAAACTCATTAAAAATAAAAAATGTTAGCCACATTTTGAAAGGTGTATTTATATCGTAGAAAAATATATATATATATATAGCAAGAGAAAAAAAAGCAACGCAAAATTATCAAAATTATGATTATGATGGCAAAGTGGTTTGTTTGTTCGTCTGTTTGTCTGTCTGCTTGGTCGAATTGTTTTTCGTACAATTGTTTGTTTATAAACCACAACATTGCTGTTTGCCTTTTCAAAGGAAAATTTCCTTAAATAAATTTAAAATTGTGAGAATTTTTATAAAACATTAAATATGATTAAGAAGTTTTTACTGCCGAATCCAAATAAGAGTGTGTGTGTTTATTTAATGCAGACATAGGAATACAGTTAAATTGAAATACTTAATTGACTTGAAAATTCTACGGAAAATTTATCATTTACATACAAAAAAAAAAAAAAAAGAAAAAAGAAAATGAAATGATGTGAAGAGTTTTTCAAATGAATATGTCAGCACTTTCATTGCACATACACCCGGCACCCACATCAGCAACATTATACCTCAATACACTACGCTTGTGGGAGTCTATTGCTTAACATTGAATGATCGTTTGAATTGAATGCCGCTGAGAAGAAACGAATAAAAAATACGAAATCTATAGTAGACTTAGATTGCATCTACGATGTCTATGGAGAAGTTGATGATTTCAGTGCTAATCGTTTCGCCTCAAAAACCGACAGGCAACGGCTGAACAAATGAATCTAAAATTCGATGGATTTTCAAAGTATCATGGGGGACTTTCTTTCCCAACAGAAAGCATGTTTTTGGTAAATGAATATAATTAAACCGATTTATTACATACTTGAGACTTTTAATATACATTTTTTATGATATGATATTAATAAAAGTATTTGCAAGTGTCACAAACGAAATAGAAAATTTAATATACACTAATGTTACTTAGTGTCAGTTATAAAACGGCGCATAATCATTAAGAAGCAAAGAACTTTACATACCTCAAAACGCACAAAGCTCATAAATGTCTGTCTGCCTTTCTATCTGACGTTCCAATTACAATTCAAAGTGATTATTGCACGAAAAACAAAGAAACAAAAAAAAAAAACAACTGCGTAGTATATATGGTCACTGAGGACGAATTCGTTAGGCCTTTCAAAACTTTGTCTGCTGTGCATCAGAGAGAAAGAGAGAGAGAGAGCTAAGTGAAGAATTTTATGTGTATAGATCTACATATATATACGTACGTATGCATGTATGTATAGCTATGTATATATATACATGCATGTATATGTGTACTTATAAGGCAAATATGAATTTATTACATTTTAATTAAATATGCATCCTTTAAGTGTTGCAACTGCTCGACCGAACTTAATATACTCGCTGAGGCGACTGTGAGTACAGTATTACATGTGCATACATTTAATTACCACAAATTCAAAACATTTTCAAATGTTTTTCAATTAACAATTACTACGAAAATTTATATGGTTTTATTTATATAGGTGTTGTGTGCGTTTGTATGTTTTTAGTTATTTGCATTTGCATTTGCGTTTTCTTCTTTAGCTTTAGTTGGAAGTTGATATTCAGGTGGTTGCTTTTCCGGGAGTCGATTTTGACCAAAGCGCATAAAACAATTTAACATAATACACGAGAGTTCGTCTATCCACAACAACGCATAAATTTGTATTTAAAATACATATTAAAGTGTAGCACTTAAGCACTACGTAGATAGTAAAGAGAGCGAGAAGTTTAAAGTACCACATAACTATTTTAATGATTATATTTACGTACGCATATACTTACTTACGTATGGACATACACGTACAACACACAAGTAAATGAAATGGAAATGCTATTATTATCATTACTTTTTAATATCTAATTACCTGAATTTATTCCAACTAAATAGTATTTAATTACTTAGTTCACATCTATAATTATACGGTAAAACGTATATATGTACAAATACAAATGCATAAACTGTAAAGTGTAGCATTAGGGGCTACTGTGAATATCACAATAACTATTACTACTACGACCACTACTACTATTTCACGTTAATGTGATAAGCGCAAGACTATTATTATTTGAATTCACACTGAAACAAGGTTCGTGCCCCCATTTGAATACTAGCAAATATCGGTCATTCCTATCCCAATCAAAAATTGTTGATTAGCACATGCATCGAACATCGAACAATTGGATGAGTTTTGGAATTGTTTCTCCGGTAGTTGCGCAGTTTGCAGTAAACAAGTTTTTCACATTTTTGAGTATCGCGCCATGCGGGGATGGAGTACTTAACAGGAACGAATACCGACTGTTTTAGTGAAACCACTTGGTTAGATTTGCCGCCTATTACTGAAGATGAGACACGGTGTGATCGAGTCAAAGTAGAATGCTATCCTTTATTGCAAATAAAACTTTTAAGCTTCCTTCGTAATGACCACGGACTAAACTGTTCCAAGCGGCGGGTTTTGCAACAAGCTACCTACAATACTTATGGTGAGACTGTGCTGCACCTAGCTGCACGTTCTACTTCTGCCGTGGCTTGGATTTTTTTTTTTTTCAGGATAAACCCAAAAGTCGAAAAGACATAACCAGTTGATAGTAAAGCAAAAGGAAGCGTAAGTTCGCTTTTAATGAGAAATCCAATAAAAATTTCAAAATAGATTTAAAATTCGAAATATTTTTCTTTTAGTACGTTAATGCTATACGGCATTGCTAGAAGTTGCTGATAAAAATATTAAAAAAAAAACTTGTTTAATTCCAAGTCCAATAGAATCACTGATAACCCCTTAAATTGTTGAATACGGGGGTAATGTTTGAATGTCTTATTTATTTGTTTTTATTTATTTATTTTCTTTTTTTCATATTCCAAATAAAATAACGCTTTCACGTAATCATTTAATGTGTTTTTCCTTTGACCTTAAATTATACTTTCTACGTTTGTTGTTTTCTTTTTTCTGCTAGAATATTGATTGAGTGACAGTTCAAGACGACAAAAAAAAACAAACCGATTGCATGTTATGCGCTCATATGCAATTAAATGTGATTGTCATAGTGTTTTCCAATTTAATTAATTGACTTTTAATTCACTAGTGATAAGAGCGTGTAAAGTGATGGAGGTGGGGAGAGATGCGATCATGAAAGGCTTTATTTTCACTTATCGCTTAGCATTGAATAGAAAGAACATTTTCGAAAATATGATAACCGTCGCTTTGCTGAGTCAACAGGTGATTTTTGACGAAGCATTTTTAAAATCACTTAGAGCTAATCTTAGTGTTCATACAAAGCTTGTTTAATACAATGAAGTACAACATGCCTCGCAAATTTTTTGGTTTCACTAACAGTCGTTCTTTGTATTCCTCTGTTAACCTCAGTCTTGAATAAGATGAACAACGTCTCAGTGTATTGATTAACTATTCATTTGTCAATTAATTAAATTTTAATTGCTTTTTGATAGATAATGTGCTCGTTGTATGTGTCTCGTATCACTTTATGCCTTCAGTGATAATCTGGTTATTGCAACAGAGTACATTGATTAAAACATAATAAATTATTATTATTATTAATAATTATTTAAATTTGTTTTGATTGATTTAATCGCTTGCCTGCGTACGATGTGCAATCTGTGTGTAGAACGACGATAACAATTTGTTGTACTTGAATGAACTGAATATTTGTTTGTAATGGAAAGAAATTATCACACACAAGCTTTAATAAGGGAACAATACAAAGTGCAAACCAATAAAAGCTAAAAAAAAGGCACGAAAAGCAGAATGTGTTAATTAACGAATAGGGCAGCAGTGGTAACCCTTATAACCGAAAATTGTACGTTAGAATGCCGAGCCCCCGCGACTCGGACCAGATCCCTTCATCTACACAACCACCAGAGTAAGTTCTTTATGGCAGATTTTCTAACACTTTCCAAGGCCGAGAAGAGTACGATTAACCAACAATGCTCGACGATTCACCAAGGGCCAAACCCTTGCATTTTCGGCAAAAGAAATTTCCAATTATACCACCAGATGAAAAATCGCCCTGAACATTCGTCCAATGTTGTTGGAAAGATAATTCAACGGTTTTTCTCGGGCTTTCCTGGTTGCAGATGTCACAAGTTTTTCTGGTTACGTATCAAGATAGAAGGAAATGATCCCCGTTACTCAGAATGATTAAAGAAAAAAGAAAATCAAGATCTTATTCATGCATTTGAATCACCCAAACCGCGAAAGTGCGTCGAATGTAAAACTCCCGATCTTTACTTGCCATCGCAATGACAGTTGCATTTTGACAGTTCAGTTAATTCGCGAAATTTTAGATGACACGTCTTGTTTAAAAATTCTATACCTAATAGATCTGACTGTAAGCGACATAGAAAGACGCAAAACAAGCTATCGAAAGATGTCTTCCTTCAACAACGTAGGTCTAACCCTCTATATTTTAGTAACAAGGATGTCAGGTAGCCCACAGCGTGGGCATTTAGTTTTCCTGCAGTCGTGGTCGTAGGCGAAGAGGAAAACTGTTTGGCTATGGCCAAAGCCAGAGAAAACTCAGGTCCCACCTTTATGAGAATAACTGCTGGCTGCATCGTACCGTGGTATAAGTAACCTGGAGCGCCAAGGGCTAACATATCCATGATCATTGTAGGATTGATAGACGGTAGATAACTTGCGTCAATGGGACACTTAAACTTAAAGTCGGTATGTCGTGCCCATGCCTGGTTCACCCTAACATTGAAAATTATTCACAGTAGTTTTTCGAAATAATTAAATTGTTGTAGGATCATTAAGATTTTTGGAACCTGTCCAGCAATTTATGGCTGTATCCAATCCGTGAACACAAGTGAATTAGCAAAAATAATTTTAACTTCCTATTTTTTTATTAATAGCGTACGGACAGATGGACAAAGACAGTAAAGTTACCTGAGAGTCTTGCATTCATTAAAAACTTTTATTCCTTTAACTGAGAAGAATATATTGCGACCTTTTCTTGTGGCGCTTCAAAGGGAAAACAAGAATGAATCAAAAAAAAAATTCTGGAATAAAGAAATTTCATTTTCTGTTTTTTTTTGTAGTTTTTTTGTAGTTTTTTTTTAGTTCTTATAGAACAGGTTTTTTATTTACTTTTATACGTTTTTTTATACCTGAAGTGCTCTTCTGCTAGTTTCACTACAAATTCTTGAGATTTTGTTGTAAAAATTTGATGTCTCAATTAAAGTGCTGATCCAATCAACTACTGTACAACGTATAGATAGATGAAAGCTTTAACATAATTTATGGCTGATAAGGTATCCAACGAAACGCAAGTGCACAAGTAAAGTGAAGTAAAACTAGACGACCAATTGATCGATCATCTTCAGATAACAAACAATATAACTGAAAAACAATAACAATAATAATCATAACAGCAACAACGATAACAACAACAACACGAATAACTATAACAAAAACAAGTTAAACTTTAAAGCATACATTTTCAATGCAGTTTCAGGATCTTTGTTGATTAAATATTGAAGTTATTTTATATACAACAAGTGATCGTCATCATCAGTGCCTGATGATCACCTGAGAGTCTGAGAGAGAAAGGAACTGTAACGATCGAGATAATTATGGTTTTTCAATACTTTATGTGCAAGAAGTTTTCTGTATGACAAGTAAACAACAACTTCGTAATAGCAAGTATGAATTATTCAATAAGAACAACTACAACAACATCATTCAAAGAGCAACAACTCTGTGTTGCTTACGATCTTTTGCGTTATTATTACTCTCGTATAAATGTCACCATAATCCACGGCCCACGAACTTGTTATCCGTACAGCCATTAAGACACGTTTATCCGTCGTCTCTCCATGTCGCTAAGATTTTGTTTAGCACAAGTGCCACTCACTTGCCTGAGTTGTTTCGAATTGGTGGACAAAAGAAAATAATCAATATTTGCAATTTACATTTATTCCATTGTTTACAAAATTATTTATTTTTTTTTTATTGCCATTATTGTTGCTCTCGTCGTCGTTCTCATTATTATTATTATAAATTGTGAGAATGTCAAGATTATTAAAATGAAGAAAAAAAAAAGTAAGAAGGAACATACACAACTATTTTATGAAAACAAATTGCTTAACGTTTATGAGAAATATTACAAAATTGATTTTCTTCTCCATCTACATGCCTGTTGATAGCATTAAAGTCCTGAATCTTTCGATCATTGTATCGTAAAGAGGTAGAAAGACGTTGAGAAATTTTGATGTATCTCCGTGCAATAAATAAAGTTGGCCAACACCAGCCATTTATTCTACCTCTCATAATGCTGCGTCTCATTTAATTGCGCCATAAAGTACTAAAAAGTCTTCTGAGAGGACCCATGTGGACGAAACTTAGCGCAATAAATTTAGATGTAAAGTCAATTTTTAAATCAACTTTCATAATAAAACGTTGGACAGTAAACCATGTTGTCCCGTAAAGACATACATTTCATAAGAAAGCTTATATCGCAATGAGTCCGTATGTGGACCGCCAGATTCCAATTTTGGTAAAGCCATTTTTGTTCGTTTCCAAGGACTTATTATTCTTCATTTATTATCGTTACGGAATTAGACCTTGTTACCGTACAAAGGCTTTGGAGGGGTTTGGAAAGATAGCTTTCTTAATTGTTCTCTCGGCCTTGAAGCAAGCTCGTTACTTTAGAGTCGCGTCTTGTTATCCGATTTGATGAAATTTGCAAAATTACATTCCTACAGTGCAATTTTTCCAGCAAGAACATTGGCTTTATCACCCAAGGAAGTCTTGTACTTTGCAATTGGGGAAATAGTCTAAGAAATTGGAACTGTAGCCTCAATAAGCTAAAAGTTTGTTTTTCAAGCAAGCTTACTTTTCCTATGGCCCTGGTATGATCAGGGCATAGAAAACAGCTGTCATAGAAATAAGAATAAATTTGTTAAGAAGTCTTTCTGAATTTAATACATTTTTGACAATAATTTTCAAATTCATTTAGTTTATCCTTAAAGTAACTTTTTTTAAAACTTTTTCGCTTGATGAAAAACGCGGCTTGAAATACAAGGATATTTTCAAGTTTGGAAAAAAGTGAAGATGGGCAACGGATGCTGCCACAATTCAACCCTACAACAACATTATGAGCCTGAAGTAGTAAATAAAAAAAAATTTACTCAAATTTGTGCTTTCCTAGGAAAACGCTTATAGAAAACAAGCGTAAATTTGCCTGCAAACGCAACTTTTTATATAAAAGCAGAGGGACAAAGGGTGAAGGTTTTTTCCAAAAGTGTCACACAGTTTGGAAATCTCTAGTCTGATGCATGCAATATACTTACTCTGATGCAATCCACACATTCGTAATCTCGGCGAAAATTTTACAGGTCCCCTGTGATCACTAAGTAAGGCAGACTTTTCGCAGAAATCCAAAGGAAAAAGCTTTGAATACATACAGCAAGGTACCCTGAGTACCCTTACCTTGTAAGAGCATAGTAAGTGCTCTCGACTTCTTAGATTTCGAAAGACAAAAGTGACGCACTCGTAAATTACAATAGTGTATGATAATGTTGGTTAAATGGGAACCAAGATCGTTGGTTGTGATATCGAAAATATAATATTGACACATATAGTCTAGCAGAGTCTACTAACAGAGAATGTGTTTTTTCTAGTATCGATTATTTCACAGATTTGCTTTGTCTAGTGCGAACGAAGGCCCAAAGTCGATTACAAGCCGGAATCGAAGCGAAACGTGGAGAGGAAGAGGCCGAGAGAAATGCGCCCAAGAAAAAGTCTAAACGTTTTTCTTGAATGCCATTAAAAATTTTTTTGTAAAACAAAGCTTAACTACAAAACCTAAGCTATAAATGTAACGTCACGCGATAATCAGAACAATAAAATTACAACCATAATAATGAAAACTTTCGAATTAATAATGATCGGAATGAACAAAGTTCTGCATTGAGATAAGAAGGTATAAAAACAATTTTAGTTTTTTTTTTTTTCAAAAATTAATTTTTTCAATATATTTTCTTTTTTCTTTACTGTTATTTTTTTTTTCTTTTTAGTATATTTTTATATTTAACGGTATATTTTTTCTGATGTTTTTGTTTTTTTTTTTTTGTTTTTGTTTTGTTTTCTTATTAAAGTTTCTCTTTACACAGTTGATAGTATTAAATTAAAATTAAATTTATTAATAATTAGGATTTAAATAAAATAAAAGCTAATTTTTCATTTTCAATTAATAATAATACTAATTCTATGGTAATCGTTTTTGTATATAGATATTTGTGTGAAGTATTTATATGCATAAGAGATATTTATGTGTTTGTGTGTGTGTGTGTGTGTGTGTTATCGCTCGAGCACAAATACATAATGAACCGCATTACTAATTAAGTCGTGTCGTAATGTTAGCGACATGATTTTTTTTTCTTTGTTTTTGCTTAATTTATAGAATACAAAGTACAGATTGGTGAGTACAGAGCGAGAGCGACAGAGAGAGTAAAAGATATTAATGTATTAAATGAGAACGACCGAAACGATGAGAGAGAAAGATGAGCTGTTCAATAGGTGAGAGAGACTGGGCGAAGGGAAAAACCAGAGAGAGAGAGATAGAAAGCAAGAGAGAGAAAGAGAGAGAGAGAGAGTGCACATAAAATGAATGATATGAATGAGTGATTAGGGGTTAAGCTCTATGGTTATAAACTACGCAACTACAAGTAGGTTTGTATATCTATTACTGCACAACTGTCTACCACTACAAAGACTAAAAAAATTATCCAATTATAATACAATTATAATATATTGTACAAGCTTATCGCATTTATGCATGATTCTGTTTGTAGTTTATTTGCGTTTTTTTCTTTCTTTTTGTTTTGTTTATTTATTTATTTATTTATTTTTTTTGTTTTAAATTAAATGAACGAATGCCAGAGTGTTTATTGTTTTTTTTTTTGTTTTCTTTCCATACATATATATACATATATATATGTACAAATATATATATATATATATATATTTAAATACAAATTAACTATTTAGAATGTTATACAAATTGCAATTTATATCAGTGATGACAATTTAATTTGTCGTCAATTTGTTTTGATCGGAATTTTCTTCATACATACGCCGCGCTTATTAAATTATCAAATTTTTTTCTATTTTTCTAATTTTTTTTTTTTTTTTAAGAAATTATTAGGAAACTTGAAAAGGTGCTTTTTGTCAATAGGTATTTTTACAAAAACGGAATATATGTGAAAGCATTCTGACTTTTATGTACAAAAAATTGCAACTTATTAAACATTTTTTTTTTGTCACTTGTTGTTTAGGGGCTTTGTTTCTATTTACAAAACTATTTCAATTTTATTTCTCATTAAGTGTTAAAATGCGCTAACATCACAGCAATTGGGGGGGAATTTCAGTTTTCAATACAAATAAAAACGAAAAAAAAAAAAAACTAGACGCACGTTTTTTTAAACACTTGCATTAAATGAAACTGAAAGTTAAAAAAAAAAAAAAAGAACAGTTGATACTTTGGTGTTTTCTTCAAGCTGATTGTTCAGTCGCTCATACATTTTGGTATTAACCCAAATGCATGAGACCAGGATGAAAATAACCAGCCATAGCCCATTGCGCTCCGGGTCCACCGCGACCTAAAGCAGCCATTTTAATTTTTTCAATTTCAGCCTCCTGTAAACGTTTCGCTTTCGCTCGGCGATTTTGAAACCAAATTTTCACTTGCGTCTCAGTAAGGCGTAGCGATGAAGAGAATTCCGCTCTTTCTGCTATGCTGAGGTATTGTTTCTCACGGAATTTCTTTTCCAGCGACAGTAGCTGTTGCGTGGTGAACGGGGTACGCGGTTTACGATTCGGTTTATGTTTACGTAAATTGCATTTTATACGCGGCGGCTCATTGTTGTCTGCAAATGAGTATAAATTGTATTAAATAAGAGATTGAAAAACAATTTCAATTAAACAACATTTATGGCGCAGCCTTCACCAAACAAACACGAAAAGCAATCAATTACCACTCGCGATTAATGTGTTGACACCACAAAACGAACTAAAAAAAGCAAATGTGACAGAGGAAAAGCAAAAAAATAAAAAAAGGTCGGGCGTCTTCTCTTGTAATGCAATGAAAAACAAACAAAATACAAAAACAACTGCGACTACGTATATAAACGATAACAAATGATTTCCATCATCATCAAAGCCATCATCAATTGACTTAATGGGGAAATCGTTTTATTTACAAAGTACTTGCACAAGAGAAAGTCTTGACAAAAGGTTGAGAACGACTCTACAATGCCCACCGCCACTTAATTTATTTATTAATCTGAAAAAAAAAGCTTCTTATGGAAGAAGGATGAAAGTACACGACTTGACTGAAAAATGTGGTTGTCGATGAATTTTATAAGTTCAATATTAAACACCGCACAATAGTTGACAGCCACCGATAGTGAACGGTCTGAGTCCATTTACAAATACTAAGGCAGAGCCTTTGTCTTTATGGGATAGAGGACATTAATTTGAAAGATATTAATCCAATTAACATTAAAGCTCAACTTGATTGCACTTTAGAATCTACTTTAGAATTTATTTATAACTAGAAAATATTAGGTGTCAGGGGCATAAATGAGGCCGTTCCAGGTGTCAGGACGGACACCAGAGAAAAAATCATTTCAAATATCCATTTGAAAAGGAAAAACTATGACTGATGAGCATAATGCGAATTTTTTGCAGGCATTTAAGTGAGGTCAAGAACAAATCAAGAAAAAGTAAGAAAATTGTATTTGGCTGTGACCGAACTCTTTATGCCGATCATCTAACGGGATGCATGCCAAACTTTTCGGAAAATGAGTATTACTCTCTGCTTCGGTTATGGCTATGCGTCAAGGCAATGCCTCAGTATATATATTCGTTATGGCGATAGCCAAAATCACAGATGTCAAGTTCGAATTGCACGCTTTTTTACTCTATTCAAGCTTGGGAAAATGCTTCGATGATAAACGGAAGAGGAGCGGCAAGCTATTGAAAATTGCTACGAAAATGTATATCGAGCTAAAGCGAGACTATGTTAAAAAATAAAAATATTTTTTTCAAATGTTCTTTTCTGGAATCATTTTCGTCGTTAACTCATTAACCGTTCAATTAAATTGTAATATAATTAAGTGCCGTAACCAAAGTGACCTTTAGCGGCGTTTGCCGTTTGACTGAAGGTTGGCGCCTTAAAGTAGTAAACTTTTGTAATAATTGCAATTAATGCATAATAACTGTAATTTACCAATGAATATTATATACCCGTTATAATTTTAATCGAAAATTAAACATTCCTCACACTTTACGACAAAGGAAGAAAGAGAAAGAAACTAAAATACGTGCGGAAAAGAAGAATTACTAAGGAACTCATGGGAAACTCTTTTTTAAATTTATGGAAAATCTTGTGATAAATCCTTCTCGAACCCGAATACGATAATCTTTTCAACTCGCCAAAGTTACAGTTAAAATATTTATTGAACTTCCAGTAAAGCAATTAAGTTAATTTGGTTTTAGACTAAATGCTGAAGAACGACTAATACACTAGCGCAAGTTGCTGTAGTTTCGGCATGACATGATTACAATTATTACGATAAACTTAATAAACCTTTATAGCAGACATTCAATACAATTGCATTGGGGAAATAATTGAATTTAATACGAATGGAATAAGTAAACGCAAGCATTTATTGTATTATTATTATTGTTATTGTTGTTGTTGCTGTTGTTGGCATTGCTGCTGCTGGTGCTGCCACCGTTTAACTGTATATTAAAATGTGCACTAATTAAAAATAAATTAAATTTGTAAGCAATGTACGGTTGACATGAATGCGACGACATCTAACGAACGATGCCAAGTGAAAAGCAATAACAATAACAAAAAGCTAACAACAAATTTGCATACAATTGCAAATCAATTAGAAAATGTGGCCTGACAATGGTTTTTATTTGTATTTGTATTTTTTTTTTGTTGCCTTTTTTCAGTTTCAGTTTTCGTTTTGTTTTTTAATTGAAACGCAAACCAAGCTATAACTTTATAAGTTATATAAAAGCAAACGATTGCACATATTTTTTGTTTTTTTTTTTTGCTTTTAACATAATGAATGGCAACGATTTAACACAATTGCATTTAATAGGCAAGGCCAGCCAATAAATTTGGTGTCTTAAGCGATTTGTCAGAGAATTTTTTTTCTTTTCCTTTTTCATGTTTTTTTTTTTTTTAGAAAAAAACTCTAAACTTAAGTGTCTTCATTTTATTTAAACGGTTTGTTATTGTTGTGGTCTTTGTTGCTGCTGGTACTTCGTTTTGCTTTCTTTTTCTTTTTTTGTACTTTTATAATTTTTCAAGATTTTTCTTTCTTTTAAAACTTAAAACAGTTGTGTGCTGACATTGATTTCCCCATAAAAACTAGAAGCAAATGCAAACGAAACTATTTAAGGCATGCGTTTAAACAAACAATCAAACGAACGTAAGGGTGTTTGTATGTGATGTGATGGGATTTTATTTTGCAAAAAAGAAAATTGCGAATGCAAACTTTATTGCCAGAAGGCAACTGATCTCAAGTTAATTTAATTTGGACGAACGGGAGTGAGAGCAAAAAAAGAAAACAAAAATTTTGTTTGAAAATGGAATTCATTGGGAGCGCTGGAAGAACAAGTGAATTTTTTTTCAACAATTTTAACGATAAAAACCGCAACCATGCAAATGTTAAGCAGTCAACACCAAAAAAAAAAAAAAAAAAAAAAATGCATATACACATAAACACACATAGGCGTACATATAGGCAGGCATATTTAAGCAAGCTAATGCAAAATAACTAAACGTTAAAAGAATAAAACGAACGACGACGAAAGAGCATTAAGAAGGTCACCCGTGATATGGAGAGAGAGACTGAAGCCCAAATAACCAACAGCTACAACAAAAACGGCAAACCATAATTTATTGCATCATTTGTAAATAATGCATGAAACAAAGCCAAAAGCAATACAATCGTCATCATCATCACCATTGTGATCATCATCAACACACAATCAACTCTTAAATCAAGTAGAAAATAAAGACAACAGCAACAACAAAAGACAAATGAAAGATATATAAAGACAAATGCCCACATAAACATACGTACATACATACATATGTATACAAAACAAACCCATACACATCTGTATGTACATGTGTATATATAAAAGCCTTAACAGCAGCCGCATTTAATTTTACAATTAATTTAAACCTTAATTGAAATGTTTAATAAGAAGCATACAAACATCATCAACATCTGAAAAGGAAAACTTCTTAATCCAAAAAAAGGAAATTCTTCGAACCACAAAAGTCAACATAAAATAACTTTTCTACGTACAAAGTACGTAATGAGGACAATCATGTCCACAAAAAAAAAATTCCTAAAGCATTACAAAATACAAAACGAGCCGAGCCCTCTTTATCAATTTTTACACAATTTTTAAACGAAACAAATTCACAAAATTCATAAAACTAAAAAAGGGAGATTTTTTTACTTAAAAATTCCTTTTTTTTTTTACCACGTAAATGTATAATGCAAAGACGTGCTTGAATGTTTTGGATACTCACTAGTCATAAAAAAAATATAGAGTCTTCTTGTCCTAGTTTGTGTGAGTTCCTATCAAATTTGGTAATCCAGAACTCGCAACCGCAATAACGCTCCCCAATTTTGTTATGAAAACACACTTCTTAACTAACGGAAACCACAAATAAAAAAATGGCTTGCGATCTGCGACATCTTTGTGGTATTACTCTGATAAGCTATATGTGTAAGCTCGACGGTGTTTAGAAAGAATAATAGTCCAAGGAAGAGGGAGAAAGGGAACGACAGATGTGGGGAAACTAGATTTCCCATTTCCTTTCAAACTTCCGAGAATAGATACAAGAATCTAGCGTTTTGATTTTCCTTACCTTAGTCATCAAAATTGAGAGAAGAAAGTTTAACACGTAACTTAACACGAATGTTTAGCATTTAAATTCTCGAAGACGATAAATATAGCTTTCGTTCATAATTGTATCCGTATTTGTTAAGAAAGAGAAAAAATGTCCAGAGAAAGAAAAACTATTAAATTTTCAACGTCTAACGAACTCAAGCGTTCACTGGTACAAAATTGGGAATTTTCAAAAAATCATTTAAACCCACTTGGCTTACGGACATTTGGACTATCACCAGAACACTTTATCTTACACAACATATTGGCTTAACATGGCGAGTGTTTTATTTAGCTTGTTTAGTTCACTTTTATGGCCTAATTGGAAGAAGTTTGACTCTGACGTCTAATTCAAGGATTTTCCTAATACCGTTGGGAGCTCTAGGAAACAAAGAATGAAATTTTGCCAAAATTTTACAGCCTGGAACAGCCCTTGAGGTTCGTTCGTGAAGATTGCGATTATGTCCAAAGCAAAAGATGCGTTTTTATCGCGGTCGGATCGGATTTTGCGTAATAACAGTTCCACTACTTGACATTTAAAAAATTGTAACTACTTTTGTACTAAGTTTAACTTGAACTAAATGTAAATAGTTTTGATGGCAAGTAATACCACTACTGCCATGCAAGATCGCTCGAAGCATTATTTTAAAGACGTCAACGCTGATTAATCAATCATTTTGGAACTTTTTCAAAATGCTTGGTATGAGAAACAAGTTAATGTTACATTTCGTCGTTACGAAATTAAGCATAAATTAAAATTTTTATGTGAAATAACTAAAGAAATAGTAATAATAATGTATAAGAGAGAGAAAGCACGTCGAGGTTTTGCAAGAAGTGCAAACCGATTTGAAATGAAACTACTTTCACAAGCATCTTACAAGATTTCAATATAAAAAAAAAATACATATTTAGGAAAAAAATCGCACGATCTCATATTTGGCTAAAAAAATTAAGCAATTTTAATTCAATTGCCAAATTAGAATTTAATTACGATTTACACACGATTCGAACGTACTATCAAGTGATTGACAATTTTAAGTGAATAGCAACGAAAAAGGTGCTAATACGAAAAAAACATTAATTGGCCTTAATTTTTCGTATATTTTTGGTTAAATGCGATATTGTGTGGGCAATAACATATAGTAACAGTACCAATAACAGTAACAGCAGCGGTAGCAGCAGCAGCAGCAGCAGCAGCAGTAGTTTAAGCGCATATCACTCGATAATACTTGAAATTTTGAAAGAAACCAAAAGAAAAGAAGAAAAAATTTGTGGCAGAAAAATAACAGATAACAACACTTTGACTGCAATTAAATAAGGCAGTGTGTTGCCGATGTTGTATATATTGGGTATATCTATCCATCCAAATAAAACAAGGAAAGAATTTCAAACTAATTTGGTATTAATTAAACAGAAACAAAAACGTAACTAAATAGTAACAGCAACAGCAACAATAAATGAAACTGAAACAGACATGATTGGTTATGAAATCCAAAGCGGACACAATTGATGCAAGTGAGTAAGTAAGTAAGTGAATGAGCAAGTTTGCGCAAAAAGCAAAAAACCCAAAAGGGTAAATAACTCAAACAACGGCAACGGCAACGATAACAGCAACGACAACAGCAACAACAACACAAACAGCAACAGTAATAAAACCAGCGACAGATAACTGACACTCGGGCGTATAATTACATAAAATGTAAAGCAAGATTCGCAAAAGATTGTGAAAACGTTTTCACTTTAAGGCGAAAAAATGATCACTTACAGCAACGACGACAACAACAACAACAACTAACTGCAATAACATCAGCAATAGAAAAAACACGAAAAAAGACAAGTCGTTGTTATGATGTTTTTTTCTCATTTTTTCCTACTTTTTTGTTGCAATTTTATTTTATTGCAATTAAAAATCCGTGTATGGTTACAAAAATTGCAATGCGTTTTAATTTAATGAAAAACTAATTGCTAAGCAATTTGCAACGCATTGCTATTTATGATATACAATGCGATGTGTTTGTGTGTGACACAACATTTATTTTATATGTTTAGACATTTCGTTGCTTGTAACAAATACTCTTTCGGATGGCAAGAGACGGTGACAAAAACGGGGATGATGGGGTCGGGCAGAGAGAGAGCGGATAAGAGAAAAAACTCGTGGATATTCAACCACGTATCGGTCATATTATAGCGACTTTTGAACAGTAGACACACGCACACATATGTAGAGGAATATGAAGACATGTTGTTTTTCAAAGAGTCAAACCACACATCAATAACAAAAAGAAGAAAAAGACCCAAAATGGTTGGTTGGTTGCATTTACAGCTAATAGAAACAGCAACGATATGAAAGACAGACTCTGTGTGTAACGTATCTGCAATCGTATCATAATATACGTTTAACGCTACTGCTCTGATGGCAGTTCATCAATTCATTCATTCGTCTTTACATCCACATCAGCATTACCATCATTATCATCGTCATCCACATCCATCAGTCGATCCATCCATCCAACCATCCAGCCATCCATCCATCCATCCATCCATCTATCCAGCTATCCAACCATCTATCTATCTATTCATCCATGCACAAGCATCGTCATCATCGTTCGCATTATAATCATTGTAAATAAATGCCATATAATAACAATAATAATAACAGCAACAACATATTATTATATTTGTTATAATGCCTCTGAGAGATCTTCATGCCTTCATTTGCTATAATGTTAATGCCTACATGGGCGCAAAGCGTATGTGCACAGTCCGCGTGTGTGTGTGTGTATGTACGTTCGTATGCAAGCATGAGAGTATGATTTTAAAACAAGCACCCTGGAATTAATTGAAAATACACCATTAGCTTCTACACTGATGACTGAATATGACACATAAATAAAATGAAAGAGATATGAACGCACATATATACACACGCACTGACACATGCAGTCAATTATAATTATCATGACCATTATAGTTAGTCATTTACACTTAAAAAAATTATTGCTTCATTTGAAAAAAAAAATTATTATTGTTGTTAAAAGGAAATTTGGGTTTTTCTTTCCTTTTCGAAACTTCACTGACGTAAAACAATTACGCATGGTCTACACGATCTAAAGACAGGGAAAGAGCAAGAGAGAAAGAGAGATCAAGAGAAAAAAATGTAGAATGATCGACAGGAATAGAAAGAGCGAGAGAGAGATAGAGAGAGAGAATGAGAGAGAGAGTGAGGGGGGGAGAGAGAAGCAAATGGGTGAGACCGAAAGAATGAGAGAAAGGTAGACATCAAGAGAGTGAGAGTGATCGAAAGAGAGGAACAGCGCGTGAGTGAATGTGATGAAGAAAGGGGGGAGGAGGGCAGAAGACCAGTGTCAATTCTTTCTAAATTTCTTTACTGTTCGTCGCCTCAGAACTTTTTAAGCAGCTATATACTATTTAAGATTGAAATACTTCATGAACTTCTTCCAAAAGAGTTTATCAGATGGGGGTTGCGATGGGCTTTGCTCTTGCCAGAGGAAGGGACACGTCCGTATTCGTACCTCCGGGAAGCAATCATCCTCCGCCCGTTGAGTGTGGGTTTTCCCATTCCATATTTAACGAGTGCCGTGGGGTGAAATTTTCACGCGGACAAGTGCCCATGTAAAACATCAAGAGCCATCTCTAGAGTCAGACAAGTGACGAACACATGCACAGCAATTCGGAGAAGTACAATGGAATCTTGTCTAAGTCAGACAGACAACAAACGGAGCGCGATGTACGATTCAATTCGATTTAGTTCCGCTCAGAGCTCTTAAATGTATTTTGTAATATGGGGGCTAGCGTTGACAGGCTTGGATACTATCTTTTCGCTCATTCAGATATCTTTTCATTTAACATTTAGGACCCATTTCTTCTGCTCTTGTTAATAGCGTTTCAATTTCGCTGGGTTGCTATTCGTTTTGTATGATTATGCCGAAGATATCCGGGTTTGTCGTTGATTCCCTTGAATTTTGTCAGTTCCAAGAATTAACATTTTCCGTATTTGGCACAAAATTCGCATTATTCAAAATATTTAACTTATACTTATACTTATATTAAGGAACGCTGGCAGACAAAATGAAGTTAGTTGCGTAGAAAACTCGGTAACGATTTATATATAACGAAACTTCTTACAAATTGGTTGTCTTTGCTCATGATTCGAGCGACCTAAACAAGGCTCATAAAAGCCACATTGTCTGTAACTAGACGGGATAACTTATATTGTAACGTTAAGCCGTACGAGCGTTCTATTGCAAGGATAACTCCCAGTAATAACTAGTAAAATAATTAACTAGTTAGGCTTTATTTAGGAGGAGCGTAAAAAATCCATTCATGCTGCTATTAATGCTCAAACAATTCAAACATTTACATACACAGACATAATGAAAAGAAAAATGGTTTAATAATTTGAACTTCAGAAGAATTGTTTGCTTTCAAAAATAAAAAAAAATAAAAATGCTTTCTCTGTTGTAAATATTTTGTTCAGTGTAAGCCTTAAGCAATTCATGAAAACACTTGTTGTCCACACATAACTTTACAAAAGAAAAGAAAAAAAAAAAGAAAAGAAATCTAGTTTCAATATAATCATATATAATATCATTAATAAAAATAATCGGACACACACACGCGTACCGCTCATAAATTTAACAAAATGCCATGACAACAACAAAAAAGTTTTTTCATTTATTTTTTGTGTTTTTGTTTACCATTTTTTTGTTTTTTTTTTTGCTTTTTTTGTTTTGTTTTATTTGGTCTTCGTTATCGCAATTGTGTTGTAAAACACAATTAATGCCAACAATTAATGACAAATGAGCAATTAACTCCTTTTTTGTTTTTAAACAATAAAAGAAACTTAGAGAGAAGACGGCACGAAAGAAAATTAATTAAAAAACTAAATGATTTTCGTTTTCGGTTTAATCCATTAAAACCAAAAATGACGCTAATGGGCTTAAAAGAAAGAGAAAAGAAATTAAAATGAAAAAAATGTTAATCATAAAATGTTTCTCAGTATTTCTATCTATTTCTATCTTCTTCACTCTTTTACTCGTTTGATCTCTTTCTATGCTTTTTTATTCGCCATATCCGTATAAAGTTAATTAACAAGCGTTACATTACGTGAAGAGTTATTAAAATACCAGCAAGCAAATGTACAAACAAATATGTGTGTGCTTGTATGTGTGTTTGAGTGTGTGTGGATGCATGTGCATGTTAAAGCTACTGTTTTCTATAAGATAACTTATAGTAATGTTTTTATTCTACAGTTGAGGAAGATTTCCTTTTCAACTGCACATCTCTCTAAGTACATATACTTTGCTTACGCATGAACGCATGTCCAAGTGTTAGGTGGTATCAGCACAAAGTAAGCTTGTATTGATAACGATTTTTTACCTTTTTTTTTATTTGAAGTTTAAGACGAAAGAGTGCGTGTTGCCCGTCGTGTGACAAAACAACGACAACCTACTCAATATTATAAAAAAAAATAAATGAATAAAAATAGAAACAACACTCGCTTCCATTTAAAAAATGGAAAATCGTAGACCCACAAGCAAACGGCTTTATTTGCCCACTTGTATATGTGTGTGTTCGTCTGTCTTTCTATATATAATGAAAATGCAATTAAGTAAAATGAAATCTTTTATCTTTATGGACTTACATGCATACACGCATAGTTAATGTGTCTTTACATATGTTTTTCCCGATATAAGTCACAGCATAATAATATATATAAGACACAATCTTTTTTGCTTTTGTTGTACAACAAATCGCAAACGGAATTTGTTTTCTATCCTTTTTATTTAGCGAATGTAAATCTAACAAGTTGAAGTCTAAGGTCTTAGTTTGGTTTACTCGTTTTTGAGCTGCAACTTGTCCATTAGCCTTAGTTCAGTTGCATTATCTTTGTCGATGGACAAGCCTATTTAAGTTGATCGCGAGTTTGTGCTGCTTAAGGGATTTGCGATAAACCAGCACGCTTTAAATTAAAAAACTTAACTCTTTTGAAGCGTATAAAAGCTTTTGTGATTTATTAAAAAACGGGACGAGTTGAAGGTGAGGATTACAAAGAAAAAAAGTCTACATCTCTAAGATTCGCGGCGATGGGGTTGTCCGCATAGGAAAGACGAGATGTTTGCTATTTTCCAGAAGACTTCTTTCTATGTAGTTGCGCTGTTAATAGGAGCACGTCCTTGACATGAAAACATTATATTGATTTAATTATTATGGACGTAAGAAAGAAGAAGCTGAAGCGAATGCAGAAAAATTGAGATGCTACGGGGAGAGGTAGCGCAAGTTTTTGACGACAAGCTGTAAGCGGCCTAAAGCATTTCCTTTTGGTTTCATAGATGCATTGAAAGCGAGGTACACCCATTTCGGCTTTAGCGCTTTATAATAGCTGCGAGCAATTGTTTGGGGGTAACCTCATGTCTATGATTTCGACAAAAATTCCGCGGCATTACATGCATTAAAATGTTAGATAGGCCATGCCTTGCCCAGGTGAAACAAGTGGTGCATACCCGTGAAGTCGATTTAGCTCTTGAGAAATAGTGCTGCTCCACCTAATTAATAGGAATTATCCCTCACACTTAGTTAACGGCACGTGTTTCTTCAGGCAATCATTTTCAATACATGTAAGGCTTCACATTTAACTCTAAAAATCTTATATAATAGACTTCTTTGATCCTAAAATACGAGAAAATGTAAAAGAACGAATTAATAAACTAAGGTGGGGAAATAATCTTACGCTCAGAATAGGGCGATGTTAGGATGTTGGGAAATTGGAAGCATCTAGAATGTTGGGAAATTGGAAGCAACTTTCCTTACAACCGTCAACGTTAAACTAGAGAAAATTGGGCAACAAAGGTATGTGTAAAAAAAAAAACACTTCGCTTTCTTATATCCCGCCCTAAAAAAGCCCAAGTTTTAGGGCTATATCTGCAATGAATTGTTGCGCAAAGGGTTTTTATATATGTTTGTAAGCTTGGTAAAGCCGATCTTACATTACTTTTCAAAACTTGGCCTTCTATGAGCAGAGATAGTATGGAAAGATATGATCCCGTCCAATTCATTTTCAATAAAATCGACGTACTAAGATTTATCAAAGATATCTTAAGCATGCACATGCACGCAGGGGTAACAAGGTTTGCCAAATCACTCAAAACCGACTCAGTCTTTCAGTGTTCGTATGAACTTAATATACTCAGCACCATATGTGGCATTGAGTATGAAAACTTAGATTTGGTTCCTGATATCTACATCGTCATAAGCGGTTTAACCGCAAATTGCAAAAAATGCTAAGTAATGGGTTCCTTTCCTCTAGGAATTATAAACTTTGCCCGGTTCAAGCCGGGAAATTTGCATTTATTGTTTAAATTAACTTGAAAGCGTCAACGAATTATCCGATGACTATGTGGGAAAACGCTCTAATAAGTGATTTATTTCTCTGAGCAAATATTTACAAGTCTTTAGAAATAAAACAGTTTAGACATTGCATCAGTCGTTGAAGTGAATTTCCGATTATCTTATAAAAGTCAGGCATTTACATAGAGTGTCACAAGAAATTTATTGGTGAAATTGCTTTTCAAATCATTGACTTTTAATGATCTGTCAGGTATGTTGTGTAGAAATACTATCATGCAAGAGATAAAATTAAGATATTTCCGTTCCCAGGAGAGTAAATGCAAGTAAGACATCGCGAGGTTTATTTGCTAATGAAATTAAAGTGAATTGCATCTGTTGACCTTAAAAGACAAAGCAATCAAGATCCATCTCAAGGCGAATATATGCTTATTTACTTGTTCTTATTGTTATTGTTATTGCAATTGTCACATTAATGTCATCGCGAGAGTTGTTAATAACAATTTGCTAATTACTAAATAGCGTATGCCGTCGTTATTTGTTGACAAGATATTGCAGCATAGTTATGCAAATTGCGACGTCAATGGTTAGCGGTTAATAGCGAACCGTTAAAAATATTGCGCTAACTATTTTTAGATTTACGATAAACGACAGACAAAAGTGCAAAACATATTTAACAAATTATCCAGTATTTCTTTGACTAACAATAACAAGTAAATAAAAAACAAAACAAAATTGGGAAATGTTTAGTCTAATAATTCGAAACAATCAATGTCTTATTCTGGCTGCATATATATATATATATATATATATATATATATATATTTATGGTATTGATTATAAAAAAAACATTAATACAAAATAAATAAATAAAAGTATAAAAAGGAAAGAAACAAAAATTAAAACCGAAAAAAAATGCTCTTAACTTCAGCAAAAAAAAGAAGAAACGAATTAGCAAATAAGAAAATTATATTCGGTCATGGCCGAATCTTTTATACCCACCACTGTTACCTCGAAAAAGACTAAAATAAAGGAAATGATGTAAATTCTCTCTCTCTCTCTCTCTCTCTATAACATTCGGTGGACAGAGCGTGTTTTTTTTATCTTTGCAGAATAATCTTGTGGAAATATATATCGTGTATCTGTTACCGCTTATGACCAACGAGCAAAAGATGGGGGAAGCAAGGGTGATTTCATTATGCAGCACTGTAGGCGGGTTCTTGGCCTACTTGTAGGCAATATTTTCTTCTTTGCGAACAGGAGAATATTTTTTAGTTTATGAGTAAAAATTTATTTTTGGATTCTTTTTGAAAAACAGAAGTGCATTCAGTTTAGATAGTACTGTAGGCGATTTGGGGCCTATTTTGGTCATTTTCAATATCAACATGCGTGCAAGAACTTCCAATATTTCTGCCAAATTTGAAGTGAATAGCTATATGTCTGCGACCAGGATAATAGCAGACATTATACGGACGGACGGATGAATATGCTCCTTCTTGGCGTTGCACACGTCATCCTGAGGCGATGGGTCCAAAAACATTGTAAAACTTTTAGCGAAATAAGCCAAAAAGGTAAGGCAAGGGGGTGAGCTTTGCACATTTCATTGAAAGAAAAAAAAAAATATAATAGTAAATACAAAAAAAAATTAATAAAAGAAAGAAGCAAAAGACAACTAAATTATATTTATATGAAACTAATAGGGAAAAATAAATAAAAAAGTATTGGATAACGTTTAGTTAAATACGGCGAAACAAGAACAAGCATGCCATGTGTGTGTTTATGTTTCCAATTTCAAAAAATAAGTAAATAATTGAAAAAGTAAAAATAATATGTATGTTTTCGTTTTAAAAAGAACGTTAATTAAATAATTTAACGCAAAAAGAAGAATATTCTGGGAGCGTTAGGCTTTTCTTAATTCAAAAAGGAATAAAAAAAAATAAAAAATAAAGTAAAAAAGAAACAAAAAAATAATAGAAAAATAAACGAAATAAAAATCTAATTATAAGAAAGCGCCCACATCTAAACTCTTTAATTTAATTCAGTTTAAAACAGTTTTTTATAATTAAACAAATAAAATAATAAAAATAAATAAAGTTTTAATTACAAATATTTAAAAGCCAAGGAATAAGTTCATAAAATTTTAAAATCTGCTAAAAATTTTAATAGCAAACTTTTTCACAACTGGTGCTCATGCTTTTGGTATTAGTGTTTCGGTCGCTGTCGTTGTAGCTGCCTTGTCGGACGCGAGAAAAGATTGTTGCATAGTATATAGAACTATATCTTTGCTTTATGTGTTTGTGTGTAATGTATTTATTTATGTTTTTCAAAGAATGGTAATTTATAACATTTATGTTTTTCCTTATGCGGTAAGAGGCGTCTATAACGTGCTTCTACTGCCTTGCGAAGGTTTTTTAAAACGGTCACAATCGTCATCATCATCATTATCGTCGTCATTATCATTATGATCATCGTCGTCGTCGTCGTCATCAGCTGCAGACGCCTTCTTTAACTTCATCATGCTTTATCATGAACGTTAAAACTTGTGTTTTATTAAATTTACCTTCCATTTTCCTTGCTTGTCTGCTGCTTCGTCCGTCCGTCTGTCCTTTTCATTCTATACGTCAGCGAATTGGTGTAAAAGTCATGCAATCCGCCAAAATGTATTTGTTTAGTTTGTTTGCTTCTTTGTTCGTTTGTTTGTTTGTTTGTTTTTGGCAGCCAGTCAGCCAGTCAGCCCCCCGTTTAGTTTAAGCTCGCTTAGGTAGTGTGAACAAAACACCCCGGAATGATGTCGTTGTTGTAGTTGCGTGCATTGCATGCAATTATTATTGCATTAGGTGGGTAGTGTTGCAACGACGGCATGACGAGCAAGACGAGACACTCCTACTATTTTGTGCAATTAATTTCTATAATTGTTCGAAAGAACCGCAAAAACAATACTAACAGCAACAACAGCAGTAAAAGAAAAAACGAAAAAAATCGTTTAAAAAATAGTATTAAGCTTTGTTTCTTAAATCAACCTTTGGACCGATGTTTAGTATTTTTCAATTTTAATTAATCTTTTAGTAAAAAAAAAAAAAAAAAATTGATGAATTGATAATCCCTTATAAATGCCCTTTTTTATGTGCGTTTGTGCGTGTGTGGTCTATTTCCGTTTAGTTCAGTTCAACTTATCACACAAATTGACTTTTAATTAAAGTGTAACAACATTTTTTAGATAATAAAAGTATTCATTTTTATTGTTATAGTTGCTGGTCTTATTACGGCTGTTGTTGTTATTGTTACTATTCCAACGTTTAAATCAGGTGTAATATGTCAACAGTAGCATTAGTTGTCCAAAATGAAAACCGACAGAGACTTGAAAGCAAATGACCGCCGTGTGCCGCTTGTCAAATAATTTTTGTTGTTGTTGTTGTTGCTTTGTCTTTTCTTTTTTTTTTGGCTTTGTTTTTCTTCAATGTTATCATTATGGAAAATCTGACAGCATTTGTATCGGTTGTGTAATAAAAAAAAAAAAAAATAAAATAAAATACAAAAAAGTCCTTTTGTCTTTGAGTTCTTTTTTTGTGGCGGTTTTTTATATGCAACTGAGCGCACACACATACATACACACATGCGCGTACGTATTGCACAACTGACACTTATATTTTTATATACACGTAGCTGCAATAAAAAGATGTTTATGTGTTTATAAGCATATACATGTATCTACATGTATGTGTGTACGTGCGTGTATGTGTGTACGTGCGTGTATGTGTGTGTTTGCGTGTGTGTGTGTGTGTGTGTGTGTAAAGGAAGACGAACTTGTGACAGCGATAACCTGCTGTGTGACAAAACGGCTCACGACGAAAAGATGTGACAGGTAAGAAAGCAACAAAAGTCAAGTGTTGCCAACACTTTGTTAGCAGAGGAGGCTAAGAACAACAACAGCGACAATAATGAATAAAGCAACAACAATATATGTAGTAGCACCTGTTTTATGGTTTTAATTGCTATTAATTTGATGGAAAGATTTCTTATGGAAATTTAATGAAAAGAAAAAGAAGCAAAAAAAACCAAGTGTTTGCATACAGTCAACAATGACCACTGAGAGCACTTCGTTAACGCTATACATAAAGGAATTAACTGAAGATCTTTCCGTTAAAAAAAGTTTTCTAAATATTCTAAGTTGTTTTCAGGACTTAAATAATTCCCCAAAATATCAAAGAGGAGAAAAGGAGCAAAAAAAAAAAATGTTTGTAAACTTTTAATAAAGGGGAAGGGAAGGGAAACTATCGTAAGTGTTTGTTTCATGTATACAGCGAAAACAAAACTGCTCTCCATCAGAATACTACGCTTGATGATAACTCTAGGGAGTAAGCAGTTTTGTACGTTATAAGAAAGCAAGTTTCCACGGAAAACTCATACATTCCTTTTACAAAGGAGGATATTCTCTATCGCTCTATAAGAAAGGGTTTTGTAGCAAAAAAAACACTTTTTGGGACTTAAAAGTCTTTTCTCTCTCTCTCTCTCTCTCTCTGCTCGATTTTGTAACCAGCTACGGCTATTTATTCCGGCCCCAGAAATTTATAAAATCCTTAAGTTTTTCTTCAGCCAACAGATTTCTACGACGAATTCATAAAGAGCGCATAACCCTAAAGATAAAACAAGTACTCGAAGTACCAAATAAGGCCCTAACAGAAGTAGCTACCTGCTGCCCAGATAAAAGATTGTGTTAAGGTAAAGCTTTCATCTACCTAGCTACAGTGGAAACTATCTGTGAAGTTTGGAAAATAAATCTAAGATAAGTTTAAGAGCTTCGTTCCCTATAAAATAGAATCGATTTTCTATTTAAATGGGAATTAAGGATGAAAAGCCTCCGACCACTTTAGAAAAAAGCATTCGGAAGAAGACGGCTTGCTTTTTAATTTGTTTTGGGATAAAAAAAAAATTGTGATGACTTACGAAGAGCAACAAACGGAAGTAGGCGGTCTCTCAGATAGGCTTTCCAACGGTAAAAAACAGATAAAATCTTCGCTTAAGGCTGCTTCTGCAAGATTAAAGATCTTAAATGCCGTCAAACATAGCACGTATTCCACGTAAAAGAAGCTTCAATGTGGCTAAGGAAGTGTGCTGAAAGCTGTCGAAGAATTCTACTCTTATAGAAAATCGGGAAGAACGAACCGCTGGAAAGGATTCGATACTTGTAAGAACGAACTTTTCAACTTCTTGCAATTTTATATTTCGCTCCACGTTGATAAATTTAATCAAAGCAAAATAGAATTAAAACACAAAAAAAAGTCTCTTTACCGTCGGTTTGGCATCGTTCTCGCGTACATTGACAAAAGTGCGGCAACCAAATGTTAAGCTTTAGAAAAATGAATTAAGAAATAAGATAACAAATGTTTGTTTGGGAAGGTGTGAAGAGGGGAAAGGGCAGCCTTATCTCGTTTGCGATATTGTACGTATGCGAATTCGTAATTCGAGCCGACAAAAGTTTTAAGCTAAATAAATCAAAGCCATTGAGTTTTAAAAATATAATCTTGACAACGATGAAGCCGTCTTTGCCCCCTTTTTTTGGCGTTTTAGCAGAGAAAACCGTGAAAAAAATGGATCAGATAATCAATTATTCATTCCTTTAATATATATTTCTATTATGTATTAAGTAAATAAAGTGAAAATTATTTTCAAGTAAATAATAGTTTGGGGGAAAATATATTGAGATATTTTCGTGATTAAATGATGGTGTCCGGTGTCATATGACGGGCAACATAAGATTAACCAAAATTGTTAGTTAAATGTAATATGGGAAATGCAGTCATGTTGTTTGTAGCAAAAATAAGGCAATTTTGTAAATTTGTATAAAAAAATTAAAAGATTTATCAACATGCAGGCCTTTATGAACGAAGGCACATGTCCCAAAATGCTTGCAAATTTGTGTTCAAATTTTCTAAAATAGGAAATCTGGCAAACGAACGCGTCCTTTCCTTAACGACATTTTTCGTATCGCTAGCATTTTTGCACGGAACAATCAATCCACAAATTTTTAAAAATATGGCCCACTATCCAGTGAGCACACCAGGATTTTTTCGGTAAATTGATTTTAAAAAATATAAAGATGACTTAAGATTTTGCAGTACAAGTGTACAGTAGGTTTGTTCGAATTCCGGATTTGATTTAAACGTGTCTGTCCGTTCGTCCATTCCTCTAGTTTTTTGTGTTCATCTTATAGGCCACAATTTTTGAGAAATTTTGAAGAAATTTGGTACATTGACACGTTTTGAACGAACGACGAATGGTATTGAAAATGGTTCCGATCAGACCACCTTTTCGAGCGCCTCCTGCATAACACCTTGTTTTGAAAAATCGTTATATAACTATAACTGCAAGTGTAGGGTACAGTATAGTGTTCTTTTTTAAAATGCTTTCTTTTTTTAGAAAAAAATCGCATTCTAGAATTGCCCAGCTTTTATTCATAAGCATTAAGATTGATATGACAAATTCATTACTATTTTGATCTTTCCATTGGGCTGGATATTAATACGCTAAGAACTTATAAATAGAACTATTATCGACATATGCAGAAATTCGTTTATTTAACTCGCTTTTAATGCAAATTAATTGAAAGCCCACATGCATGCATACTTGAGGAACACCTATAATAGCATGCAAAATATTTTCGCTATTATTATATGTTAATATAGTTTTCATAATAATTTCTTATTATATTTCTCTTTCTTAACAGGGTTTTTGACTCCGTTTACAGTGTTGTTGCTTGCAAATTATGCAAAACGATTATTTACATATTTATTGAAATTTAGTTGTGTTTTTAAAACATGTCCCATATAAAATTATTGACGTTGTTTGAAAAGCGAGCAATAAAAAACTACCAAAACCTTTTGTCATAGAATAATTCCATTACTCCATTATCATGGCGTTTTGTTTTTTTTTTATTTCTATTTTACGTTGTATGTGATTTGCTAATGATAACCTTAATACTTTGCTCCTGACATTAATTCTGACCTCAATAGCCAAAACATCTGATGTTTTTTGAGTACTATGGAGGAAGGGGTGCAGGCAGAGTTGCAATTTAATTCTATGTATAAACGATCTTTGCAATTAAGGAAACGCGTAACTTTTTCTCTAAGAATATTGACTTGACTAGAAAATTCTATGTTCTCTCTTTCTCTATCTCCCTGATGTTATTAATTTTTGCATTAAGGACGAAAAGAGAAATGATCAAAACTTTATCTCTTCCAGTCTCGTTAAAAAGCAAAAAACATGAGAAATAAAACTCTTGGCTTGAAATGCTTTTCAGCGAGATATTAACTCAGAAGAGATATTTTCCGTCTTTTCAACTTGAAAAACCCATACTACAGTGTAGCCCTGCAATTTAATTTTTTTTTTTTTTTTAGAAGGAAGCTAATTGAGCACAAAAAAACGAAAATGAATGAATGAACTGTAGATAGGAAGGTTTTAATCCAATATTTTCTAAAAAACACAAAGCGCTTTTTAGTGTTTAAACATTATAAAGTAAGCCCACGATGAACTTTTCGCAAAACCAATTTTTTTTTTTATTGATTCCTTAAATAAAATAAAAAAGATAATTGTGGGCATGAGAAAAAGATAAATATGTAGTGAATTTTCCTTATTAATAAAAGAATGCCCTTTTTTATCAAAAAACTTGATCTCTTCAAACAAATACTCGCTAATAAGCCAAAAGTTAGGTAGTTTTAAAAAATCCTACTTAGTCCTCTAGCCTTGTATATGTGTAAGTGATTTTTTCTTGGTTTTTTTCATAGCTTCATAGCATTTTCATAGCTAAAGATCAAAATTTGTACCGCTTGTTACGCTCTATTTCCTGTCAAGTCTGCATATAACCCTTTCCTTATAATTATGCATAACGGGAACATAGAACTTAAAACGTGTAGATACGAAAAAGATTTCAATTTGCAAAATAAGCCTTCAAAAATACCGCCGGATGCGTGCCATTGCAACAATGGCTTCCTTTTTCCAACTCACCGGTATACGATAGATGAAAAAATGCCGACTGATCTTCCTTTTCATCGATTTGACCAAATAATTATATTGAAAATTCTTTTCGTAACCGAACGACTATAACTGAAATTTTTGCTCTACCATCTGATCTTAAGACTTGCAAATGAATGAAATAAATTTAATGACTGAAGTGATATGCACAACATTTACTTGAGTTCAAAAGGACAAGCTTATCTATCACAAGTACTAATATTTTAATTTGTAGATCACTTTGCTTTTAATCGAGGAAAAAAATAAATTTTTCTGAAGCCGGCGTTTTTTTTTGTTTGTGATCGTTTTCTTTGAAACAGCGAAACTGTTATAAAATAAAAAGAGAACTATAACAAGAATGACTAATAAGCGATCACAATGCCCGAATATGACTATAAGAATAACTTGATTGGTAACAGTGACGGCTAAGGCAACCTAAAAAATAGTTTGTTGATTACGGTGCAATGCACGAAAGAAAGTAAACAAAAAAATTGTTGAACATTTATTATAAAGATCACTGAGCGAGTATTTAAAAGTAGACACACAGCAATGTGTCTTTGAAGGCTAATGAACCATTTCCTGAAAAATCTTCGTTGTTTTCAACTTAAGCCATCATTGGAAGAAGAAACATTTGTTTTTAAAACGGGAAAAGGGCTAATCATATTACAAGAGCTTTGAAAGGCACGCAAAATTACTTTCGGCTTAGAAATGAATGCGAATATTTCTATCTCATCAGTTGTAGATATCATCGTGAAGCTAATTGCCCGTAGAAAGCTCCAGCATTTTCCATGCAATCTAACAACACCAAATCACTAACGTTTTAAGACCAGAACAACGAAATCGCACAAAATAAAAACAGACCATCGGAAGGGTAAACTAGTTAAGCTAAATATCATATCACTGTCCTTGTCTTCGATAGGAATACAAATATGCGCATAAATATATCCCAATTAACCATTTTCTGAACATTTCGACACTTTCAATTGAATCTACAATTAAGAAGAAGAATTAAGAAGAAAAATAAATCCTTTAAAACATAATAATAGCGCGTCTAACTGATTGGTCTCTCCTAACACTTGGTGGACCGTACGACAACCGAAAGCAATTGAAATACTGTTTATATGACGACGTTGGTACCTTAACCTCAAATTACAAAGGCGAAAATAGACTTTTGGAATGAAATGAAAGAAGAATAACGAGACTATAACGCTTGTTGCATAGTGTAGTGTTCCCTAGAAAGTTGTAAAAGCATTTGCTTGATTCGCCGCGAGTATCATCGAAACTAACCTTTCATTTAGAAAAAAACTGTAAAAGCTTTACATCACTTTGTTCACTACTTTGTAAGAGTTGGATGAACTTTAAGTTAACATTAAAAGAGGCTTCATACCTGTGCCTATAGTGTACTGTTCCCGAAAAAGTCGTAGAAGCGTTTGCTTGATTCGCGCTTAAATTGACTTTTGATTTGGAAAAGGACGCAACAGCTTTACATCACTTTGTTTATTAGGTAGTAAGGATCAGGCGAACGTTAAAAGAAGCTTCTAGTTGCTTAATATCTAAATAGCTGGACTAAGGTGGTTATAAACTACATTTTGTATCGATAGACTGATATTTGCAATTGCAGTAGAGACCGTTGATATTTCCTGTTACTTTAAAGATTAAAGCAACAATTTTTGTGATACTGAGTGTCAGATGAAGTTTTCAAGTCAAAACTTGAAGCTTTTTAGTTGATTAATATCAATGAGTGAATGTAGCATACAGTGGGCGTAATAAATTTCGAAAGGTGAAAATTATTTTAGAGAAATTGAAGCAAAGATTGGCTTTATCTTATGGTTTGGTGACTAATCAATGTGTGACTCCTGACTGCTGGGTACGGCCCTTCGGAGGATATCGTGGTGGTTGTGGTTTCTATCATTCCTAAAGCGAATAATCAGAGGTAATGATAGGCCTGAACCCTCCCCACAGTGGGTTTATTGAGCCACACGCAGACAACATATCTGGTTTCTCCAGTGTAGTTTAGGCCCCTAGTTTATAGAGGATTGTCTAATCATCTGGAGGGCGCCAGTTACGCAAAATTAACCTGTGTGTCATCGGACAGTGTACCCACGTTAAACCATCAAAGACTTATCTGTTTGGTGACTAATACTACTTCAACTCTTTTAAATCTAACCTTTACTTGAACGAAACATTAAACCCTTAAAATTAAGAAAATAAACTTAAATGTATCACTATATGTAAAACTGAAATATTTTTCGCAATTTAACACATAAACGCTTACACACATATGCTTACAATTTATGAAGTTTTTCCGAATAAGTGAATAAAATGCAGTAAAAGAAAAGTCACTGCAACTACTGTGTTGCTATGAAATCCTGTATAGAAAAACATAAATTCCGCTCAGTAAAAATTATCTACTCCATTATTTAAACTCTATAAAATAATCGCATGTCACCTGCGGGGTCTTATCGGTGTAGTCACACTTTTAAAATGAACTTAAACTGACAAAGTGCTCTTAGACTTGAATATAAATGTGTTTGTGTCTGTATATATATGTTTCTGGACGTGTGTGGGCTAAAAAAAAGCCATTGCATACACATGCACATTTACAATTTCTGCAACGATTATATGTGAGAAATGTTTAGTTGAACACTTTTTTTCTTTGTATGCCTCTAACATTGAAACGTTTTTTGTATCCGAAGAAGAGACTTTGAATTGGAGAAAAGTATATAAGAAAAGAAATAAAATAAAAAATTCTTCTTGCTCCCTCCTTTATATGTAGGGAAGAAGTACAAGTAGGCAGAAAGGAAAACGTACAAAAAGAATAAACAAAGTGTGAATTGTGCACAGTTTGCCAAGTCAAGCGATAAAAGATCTCGAACAGGGCGTAGAGGAAAAATGTAAGAACGAAAAAGCCTATAACTCGAAAGGTTCTCAAATCGTTTTTTTTTCCTCTCTTTTTTGTTTTGTTTATTAAATCACATATAAAATAAAAATAGAAATTTAAATTAAATGATATATGACTCAGTGACGGTTGTAATCATAAAAAGAGGGTTGTCTCTGTACTACGTTCCCTCTCTTTCTGCCTCTACATCTCTCCCCTTTTTTTGCTTTTGACAATAATTGCAATTTAACTGTTTTATAATGGCCGTCGTTTGCGATAAATGCAGAAATTGTTTTAAATTAAATGAAAGAGGAACGAAAAAAAACCCTTAAGTCTCTCGCTGCCATCCCATCAAAAATTCATAAATTCCCATAAATTTTCATGAAACTAAAATGAGATAAGGTGTAGGAAACGGGAAAATCATCAACAATAAAAAAAGAAGAAGAAAACAACAACTAACCCTAACATCACACATCATTATGTAATAATGGAAGGTGGGCAAGAATGAAATTTCGCATTAAAAAATTTAAAACAAACGAAATATCTTCAATATACGTTATGTTCAACAGAAAATGATTAAAATAATTTGCTCTAAGCAGATAAGTTGTAAAGGAACCATTTCGCGCTAATATTCCCAATTGATTGCTTTTCTGTTTTCTTGGAAATTTACGTTACTCACCTCCGCCGCCGAAACCTTGACCTGGAAATAGTCCAGGTGGCCCAAAGGGTGGTATTTGTCTGGGTCCAGGCCAAGGTACCCCAGCCCCACCTATACCGCCCCAAGCTACCGCCGCTGCAGCTAAAGCACTAAACGGCGTCGGTCGTATCGGCACATGGCCGGAAGCGGCTAAAGCGGCAGGCGATAACAAATGCGGGGAATTTGTTAATGAACTGGGTATTTCCGCTGGCGATTTACTCGTATCCAAATTATCAGGTGTAGAACGCGGTGAATCCTCATTATTCATATCTTCGATATCGACTATCGAATCTTCTTCCTCATCATGGTCCATAATATCTGTATCGTTAAGATCTTCGTCGTAATCCAATTCTGAATCCACCGAACTCCCAATGGGCGAATGACGTTCGCATTTTGCCGTCGGCCCTGGCGTACTATTGTTTATCGCACTATTATTGGCATTAATTTCTGCAGCATTTATGGAACTATTTGATGAACTGGCCGGGGGTGTAGTGGTGGTGTTAGTGCTAGTGTTTACAATATTATTATTAGCAGCATTAGACGAATTCGCACTATTATCCGTTAGCGGTGAACTGGTATTCAGAACCAATGTTCCCGTTGGTGTACAGGCACTTGCAGTGTTAAGAGGATGACGTAGATGAGCAGGTAAATGATGAGTTAAATGCACCGTGGCGGGATTAGCACCAGCAGCTGCCGCAGCTGCGGCTGCCATAGCAGCAGCATGCTGTTGTTGAGCATGTGCAGCGGCCGCATGAGCTGCATGCAGTAAATGGGCATGATGAGCCATAGTTGCCGGATGAAATTGCGGATGTGTATGACTTGCATTGTGAGTGGGAGACGCAGGTGACGAGGAAGAAGATTCATGGGATACTGGTGACGTAGCTGCCGAAGGAGTGCTTGATAAATTTGTAGGCGCTAACTGTAAGCCATTATCTGGCGGTGTTCGAGGTCTAGTGTCTGCTAGCAAAGAAGCTACACTAAAGTTACTTAACCTTGATGTGGTCTTATTTAGGGGATGTTGTTGCGTATGTTGAAGATGATGCTGATGATGGTGCTGCTGGAGATTACGTAAATGCTGTTGATGTGCCATTATCAAAGCGGAAGGAGAGGTGGGTGTAACTGCTGCACTAGTCGAGCCCGGGCTAACAACGACCGCGTTTGGGCTGCTGGTGCTGGGTGGCATGGAAGTTTGTGGCGTTACCGTCGGGCTAGTCATATTTGCACGTAAACCAGTTACAGTCATACCTGATGATAGTTTCAACATATGTAAAACTTACGGTCCTTTGGAGTCTTTTCCAATTAAGAAAGACTCAAGTTCTGAATTTTTATATTATTATTATTTATTTACTTATTTATTTGTTCGTTTACTTTTTTCTTTTTTTTCCTGTGTTCAACTTTGATAATTTTTCCTCTTACACTAAAGAGTAAATTTATTTAAACATATTTTTGACCATCGTGTAATGCAGTTAGTTACTTAAAGAAGAGCGTTTATTTTTAGTTTTAAATTAATCACTTAATTTTTGCGCTAATTACAAATTAATTTTATTTTCTTTATACATATAGTTGTCATTAATACGCACTTCACTTCGCTCCCATAATAATTAAAAGAAGATTAATTAAAGAGCCGATTGTTTTTGTATTAATTTGTATCAATATATATATATATATATATATATATGTTGATATATATATGTATGTATATATATTTTTTTGTTAACATCTAAGCCAAGCGCACGTTTATTGAAACGACATCCTCCCGAGTTCACGACTGTTAAACAACTGAATATTAAAGTATTCACAGAAAATCTCGGTTCATTCACATACAATAACGTGTGCATACAAAAAAGAAAAACAAAAAAAAAAAAGAGCTCAACACAACAATTGTTCTCGCAAACAGCGGTAAAAAGAGCTAATAAGACTCTAGATAAGCATTAAAAGTGTTCGTAGTGGGCATTGAATACAGAAATGCGAAACCAGTTCAACCACTTCACAGCATTTAGTAAAAACGAAACAGGCTATTTTCGTTTCTTTCATAGACGTTCTCTTTCTCTTGTATGCGTTTGTTAAGGAAGACACCATTTTTATGTGTTGTACTTGGCTTACGTAGAGTTACTAATGCCTCCCGTTATCTCTTTCTCTCTCGATTATAAATTTTTCATTAATGCTTTTCGTGGTGAGTTTCGTAATTTCTCCTATGAATTAAATATGCTACGCCCATTTACATTGTAGATGCTATGGTGAGTTTGTCTGCCAATGTTTGAATAGCAATACTCTCTCAAGTTTTTGATTATTTTTTAAATAGATTTCTACATAAGTTTTCCCTTTTTTTTGAATTTGCTTCATTCTCTTTTCATATACATATATATGTCTATGTATAGATATTTATATGTGCTTATATATATGTTCGTTGGGTTTATTTTTATTATTTTAATTGTATTTTTTTGCTTTTCTGTTTTTTGGTGTCATTTACCATATCGTTTCATCTCTTTTTAACTGCATTATAATTGTTGCTCCGTCAGTCTGCCTTATTGCCTGTCCGTCTGAATATTGCTAGCTATTTACGTTCTCTCTATTAGTCTGCTCTGCTGCTGCTGCTGCCATTGCGGTTTAATATGGTTTTTGTATATTTTCTTCTATGCAATCAAAAAAAAAAAGGAGCAAGCGGAGTATATGTATAAGTTTGTGCGTGTGTATGTTATTTGATATTTTCTGCTCGTACAATTTTGTCACCTTTTTAGTTATGGTTCCGTGTCGTGTATAGGAGTGTTGTTGTTCTCTTTCTTATTATTATTATTATTGTTTTTTTTTTTCGCTCATTTTTATTGCAACCATTGTGGCAAAAATGCATTTTGGTGTTTAATTTTATTATTGCTGTTTTGTTAGTGTTATGTGTACCGCAAAGAAAAAAGAAGGCAAATGTAAAGAACCGTTTTCTTAATCGTGTTCTTCCTCACTATTAATCTTTTGTCTTTTTCTCGCATTTTTATTTAAATATTTTGTTTCCTTTTTTTTTATTATTATTTTTTTTTTTTTATTATTTTGTTTTTTTTTTTTTAACAAAATTGTCATTGTTATTGGTATGCTTTCCAGCGCAATTCAGTTTCGGTGTATTTGTTGTTGTAGTTTAGTCTTTCCGTTAAAGTTTTTTGGGTTGCATTTCTTTTTTGTAAAAATTAAACAACTACTAATACAACGACTTATGCCTTTTATTTATTGAGCCTCCCTCATTTGGGGCCAAAACGTCTACTAATAAGAGTGTTTTTACTTATAATCACCACACATTTATGTGAGATAGAATGGTAAAGACAAATAGAAAGAGGGAGAAAAAGGAAGAGAAAGAGAGAGGTAGACAGAGAGAAAGAAAAAGATTATGTTTGTGTGCGCTGTGTGCATGCGTGTGTGTTTAATATAGAAGAATATTCAAGCATTCAAACTTTGTTGTTTTGTTTGCTTTACTGCTAATATAAGTTGTAATTGCTTACAAACAGTATAGAGAAAAGTTAGAGAAAGAGAGAATTAATACCGAGAGTAACTAATTAAGTGATTAAACAATTGCAATTAATTTCAATGGTTACGGATTTTGTATTAATTTTCAACATATACATGACAAAAAGTAAAAGAAAACGAAGAAAATAAAAGTTAAGCAAACAAAATAATCATTAATTGTAATGGATGCAAAGCTTGTGTGTATTATATTTGCAGAAAGATCGTGCAAATAACGTAGGAAGCATTACTCGTGTTACTTAATGACTTTTTAGGAACACTAAGATTGAGTTAAAATGGCGACGGTTTAATTATGTCCTTAAAGCGTTAGGATCGAAACGAAAGGGCATGTTTGCTCTCTAAGTATCTAACCATGTGTATACGTTTACAATAATTGACCGAAACAATGCGTATAAAATAATAATAAAAATGATAAATAATCACACTATTGTTATCTCTTCGAAAAAATTAAAGAAAAAAAAAAACCAAAATAATAATAAAAAGGAATCAATAAAAAATAAAGCATCACATTTTTGTTATCCCTTTCGTATATCATACGATGTATATTAAATCAAAATGTTTTTTCTTTTTTTTTTTCATGAACATATAGCCACTTATACACCATGTTTCGGTGAATAGATTTTATGCGCATCGCTGTTGAGCTTATCACAATTTCAGCATCTCTTTATTACTCTGCATGAGGATGCTGATGGTTTAACAAAAAGAAAAAAAACAGCAACAACAACAACAATAGATGGCCAAAAAAGCCGGTAAGAAAACGGAAATTAGGTTTTTTGTGGTGAATTACAAAGAGGAATTTTTGCGATGTGAAGGCAACAACACCCCGAAAAAACACTGAGGCGGAAAGTCAAGAGATTTTAATTTTTGGTTTGATGATGATGAAACTGATTATACGATCATACAGAAAACGATGTGTTTTAGAATATTTATAATGAAATTTTTATGGCTTAAATGGCTTTGAGACAAACTTAATTATTATTTTTTAAAAAATGTACATCATACACCAATGAAAAAACGATATCGTAAATTGGAAAGGACACCTGTGGGACATTTTGTTAATAATTTGAGGACAATTTTTAATGTTTTCAAAAACTCGAGGTAGATAAGCAGCAGTGACCGTATTTTGAAAATTTATATATAAAGCTTTTTTTAGCATAACTTAGAAACATGATGGGGAACCGACAAAAATAATTTCCGAATATGCTCCGAAATGGTTAGTTGGGCTGAATCAAGCCTTCTCATAATCTCTGATGTTATCACAAAAGAATTCTGCTCTAACAAGATCTTGACAGTGTTGTCGCCGATCAAAGATGGTCGCTCAGACCGTGGCTTATAATGAAAATCGAAATCATCTATTTGAAAACTTTTCGAACCATCTTTTGCCTGTTGTGTCAGGAATTACATCTTCATCAAAAACCCTTTCAGTAAATTGCTACAGACTTCTGTAGCATATCTTCTTTGTCGGAATTCGCAAAAAATGCGGCGGCGTTAATGAACTTCGTTAGTAAACATATCCATACTGGATTAACTTAGCGAACAAACTTAACCATTGCTTGCTTATTCCTAACCTTGGAAAGAGTTGTCTTCATTATTGACAATGAGTTGGCTACTAGTGCATGTAGAAAAAATCAACTCTACATAAATGGAAAAGAGAGAGTGCGGATGATTCGAAAATTTTTCATTTCTGTTTAATTACCTCAAGCATATTTTATATAAATTATAGATTTTAGAATACTTTCACGGTAGTAAGCAACAATTATGCCGAGATTTTCCATGGAGCATCAAATTTCTCTGCGTATATTATACAAGCAAACTGGAGTGTTGAGGTGCAGTATATGCATATATATATATATATATATATATATATACATAGTACACATAGTAAATAGAAGTAAAACTGCAAAAGGAAAAGTTGAAAATTTTGGATATAAACAGAAAGTTGAAAGAAGTTGATTGATCGGGTAACAAAATGAGTAATTAAGTGTAACAAGGTTACCACATCACGGTCGATGAACGTTTGCTCTGTTTCGATTTGTTTATATATAGAGGTACAGGAGTGCAAAAACCAATATTTAAATTTGACAAATTCATTGCGATTATACATTAGAATTGTTAAGTTATAAGTTATAAATGGAATTATTATTTGGTTAATAATATGCTTAAGAAACTGAGTAATACAACATGGAACTGGATGTGATAAGCTTAGTACAAAACAACGAGGTATATGTTTTTAATACGCTGAGTGCAATGGAATTTTAAAAGAGAATGACTTGAGAATAAGATTTTTTCATTTTGGCCTTGAGCTATGTCTAAAAAGATATACTGCCATGATGGCGGTGTTAATATTTATATGAAACTGAGTGGAAAAGTTATATGCATTATAAGCCTTAAGCATAGAAACTTTTTTTAAAACCCTGGGAAAAATTTGGTTAATACCGTCGCGATGACGATAGAAAATTCAAAAAAATAAAAATAAAAATAAAAAATTAAAAAAGAAACATTTGTATTCGTCGTCATCAATGGCGTTGTATTAAAAGCATTAAAAGAATGATGACAATATTTACGTATGCAAGTGAATGTGAAAATAATTACAGCAATTAAAAAGAAAAATTTTATTTGTTAGTGGACGTGAAACGAATTAATATTTCGCTCACTAATAAGATTACACATAAAGAAAAAAGCAAATAAAAATTAAACGAAACGAATTTATTCGTTCAGCAATTACTGGGCTAATCTGATACAAAATTTGACCCCAACCGTTCCGGGGGGACCTTTAGAAGTCTTTGGCTGCAACATCATCATTTAGTTGCATCATTGAACATCACTGCTACTTACACGCAAAAACACATTTAATGCTGACTTTTTTTATGGTTGTGAACTATATAGTAGACTTGATTTTGTTAGCTAAGGAAAGCCTAAGGTATCTTTTAATAATAACGCAGTTCTACTAGTTCGATATTGACGCGGTACGATAGTCTATCTTAGCATATGTTAACGAATTTCGGGATTTTATTGATAGGAAAAGAGATATTCATTGATGCCTAGTTTGGATGTCGTAATATATGAAAATTGTATTTTATTTAAAGGATAATTCTCATCCTTATTAAGAAAAGAAACTTGACTCTGCTGTTTCCTCGGTAGTAAACTTTTGAGAAAGAAATGCATTTTATTTCAAGATCAACTTTATATATAGGATCGTTGGTGAAGAGCAGAAGACAAACTTATACTCATCACCCCATCACCTAATTGATAAAGCCATGTGCCAAATATTAGATTATCTGCTGCTGTTTTTTGTAAATAATGTTTTCTCTTACGAGTTGTTGCGCTTCCAAATTTTTAACGTCAATTTTAAAAAATTGAATTACAAATATAACGCACCTATCAAGTTTCAAGTATCTGTCTAAGGTCTTGCTTCTCTAACGAATTCAATAAATGACGGACGGATCGACATATATAAATGCGAAGCTTCAAACGTCATTTCATGTTATTTATTTTCATTTCTTTGCACTTCGTATGTCGGTATAAATTATAAAATTGAATTATAGAGTAGCTTATAATGAACGTGCGCACTCCGCGAGTGTTTGTATGTGTGAAAGCATTTAAAGCAATTAATAATAAAATGTAATTGATAATGGGCATGAAACGAATATAAATATTTCACTCGCTAATGAGACCACAGGAAAAAAATAAAAAAAAAATTAAATGAAACAAATTAATTCGTTTGGCAACAACAAATGTCGGCCTGATATGCATAAACGCGAAAAATTACATCGAAAATAAAATATACATTCGGTGAAGCAGTAAATACACACGCTGCTGCTTATACATCAATGCAATGGATTTTTATATTTTATTACTAAAGAATGATTTTATACACATTCTTTCATACGGTTTATGATGAAAAATCTTGATACAGAAATGGATTCAAGTTAAGATTTCAGATTTTAATTTTTGCTAATTGTTTGTGAATTTTTGAAAATAATTTAAATAACAATCGGCCTTCTGACTTGATTCAAGAAAACAAGAAAAAAAAAAAAATTTAATTTTCTACACAAAGTTGCTAAGAGATATAAGAGCTCGAAGTAAACTGACAGACGGTTAGACAAATATAATCAAGCCGTACATAACGTAACCCAAAATTCTTTCAACGTACAATCACAGCAACAGTAACTGAACATGTCTAGAAATTAAGATACGTGTATTTAACATAAAACGATTTAAAGTGTTATAGGAGGGGCAACGACGACCACCAAATACTCTGCATCACTTTGCCATAAATTTACTTATACCTTATTGCCATGTAAGTGTATATTTTTTATGCGAACGCTTAAACCGGGACGGACAAAGTCCAAGCCATGAAGCGATACGGCTCGAAATTACTAAAGTTAATTTCTTGTCAACGAACTTCACCTACTTTTGTTACAAAATCGTAAAAATTGTATCTTGCTGCCTTGCAATGATCTATGTGAAGTAAGCTCGATAGGCACATGGAAGATAAATTATAATTTAACTACATTGCACTACCAGCTTCGTTAACAGAGCTCTGTAAAGCTTTCTAATAGGTTTGGGATGAAGATATGATTGGATTTGGAAGCTGTGTTCGTTCAAATTAGCCAATGTAAGACATTTTTCTGGACTCCTCCTGAATCTATATGAAAATACCTTGCGAAGCTAAAAAAAATTCGAACCCTTCTTTCCAGAACTATTTTTAAGAATATTTTGAAATTTGAAAAAAACGGTTTCCTTCCTTCCTTCTTTCTTTCTTTATTCCTTCATTCTTTCCTTCTTTTCTTTATTAAAGTGGAGAGTCTCAACTTTGAATATTTTTCTACAGGCATTTTTTGCTATTTTCAAAAATTCGTAAAAATACTTCTGGATAGAAAATTTTGAATTTTTTCGCTCACTCGAAATATCTTTTTATATAGATTCAAGAAGTATCCGCAAGAATATCTAACGTTTTCTAATTTAGATGAAGTAAGCATCCGAACCCTGCCATATCTTGATCCTAACTAATTAACACAGCCCCAAAAATTTTGAATTTATTTGGTATAACGAACGATCATTTTCCACCGGAAAACATCAAATATTGTACATTTGTATATATATATATATATACACTTTTTTAAACGTCAAGTAAGATGTGGACTGATTACAAAATTGATATTATTCTATCTGTTTCCATTAGTATGCGCCCTCGGGCTGAAACGAAATTTCATTAAAAGATGTGCATTGAAGACAACAATACATGGGCCAATAATAACTGGACAGACGGAAAGACATGATTTTATTGATTGACGAAAAGATTCTGGATTCTCTTATATAAAAGATGGGTCTACCCTAGCGTACATCCGAACAAATTTGACACACAGTGGTCATAAGTGGCGTGAGGTATAAGATTACGTGAAAATATTTCTTATCTTTTCTAATTACTTTTAAACTTGATTTAATTGTTTCATCTAATATTTGAGCTTAGGTAGAGAAGCAAAGTTATGTTTGATTATTAAGCAAACATTTTCTTACATTTACTAGGATGTTATGACTGGAAGACGGACCGGTTAGCAACCATGCAAGTTAAATTCCCTTCACCTTGTCTTGGGTTCCCTAGAGACTATTTCTAAGTCTGAACAAGCGTGCTGAGGAACTTAGCAGACCTGTTACGCTTGGTATAGTAATGGAAAACTTTTTGGAGCTTTACCCATAGACTCTCCCGTATATTTTTGTTATTGTAATTCATGGCCAAGTGAATGTAAATATTTTCGATTTTTAATTTCAATCAAAAAAGAAACATTTTTACAAAGCAACTAAAAACTGTAAATAAATTTTGAAAATAAACGCAATCTACTCTGATAGATTTTTATATGAAAGAGCAACGAATAAATGTAAAATGATATGCATGTGTGATTATTATGTACACACATATATTACATAGTAATGTTATTTAAGTTTGTTAAATGAAATATCAAAAGAAAAATTTTCGCTTTATTTCTTTTTATAGATAATTAATAAATAAATTCCATATAAATATTAACCGCTTGACTTGGAAGAGATCTCTTTCGTAAATCGTTTGATTTTCAATTGTTCTTTAATCTTGTGTGTAATTTTTTTTTTCTTTTTTTTACTGTAACACTTTCTGTGCAGTGTAATCGTTGAATTTGTTAAATTTATTCCATTTTAGTTTTATTTTATTTTTTTGTTTTTCTTTTTGTGATTTTTGCTCATTAAATTTCAAATGAGTCGCGATAACATTTCAATGACCTAAGAAGACCTTAAATTCCATGTGTGTGTGTACGTGTGTGTGTGTGTGTATGCTTGTTTGTGTATGCTCCAAACAACAAATTAGAATTCTAATAAATTTTCAATTAAAAATTTGTTATAAAACTATTTAAAGAAAAAAACTTGTACTTGCGCTTACAGGTCGCATGGACAAAAAAAAAATTTATTTATAAATGTTGGAGAATTTTTTCTTTGTTTTCGTTTTCAACGACTAAATGCCTTTAGCAATTATTATCGACAAAACTTTTCAACAAAAGTTAGAACGAAAGTTAAAAGGGAAATTTTTTTTATGACAGTTCGGTCCCTGCTCTTAAATATATGTTTATGTATATATATTTATAATTTAGTTTTTCCTTAAATGTTTGTCTTATATATTGTTATAAAAATCATTCATAAATCTGCATGAAAGCTAACTTGTTTCATAGAAAACGATATCGCTTTAAATTTTGAAGGCAAATAAGGTAGTGCTGTGCTTTATCTGCATGGAGACTAGTTACGTAACTGGTGGTGGATGAGGAATTTAAGAATCCCTTGGAAATTTTATAGAAGTAGATGGTAAAAGAAGAAGTTCTCGAAACGTTTATTCGGAGAGGATTTGCTACAAACAACCAAAATTGAATCGCGTCATCGGCACACGTAAGTCCATAATCTCTTCGCAAATATTTAAGAGGGAAATTAGTTTCATTCTCAAGTGCGCATATTGCTGGCTACGCTTTCATAGTTGACCTTAGTCACGGTTAGGTCAAAATGATACCTTGAGTAGCCACCCATTCCCCTACAATTACATTGACGTTTTTCAATAAATCGAATAAACTATTAAAAGAATTATCATTATTTTAAAATTTTTTTTTTCTGTCCAATAATTCATTTTAGCTTCATTTAAGCATAATCATATCAATAATAACATTTAACCAGTTTGCAGTCCGTCCCTATAGAAATTTTGTCATTCTGTGTTTGGCGAAAAACCACAGAATTCAAAGTGAAACCAATTTTTCACATGAGTGATGAAATAAAAAATGTCTAGTGGATTAGGGCCTTTGAAACGCGCATTAATATGACGGAGTGCGATTAGAATTGCCCGACATATGATAGCCCGAGATATGACAGCACTGTTTTAGGGGAAAAATCCTTCCATAGTTTTTCTTCCAAATGTTTTTACTTGATCTCTATATTCACTTGCAAATATTTGATAACCACCAGAATTTTTACACATTTTACTAATAAACGGAAGTGATTCTACTTTACGGAAAGAAAAAATTATATTCCGCGCTTCCATGTAAAGCTTTCCGATGGAACTCAATAAACTGCAGCGTCTTGCCCGGTCTAATCTCTTTTCAACCTAATTATAATCATTGTTGAACAGCACGCTCCCTAAATTTATAGCTGGCATGCCTTGCGTCGTTATTCATTTAAAAAGTTTCATACCCTTAGTTCTGGACGCTTAAATAATACAAATTTACGGCATAATCTTACTAAAAAATCTTGTATAATGTAAAAAAATGAGAGAAAGCAGAATCATTTTTTATTTTATTTTCAGAGACTACAACCACTATGACGTGCTTGACGATTCCTTTTATTTATCATATCTCGGTTGTCATCTGCTCTTGAATTTCAAAAAAATTCCATCGCGGAATTCATCAAATAAAAACAGAAGTCCTCGATGAGTATTTTAGAGGCTCTTAGCAAAGGTTAGTTTAGACATCGGATAAGGACAATCGAAACTCGCTTTCATTTTTATTATTATTACAATTAATTAACTCAAAATTCTACCGACTCTTCTTGAGATTTGAACACACGACCATTGAGTTGATAAGAATTTAATAAAATATATGCATACAGGTGATAGTTTGGGAAAAAAGTATTGAGAGATTTTTTATATTTTTTGTTATTGAACACTGCTTCCAATATTACATGCGACATTTTTTACGATATATTGCATAATATAGCGAATTCATTTCAGATAAAAATTTAATGATAAAAAACTCTAAATAGTTTTTCCCCAAATCCATATTTCGATTCTTTGTTACATAACACATTATTGTTACATAACACATTAGGACACAGGTCCTAAAAACCTTCTGAGTGAAGGAGAAATAATTCTTTCAACTATGCAATCACGACGCCATTAAGATATTTTTATACACATATACATATATATATATATATATAAAATATGGGATTCAGTTGCTGCAGCGCATTTATTCTTTTTTTCTTCTTCTTATTAATATTTTATATATGAGGATCATTAATTATCTTTATAATAACATAACAAAAATTAACCCTTTCAGTTATTGAATTTTATTAAAGTTGTTCATCGTTTAAAAATGTTCACTTAACAAATTTGATTCCTTTGACTGGGTAAAAATTGCTTTATAACGCACTCAACCCTAGAATAATTTCTATCTCTGATCTTTTCTCGCTAATAAAGCAAAAGGTTTTAATGACTCATTAACCATTGAAAATAAAATTTATGTATTTAGAGCTTAGGGACATGGTTTATATCAATTAAGGGTGAAAAGCAAATAACAGTTTATCCCTTAACCCTTAACTAACTAATAATTAACCATAAAAAGAAATATATATATACATAGATTTTCGTTATATTATAGAACGTTTTGAAGTGTCAATCAAACTAATAAATGAGAAAAGAAATTATTTATACAAAAAAGAAAAAAGTCCTTAAATCTATCGTCCTCTCATAGCATTCTCTAAACCTTCTGATATAATACATAACAAGTTAGTCTCCTTATTTAATATTTTTCCTTCTGTTTCTCTTAATATTGTGATAACCATTTTTTTTTTTTTTTTGTTTATTTTATTCTTCTTCTTTGATTCCTCTCGTTAATCGTTTTTATATTAGTGACAGGCATTCGTTTGATGCGTTAAATCGTTTAAATCGGGTATGCGTCGCGTTAAGCAATTTAACCTTAACTACTGTCACATAAATGTGTTGACAGTTTTGCCAGACAAAAATTTCTGATAAAAAAAAATGATAAGAAGGAAACTAAAGAGAGGCAGGGAAAAGGAGAGAGAAAGAGAGAAAAAGAAAAACTTTTTAAAAACAATTTCAATGAGCGCAACAATATTATCATCATTTCCATCATCATCATCATCGTCATCATCATCATTATTATCATCAAAGTGGCTAATGTTAGAACAAATACCGCAGGGAACCGGAGGGCAAAGCATGGCAAACGATATGCGAGGTGGGTATTAAATGCTTTGCCATTTATCTGTGTAAGCATTTGGGTGCTTGTGCTCACCATTTGGTAGGGGTTGTCAAACTTTGCTGTTGTGTTTAATTTTAGCAAACAATTGTCAACAAAACACCCTTCGCAGCATACAAAGCAAAAACAAGAAAAAACAATTGTGTTTTTTTTTTTATAAAATATTTAACTCAATATAACGGTGGTGGGCTAATGTAACTGGTAGAAGAGTGCGAGAGTAGTACGCGAGGATTGGAGGAAGAGACAAAGGAAAGTTTCTTTCTTACTCTCGCTCATCTTGTTTCATAATAATACCATAATAAGCAAAAGTTGTTATCATTGTTCATAATATGGAATAAGACGCCGATGAGAATGGGAAACGTTCACGTGTTGTTAATGATGATGCTAAAGATGTTGTTTAGAGAGAGAGAGAGAGAGAGAGAGAGAGAGACAGAGAGTAGTATGGCGTATTTATTCAATTATAAACAAATCCTGACTAACCGACTGACTGACTGAACGAACACATAAGACTTGGGAAAACGCAAGGACGGAGCTCGGGAGAAGGAGGACGAGTCGTATAATGTTTTCTGTGTAAATAGCTGGCAGTAATGTTTTGCGGCTTTATGCTTGCATACTTGTGTTTGCCAAACATCAAATATAAATAAAATGTGTTTTTTTTGTCGCTCTTGTTGTTGTTGTTGTCGTTTCCCTTATATCATCTATTTATCGCATATACTCATTCCTATGCGGATATTTACCGTTCAAGGGATGATTAGCTGTTAGTTGAAAGCATTTCGCATAAAAAAAAAAGTCGAATTAACATAAACAGCATTTTGTCGAGTTAAATTGACTTTTCCTTGTTATCGAGTTATAAAGATTTGGTTGGGCGCGTTGGTTTAGAGTAAGGAGAGGAAGGAAGTGTGCACAACTTTTTTTATATGATTTCAAATGCCAATCAAATTTTTATCGAATTTCATTTAAAATTTTTATTATCAAATTTATACCCATCAGCAATGAATTTATTGTATGATTTATTGAAGTTTAGTTCGCAGCATCCGACTTCTTTCGGTATTAGCCAGCCGGATGGGAGATATGAGACCTTTTCAAAATGCGGCCTGCAAAAGCCTATTCATATTTCGTTTGAAAAACAAGGATAATAAGTTTTTATAAAAAGGAAAGTTTGTCTTGTGGCAGTCTTGTGGAATCGTCTCTAATATTTACACATTGCATCATTGCACGCGTGCCCTTTTGCCATTCACCTACCGGGAAATTTAAATGGAATATCATTTTGCTGATGTATATTTCCCCGACTTTTTAAAAAGGTAATGACAACCTCCACGTCCGAAATTTTCGATCCAGGCAATAACAATCGGGGTTTCGGATGTTACACTATATAATTCGCGTTGGAGAGAATTATGAAGAGAGAGCGAGTTTGTTTCTATTACTTCACAAAAGCTGCCAGCAATTTGTGCTTTCTATGGGAAAAACGATACAATGGATATGTCTTTAGAATTACGTAAACGCTTCTCGTCGAGTATCAAGCAGGAAAGAAATCAATGGCAATCTGGAAAAATTCTTCCAAGATGGATGAATGTTTTCTATGATTTGCAAGAGAATGCTAGACGGGAGAACGTCAACTTGTCTGCATAGATGTTCTCGACCGGAATGTGGAAAACTTGTCGCATTTTTAAGGCATTATGAAGTTGTAATGAAAAGTGCAACATCTATAAAGGACGAAACATGACTGTAGTTATAGTAAACCAAACTTTCCCCACTTAAAAGATTTCTCTTATGTTTAATGGCATTAATACAACATCAGGCATTTTGTGGTATTGCGATCAGATCATGCGAGGTGTTCGGACGGCGTATCGTCGTTGCATTTAAAGTGATTGTGCTTAGCTGTTCAAAAAAAAAAAGAAGAGAACGCCAGAAATTTTTAATAGACAAAGTATCGGATATCAAGTGAAACCAATCGTCATTCTGCTTTTTGCTTTCATACGAAAGCATGCGGAGTTACATAGCGAACAACCCACATAAGCAAAACCTTCTACAAATATTTGAGTAGAGGTCCAAAAAAAGTGTTCAACAAAAGTTCAACGCCAAGCAAAGCACAGGCGTTGTTTCATATCACACAGGAGAAGCGCTGAGAGCTCCGGTCTTCCTGGCAATTGTAGAAGATTCGGCAAATCTTGATGACAGCACAATCGTGCGTTCGTTAGAAAGAATGCACACTTGAAGTGTCGAAGGGTGCAGTCAAGGGCCTATGTTTTTAAAACGATGCAAAATCTACTTCAACGCAGTCGATATTCGCATAATTTGCACCACATGCAGTCAAAGTTAGAGTGATGTCCGCAAGTATGGACGGGCGCCTCCAGATCCGTTCTGGGGACCATCACTCCGTCCGACGAAGTGTTCAGAGAGACCATGAGTGCCGAGTGTGCATCCAACACGGTTGACATCCTTGAGCATCGTGGTAATCTGTTCTGCAGAGATAGTGCATGTGACATTAACGAAGGTACCCGGTTCGTATAACAATCGCCGTGTGCTCAATATTAAGCGAGCTGTAAATAGGTCTCAAAAGCTTTCAAAAATGACAAGTTTTGAATGCTGAATATCTCAGTTTAGATTTCATCAAAGGCCAGCACCAAGATCAAAGAATAGCACCAAGCTTTTCTCCTTGTGTTTTCTCTCATACTTCCCGTTTCGTGCTTCTTCCTTTCTTATATCGCTCTTTTCTGCTTGCTTTCCCTTTCAATTTCTTTCACTCGCTTTGTTGCTTTCTCTCATTTTCTTTCTATCTATTCCTTCACTTACCTCTCTATCTTTCCTTCTTTCTACATTTTCCTTCCTTCTATTATTCCTTTCATTCACTCTTTTTTTTTTTTTGCTTGTACTATCTTTCTGCGACACATTTTATGCGAACTAATCGCGGTTAAAATAAAGCTATGACAGGAAAGTCAGTTCGTAATTAGCAGCAGTAGCGATAATAGCTAATGAGTCATCATTTGCATAGACAATTAAGGCAATTATTCATAATCTAGAAGAGATTTCTTTTTTGTTATATTTGAAATTCCGACATTATTACCGCAGTAACAAGTTCAATGCCAAACAAATTTCTTTAAATCAGTTAAACTGTTTTGAAAACGTTAATATTATTTACGAGTGACAGACAAAGCTAATCGTTAAAAGTGACAAGAATTTTGTAGCATTGTATGCGATGTCAATTAGCAGCTGCAAAATGACACTTAATGCGTCTCCAAATTGATTGCGCTTCTACCTAAACAAGTACTGAACGAAGAGAAGAAGATGATATAGTACAAACAAATATATATATATACACATATATATATACATGTACGTACATATATATCTAAAAGAAGAGAGAATATATTTATTTGGTTAGAAGACTTAAGTAAAGGGCAGTAAAAGCTATTTATTGTAACTGCAGTGAACGCATTACGGCAGATTCTCTATAAAGTCGACGACGACGACACTGCCACAACGCAGTAAAGATAAACAAATGCAAACAATTGTCGTAGTATCGTATCTTCTTGTATA
>KK499844.1:1448300-1488147 GCA_000688715.1 Glossina pallidipes | reverse complement strand
TTTTTTCAAAAATTTCGTCAAAAATCGAAAAAAACGAATTTTTCGGATTTTTCAAATTTTTGCAGAAATTTTAAGGTCGGGGGTCGTCAAAAATCGAAAAAAATGAATTTTTCGAATTTTTTCAAAAATTTCGCCAAAAATCGAAAAAATCGAAAAAAATGAATTTTTCAAATTTTTTCTAAAATTTCGTCAAAAATCGGAAAAAACGAGTTTTTCCACTTTTTCAAATTTTTGCAAAAATTTCGTCAAAAATCGAAAAAAACGAATTTTTCCAATTTTTGCAAAAATTTCGTCAAAAAACGAATTTTGCGAATTTTTCAAATTTTTGCAAAAATCTCGTCAAAAATCGAAAAAATTGAATTTTTCAAATTTTTTCAAAAATTTCGTCAAAAATCAAAAAAAACGAATTTTGCCAGTTTTTCAAATTTTTGCAAAAATTTCGTCAAAAATCGAAAAAAACGAATTTTTCGGATTTTTCAAATTTTTGCAAAACGAATTTTTCAAATTTTTTCGATTTTTGACGACCCCCGACCTTAAAATTTTTGCCAAGGGGGGAGTATTGTACTAATATAGTCGTTTTTAGAAAAAAAATTTCGATGATATAAGGCAAAGGGGGAGTATTGGACTAATATGGTTGTTTTTGGACAAATTAGAAGACAGAAACAAATTAATTATTAAAAAGTCAAATTAAATAATGAAAAGCGTGTACAGTTGCAAGAGATTGCCGGAACTACGAAACCTCTGTCCTTGTACATTCCAATCCAAATTTCGCTCATGGCTCTCGCGTTGCTTCTCGGGTACTAAGAGCTTAATTCAACCACACCGTAACCCTTAAAAGACCTCTAAGGTTTTTTTTGGGTTGTTGAGTGGAGACGGACCTCTAATATAAACGAAAAATCTTGAAAAATTAATAGAATGCAATCGTTATGAGCCATATTTTGTTTTGTATGGTTTTTAAATGTATGCTAAGGTAGACTTACATTGCGAAACATTTCATGAAATTTTAATGGTAATCATGCGGTTTTTATAAACGTTCAGCCCTTTGCAAAACTTTATTTCTTTTCATATACATTTTTCTCATTTCGAAATAAATGTAATATAATGTATTAAATGATATTTGATTTTTAAGGAGCTAAATTAAGTTCTAAATTTTGAAAACCATTTTAACTTTACAGGATTTAAGCAGTTAAAACGTCGGCGACCGTTGGTTTCTTGCGTTTACGCTTACGCGATATAAACAAATTCACCACGTTATTGGAAACCTTCTCGAAGCGATATTCTGTAGAACCTAAAGATAACCGTTTCACACTATTTGCCGACGAATTCAAACTCGATTGTGTTGTTTCTGCTGCAGACACATTCGGTGAGGCGTAATCGTTCTGTTGATTGTTAATCCCACTCTCTTTTCCGGTCACTTCACTAGTGTTTGCATTTATCTCCATCTTATTATCAATTTTGTAGTCATTTACATCCGTTTTATTATTAACAGTATAGTCTTTTTCATACTGCGGTGATTGAAAGATTGCCGATAATTGAGTGTCAATCTCTTTAAACTTCTCATCTTGTGACGTGTTAGCAGGATTAATGGTTGGCATCACTTCTGTTGGCGTACTATCCACATTGCCTTCATTGAATATTGAATGATTAAGTTGAGGTGAATTCGGACTTTCATTAAGCATTTGTATGCTCTTAGGCTCTACAGTAGTTTCGCTGTTAATTACTTCGGTTACTTTTAGTGTAAGGCGCGTTTTATGTTCAAATTTTGTTGGAGAACTACTACTATTGCAGTGTTCGATGACAGAGCCCTCAGATTTCGATGAATACTCTTTTTCATCATCACTGTATGAATCCAGTATCTGTCTTTTTGAGTTTACACATTTGCGACGTTTATGGCGCCCGACACTGACGGAAATTTGAGAATAATTATCTGACATGTCATCTATTTTGTCATTAACTTTGTTCCTCTGCTCGCTTATATCTTCACTTGAAGTGAACATTTTGGTTGATGTGTTCAATTGCTCGGGCGCTTTTTCCTTACTTAATCTAATTGTAGCACCTACGCCTTCCTTTTGATTGTCAATTGAAAATTTACCACAATTTTTTGATTCTTGTGGAATCTTTTCTTTTGCGTTTGTACCTACATCGGTATCTTGTAGGGAAACAGTTTTTTGTGTTTGCTTCCCTTTAATACAAATTGTGCCTTCTAGTTTGCTGATACTCTGATGTACTATGAGCCTTTCGTTTAACGGTGTATTATTTTTTATAGGCTGGCGGAGTAAATTGATGGGTTTTACTACACATTTTTGTGCAATTTCTGGAGACCTACGCACAAGAATGTCGCAAGGTTTCTGATTTAAAGACGCTGTCGCAATTTCGGCACCTTTTTTGCTTGATGATGATGAAATGATTTCCTTGGAATTAACCCGAATTTGCTCCGAATCACGGTCGGAAGACTCTACAAAATTTGTATTTTCCCAGATTTCAATTAGATTCAAATTACTTATTGGGTCCATCTTTTGATCTTGCAATTGCAGATGTCTATCTTCGCCGTTCTGCGATGTTTTTATGAACGCATAATCTAAAGAAGTTGCGGCAAAAGTTTCCTTATTTTTTAAAGCCCTGGTTTGCTTATCAGCATTAAGAGGGACAACTTCGCTTCCAACTGACGTGACATTTAATGTAGAGACGTCTGTCTCGAGTCCTTTAGTTTCGGCAGTCTTGAACTCTTGCGGATTATTTTCAACATTTTTTTTTATTTCACGATCAGTCATTTCTCCACATTTATGATTTTCAATCGTCATATTGGCCTTAATCTTGGGTGTGCAACATGTCGAAAGATGCCCTTTTACGGGTCCAACATAAATGCCAACGTCTTGTAAACTAAATATTTTTCTTTTGTTGACTTTAACCGGCTTGAGATTTTCGAATGGTTTCTTCAACTTTGGTATTTTATATGATTTATTTTTAAGGCAATTGGCCGTGAGAATCTTTTCCAAGCAATTTACATCAGAGAATTTTGAGCACTTCAAACCTGCAGAGTATGCCGTTAGACTTTGGTTTTCAGTCACCTTATCCGTAGACGTGTTATCCTCTGCTGGAAAATTATATTAAATTATTATACTAATTGACAATAGAATAGGTAAAAATGCTATAGTCGAACAAGCCCAACCACCTGCATCACTTCGTCCAGTGCAGTCCTTCGTCTATTTTGATGATAGAATATTAACAATTATGCCTTGCTTCCAGTTAATTCCTATGTCAAATAATATAATCAATCAACTTTTACTGCGAGATATATTTTTTTTTTTTTTTTGGATGGTTGAAGTGCACTAAGCCCATGAGAAATGTGGCTACAACAGATTATTTGTACTTTTAAGATTAAGAAGAAACGAAGACCACCATGTTAAATGCATTAGTAAATTGCAAGAGGTTTATAAACGTAAGAATAATATTGCGAACTTTCCCCGATGTAAAGATAAATTAGAGATAAATTTGATTGAATGTTAAGGTAAGACAAGTAAACTTTACTAATAAAGCAAGTTAGCGTTCCAAGATGAGCGTCATTTTTAGCTTTAAAGGGCTCAAAGAGGCCACCATAAACTCACAAGGCCGGAAAAGAGAGGGATCTCCTAATATTATTAAACTTGCGACATCCTGAAGATGAGATGCAAGCATTGCAAATCATATCATTGGTATAGCACAGTTACCAGTGCCAGAATTAAATAATATAAATAATTCAAGTGCAAGCTATCATGAATAAAACCATATTGCCATATAAAGGTTAAGTTATCATGAAAAACCTTATGCAGTGTGGAGGAGAAAGCATAAACCCATGGGGGCGAAGTAAAATTTTATGTCGAATTACTATTATAGACCAAATATCACCATGAACAATTAGCAATTATTAAAACTAAGACAATTTTGCCATATGAAGGCATACCTTTCGTAGGAGCAGTTTTATGGAGGAGGATTAAAAAAGTTGGGAAATCTGCTTCAATTTTTTTACCTCAAATTAGAACGTCCAAATTCTATTGACAAGTTTCACGTAACGATTTCTTCAAAATAAAGCGCTATTTATATAAAGAACGGCAGTAACAGGCGCGATCGAAACCAATCGCAATAAAGCTCATCTTTGAACGAAAACACATTGGTTGAGAATTAAAATACTTGGACAAAATGCAAGGCAATTTTAAAAAGGTCATTATAATAAAAAATACATCATAATAAAAGATACATCCATACAAACTTAATGTATCCTACAGACCAGAAGTAGTGCAGGTTATAATAATCATAGATACGATAATCAATTGATATTTTCCGGAAACAATTGTGGTTGCTGTGCACCAAATGACAATACTATTCGCCAATTTCCTTCAACTTTATATAAAAGTTTGACTAGTCGGTTTCGTTACGCCATTTTTAAGATTTCGAACGCTACAAACGAGCTATATATGCTAGCAGAAATGTATTCATATATTCATATTATCAAAAGTGTTCGAATATTCTCTATATTGCTGCAGTCAAAGTCAAATCATTTGCTATGGATCTTTTAATTTTCTACAAATGCTTGCCAAGCACCTAATTTCCCAAAGTGCATACAAATTTAGTTAGTAGTCACTATTGCCTAACAAACCAATCCCCTTTGGTCAGGTAATTGAAGACAAAACTTTGTTGTTTGTTTACATACGATCAGATGGACAAACAATTACCTTTTTCATCGGCAGAAGTTTCTTCCAATTTGCTGACACTTGGTGATATTTCCGCCTTGTCTTCATTTTCTACAAATATATTTTTTACTTGAGAGACACTTAGCGCAGACGCCTTAGTAGATTCAATGATTGTAGGAGAGTCTGAGCCAATTTTCAAACTTTCTTGCTCACTATTTGTGGCATTCATGGCCAAACATTCTGTTTCATTTTCGCTAGAGTTTCTTCTTGCAGCGTTACTTTCATCTTTGCCGCCTTTTTTATCTTCCGTTTCTTTTTCTTCTTTTAAGTTTTCTATACATGCTACTTTTTGACCTTTTTTCTCCGTCTCACTTGAATTGAGGCACTTGGAAGTGATGCTATTTTTCTCATATATATCAAAGATTTTACTCTCTTGACTTTTAGCACTTTCCACTTTAATTCCGTATAAAGGCATAGACATTCGTTTTCGGCTTTTAATTCCCCGGCCACCTCTCGGCTTAAATTTACTTTTAACGCTTGGAAACTTTTTGGTACTTCTTGTTTGTACATTTCTAAAATAGAATTTTTTTTTGCCTAAGCGTTTAACCTGTTTATAATAACATACAGCTTTAGTTATGGGTGCAAGACCAAGCAATGGAAGCTTCTTTAAAACAATTGCTTTGTTATTTTTTAAGTCATTTATAGAGGAATTATCATCATTATTATCATCATTTGAGAGATTTTCCAAACAAGTCAAGGAAGTCTGCTGCTGGGAGCTATTGACGATGGGTCCAGATATCTCTTTTCTCTCAGCTGATTCCTTATCAGTTCTATCAGAATCGCTACCATCTTCAACTTCAGTTATTTTTTGTTTACTCTTCGCTACGGTTGAAAATGTTGATTTGTTTGTCATTTCTGTCAATTTCGTAGCGTTTTCCAAGTTACGTACAGTGCACAGGACACTAGCAGCTGGCAATATGTATTCTTTATGTTTTATAGAAGACTTGTGATTAATAGCTCGAACAAGATCCAAAGAGTTCATATCATTGCTTGTTAATGTTTCCTGGTTAGTTTTACTGAATATATTATTAGAGTTGATAGAAGTTTCCGTCAGACTTGTAATGCAAGGCAATTGCTGTGTTACACATGAATTCTTCAAAGCATTAGTAACAGGTGTCTCTTGAGCGTTATCAGTGATAAATTTATTCAATTTGTTCGAAACATCGGTTGAATTTGTGGAAGTGGTTACCAATTTACTAGACGCTTCCGATGATAGCTTAGTAGGAGATGCTTCTTTAGCTGCCTGCGAATTGTTGGAAATATTACAGTAAGGCGATTTAAGTAACGAAGCAACTACGATGTTTAGTTGTGTAGATTTCGAAGTAATGATCGTATTTGAATTGCAGATGTGAAGAGATTTCGGAAAAACTGCCTCGTTATTACCATTATTTAATGACTTGGGCACGACATTCAATTCGGGTAGTAATTTTATAACCTGAGCTACTTTATTTACGTTTTCTTCGGAAATTTCATTTGCAATTAATCTTATCTTTCCTTTATCATCATTAGCAGAACTAATATCGACGTCCGCTTCTTTTCGTGTTTGCATGGCATCGAAAGCCATCTGCGTTTTATTTAGATTTTCCAATTGACTGTTTAAATCATTAGTAGCTAAACTGTTGCCAAATTCTTCCATTTCTTTTGCTGGTACCTCCAAATTTTTTGTTTCCTTTCTCAAAAAACTTTTCTCTTTTTTACTACATAGTGCCTTATCACTGGGTGTAGCATAAGGCAGGTTTACTGATTGTTGAGACAATATTGGCTGGAGAATTACTCTAAAATCTTTATCAGCAACGCCTTGGTTCACTTTTTGTTTTTGCTCTTTGTCATATAACTTGTAAGGGAAACTATCCGAGTCAGTTATATGTAATTCATTTCTGTTACAATTTTGCTCTTCCGGATCATTTAGGACGGACTTAATATTTTGTTTATGCTCCTGAGATAGGGAACCTATCTTAACCGATTTACTATCAACATCGATGTTTGTAAAAGAGCAAATATTTCCTTTCAAGTCTTCCTCATCGGCTTTCACTTTTCCGATGTTACTTATTTTTTCCTTTTTTTCTAAAGAACGTAATCTTAGTTTTTCTTGTCCAGGTTTGCGTTCTACTAATTCATAGTTGCTTTTTATTTGTTGATCAGAATTCGGTGTCGCAGTGTCTCCAACAATATTTTCGCCTTTCTCCTTTGAAGCGCATAACTTTAATTTTCCTTTTTCATCATTTAGAGTGCTTGCAGTCGAAATCAGTTGCAATTTTTTTTCATTTTTAGGTATTAGGCAAATTTGCGCACTAACAGTTGCTTGACAAAGTGGACTATTTTTCTCCTTAGCTCCAACAAATGATTTGTTAGTGCAGATAGACTGCTTCAGAGTAGCAGACGTGGCCGATCCACATTTTCCTTGTGAACTTCTGGTATCGCTATCTACCCTGATCGGGACATGTGCATCGATGCACTCTTGATGAGGGACTTTTTCTTCTAAGCAATTTGTTTCCTTTATAATTTTAGTGGATTTTTCATTAATATTTCTTTGTAAGATTTCGAAGCTTTCAATTGACGCAGGTAAGCAGATCGATTCGGAGAAAATTGCTTGGTCAATTACGTCTTCCGATTTCTTTCCTTGTCCAGACATTATTCGCTCTGCTTCAATTACTGTTTGAGAATTTTCTTTCAAAACTTCAATTTGATCTGCTTGCCAACTTTCAGCAATGTGAGTAGGATTTTGCAAGGAGATATTAGAAGAAATTTCTTGATCGACTAATCCTTTTTCCTTTTGCAAGTTTGTCAACATTTGACAATTTTCATTATTACACATATCATCGCAGGACGTACTGACTTTTTTAAATATCGGTTTTCCGATTTCACATATTTTTGCATTGCTTGACCCATTCCCATACGTTTTCCCTTCTTTCTTCGGAGATATTTTTTCTTTTATAGATAGCTTCGAAGATTTCGCTTCAAATGAAGTTTTCTGATCACTAAAATCTTCTTCTGACTTATGAGAAGTCGTATTCCCACTATGTTTTTCCAAATTTTTGCTGAGTAATTGTTCTTGTTCAGCTCTCTTTGATTGTTCCACTTCATTTGTAATCAGATCATTTTCTTTGAGCTTAGAATTCATATTTTGCATTTTAGTAATGGCTGACGTCAAGGGTATTTCTTTATCACAAATTTCCTGACCGCATAACGCTTTTTCCTCGTTTTTTCGACTTATTTTCAATATTTGAGAGCTTTTTTCATTATACAATTCCAAAAGGATCGAATTTTCTCGTTTGAGATTAATTTGATTTTCATCTTGATCACTTGCTTTGCTCGCTCCGATTTCATTTTGGCTCAAATTTTGCAGACTTTTACAAATTGTTTTATCTTTTGATTGTTTTGAAGTTTGTACAGATGGAGATTTTAACTCGATTACTTTATCCACTACTACATGGTCCGTTTCATTCCGATGATTACGAATTATTGTTTCACTTAGTAGATTTTTGCTCGACGTATTCGTTAATTCTTCACCTAACAGATTCTTTAGATTAGATTCTTTCAGATTCGTTTCAGGTAGATCTCTTCCAAAAACAGAACAAGAAACTGCATTTATATTTCCAGATTTTTCATTTTTATATCTTAAATCAATCTTCCGGATGTCTTCCGACATTTTACGCTCCGCACTATGCATGTGGCATATTCTTGATGAAGAGACCTTAGAAACTGAATCCGCATCTTTTACAAAGATTTTTTCTGGTTGGTTACTGATAACCGCATTAGTTGCAATTAAATCTAATCCAGGTATTTCAGTTATCTCTTCTTCTTTTTCTCCTCTAAAACTTGCTTTATATTTAACATTAGCAAAATTTGTATCACATGACAAGTCCCTACTTGTCGTGCTTGTATCCGAAATTTTCGGAAAACACTTGTCAAATTCAGCTACTTTTAAATAAGATGCCTGCTTATTGTAATCGCCTGAAGAGATGGCAGAACTCGTATTTAATGACTTTCCTGATTGATCATCACAATTTTCTTTAAGTATCGTGTCGCCACTGATATCTTCGCAAGATATGGAATCGAACGAAGGTGAACCCACCCTTAGTTCTCTGTCGAATTCGAAACGTTGAAAACCATTCAATTCAGAACCTTTTTCTTCCTTTTTAGCTTTTAGATTTTGTGTGGCATCGTGTTGTTTTCTGTAACAGAATGAGAATGAATTAGATATTATAACTGGTAAGAGTTTGCAACTATTAAATACCAATTGATTCACAATTTCTATTTTTTTAAATCAGAAAATTTACCTAATGCGTACGGTTTGCTTGGTAGACGGTTCAGGGATTTCAGAGCGGTAATTATAGTTTTTGTTATTCTCAGACTTATTTTTGCCACTTTTTTCCTTATTATCTTTTGAATCATCATCGGCATGGGCGTATGACGTTCCTTTACTTTTCGGAGCTCTGCTATGAGACTTGATTTGATTTGAACCTTTTCTATTGTGCTTTTTGGAATCAAATGAATGGGACCGTCTCCTTCCGCGATTATACCTTACGGCTGAACGAGACCGCGACCGGTGACGTTTATGACTGTTTCTGCTTTGTTCCCGAGAATAAGAACGGGACCTTGATCGCATTCTTTTATCCTCTTTATTCTGATGGGTTTTCCCTTTTTTTTGTGGGCTAACTTTTCTAGATTCCACAAAGTTTGCGTTATCATTTAAAGATATCTCTATCTTTTTCACTGCAATCTGCCCATCACTTTTGCTTTTACCGCTGTCTGATTGATGCTTACCAGCAGAAATTCTGCGAAAGCACAAATCATCTTTCCTATAAAGTTGTTAATAATAGATTTGCGAATTGTTATAATACATTTACATAAAAAGCAAGAGTATTTACTCAGTTCTCAAACGATCTATTTCGCGATTCTTGCGTTGAATTTCAGAACGAGCAGTGTCTAGCAGATTTTGAAAATTAATTTCTATTTTTTTTATTTTCTTTTTTAAAGCTTTATTTTCATCCTCCAATTGCTTGATAGTCTTAAGAGATTTTTGGTATTTGTTCTCCAAATCTTCCAACTCTTTAGATTTCTATGGGGAAAATTTAAAGTTTGATTTGTATTGCTTTTATATTTTTTATTTTGTACCTTCTCCTCTTGCTGTTCGAATGCATCCAAGCCATAATAGAAATCGATCTCCTCCATTGCATTACGTTTTTGAAAAGATTTCTAAAATGGAAACCGTATTTTTCTTTTCAATATTTTATTATGATTATTAATTTAGTCAGAGAAATAGATTCAAAGACAAAAGTAGGCACTAACATCCTACCTTATAAAATAGTTTCCATACAAACATTCACTGAAGGCATTAACACAGAAAAAGGAATGCCAAGTCTCACTGAGAAAATGACAGGTATGTTAATATTTTTGCGCTATTTTCGCATCCGAGAAGTTTTTCTGTAAAGTTATGCAAAGCAGAATTTATAAAAAACCACTATTTTGTGTATATGCATTTTGTCTTTTTAAAGTAGGAGCATGTGCATTTTGTTTTGTTGTAAATCCAGCACCATATGTATTTGTTGCTATGAAAATAGTAGTGTGTGTATTTGTCGTTGCAACATTCAATTTATGTCTACATTGCTTTCAACCCGCAAGAGTATTGTATGTATTTAGTGGCATCATTGGCTTCATCATAGGAATAATAGTATTTTGAATTCGTTATACCTTCCTTTGAACTCTGTGTTCACATTGGAACTTTTTTACACACTCAGCGAATTTTGGGATGTTAATTTGCTGAATAGTAGAAGAAGATCATTTTGAATTTGAACGTTTTTTTACCCAACTCAGCAAATCATCTGTTGATTTGATGAGATTTTTGGAAGAAGAAGAAATACAACAAAAAAAATCTTCATATATTTGCAAACAAGCTAAGCGCCAAATTTGTTAAATTTCGGAGAAAAAACTCATGGCCACATTACATATTGAACCCTTTTTTCTTAGTATAGCGAAGACTGTGTTCTTAATTTGCGGAATTCAAGAAGAAGGAGAGGAAATAGATTTTTATCAAAACGAAACATAACAAAGGCGGTAAGTTGTGTGTCAGACAGCGTTTTGGTGGACTTACGAACATTGAATTGCTCATAAAAGATGTGCCAACATTTTTTTATTATTCTATAATAATATTTTGGGAAACTTAAAAGAGCGCCAAAATTAAATTCGCAGCAGTTGTTATACTTTATCTTCTTAGAAAATTAGAAAAGTTGTCAAAGTTTTCGTGGAACGTTGGAAAAAAATTAGCAGGAGCTGAAAAGTCATGGATTCCACTATTTCTATATCAAAAGTGAGAATATCTCTTAAGGAAAATTTTATTGTAATTATTAAAATTGATTTGTAGGGTTGTTTTGTGTTTAAAAATGGTGCCACCAAAGCTGACGCGAAACAGAGATCCAGAAAACATAAGATGTCTGGCAAAACTTCCAACTTTTACAGTAAAGAATTAGCCAAGCAATCGTTTTACAGAGTTTACTCAGACACTTGGCAAAAATTACAGTCAAATATACTAAAATTACAAGTGGCGAGCAATGGACGCATTATAGAAGATTTACTTAATTATGTGATTAAGGAAACTCAAGGAATGAGAAGAAAGTATACTAACGAGATCTTACCTACAGCTGCTTTGTTAACGGGCATCAATCAATCGGACCATTTACAACAATTTAATACTTTATCTAAACGTTTAAAAGAAAAAATTTCTGTTGATGTTTGTGTCTTGCAATCGATTGATTGCTCGTCCACTAAAACGGCCGTAGAGGCTATGGTTTATAATTTTTTGGAGTCTGAAGAGAATAAACAGGAAAATTCAAATGGCAAACGGTTAAGACGATCTCAGTGCACTGTCAAACAATTGAAGAAGTGGTATCATGCTAATTGGTCAAGCTCTAATGATTTGGAAAAATCAAATGAAGGTGATGTGAAAAAAAACGACATAAAGACGATTGAAAACCATACGCTTTTAGTTGTACTGCCTGATTTTGAATGTTTTCCACCAGCCGTCTTACAAGATTTAATTTCTATATTAAGCTCTCATTGCGTTGAATTATCCATATTCTTGGTATTGGGCATAGCAACTTCAGTTAATGCTATTCACGGTACCCTTCCCTATCATGTAACCAACAAGATGAAATTGCGAGTCTTTGAAACGCAAACAGCACCCATCATTCTAAACGAAGTAAGTAGCAAACAAGGGAAAACTTATTATTTCTCAATATTATAAATAAATTTTTCGTTTAAGATTTTAGAGAAAGTTATACTTTCATCAGAGTATGGATTTCATTTGTCCGGTAAAGTCCTCAAATTTCTTACTAATATTTTTCTGTACTATGATTTCTCTATCAATGGATTCATACAGGCTTTTAAGGTATATTTAATTATTTTATAAAATTTAAGAAATTAAAAAATTTTCTTTTTCATTTAGTTTTGCCTATTAGAACATTACTTTCAGGGCAATGCCTGTTCTCTGTTCACAAATTATTCTTCATCTTTGAGTCATGTGCAGCAACTGACCCACGAGGACTTGGAATGCGTACGTAAACAGTTGTCGTTTCGTGCTTATGTGGAAAGCCTCCGTCCCGAAAGTATCATAGCTGTACTAACTGATGATGAGTATTTGAGGGAACAGTTACCTGGTCTTCTAAAGGACTGTCACCTTTATTTTATAGTTAGGCGGGTCTTTCTGGAATTTCTTACCGTTTTAGTCGAAGACCTACCAAATTGCCCTTTAGGTAAATATCGCCGGGAATTGTATGCTTTTTCTTTGAGTAGGAACATATCCTCTCAAAGCGAATTTAAGGAATCGTGGCAACTTTTGCAATTTTTATCCAAAGAAGAACTAACCAGTAAAATAATTAAGGCACTATCAATAACTGGGAATTTCTTGGAAAGTTCAGCACAAATTCACATGGAATTATTTAAATATTACGCTCCTGTCATTAAAGAGAAACTAGACAGAGTTCAACAATTACTTAACAGTATAAGCAAGGGCGAGCTGTTCGCATGCAATACTGTTCCTGAACAAAAATCTCCAAAAAATTTAAAACAATTTAGTTCCCGGGAGGAACTCAAACAAGAATTATTAAAAATGTCGAAGGAGGAAAAGCCTGTTTCAGAATTGACCAAACTAGTTCAAGAACTCTTGTCTTACATTGAGAAACAGATAATAGACGAGCATTTAGGTCCATTGGAGCATGCCCCAGCTTTGCATGAACTCTTTATATTTTCGGATATTAACTCTGTAAGGCGTAATATGATTGGTACGCCTCGGGCGTCTCTACATATGGCGTTGAATAATCCACACCTTTATTTACAATGCAGTTGCTGTAGTTTACGAGAGCATACACAATTATTGCCTACACTACCCGATCTGTCCATTGTTTATAAGTTACACTTAGAATGCGGTCGTATGATTAATTTATATGATTGGTTGCAAGCGTTCCGTTCGGTTGTGGACTTTAATGAAGATGATCAAGCGCAAATAGACACACAAATACAGTAAGCTTTGAAAAATATTTATTCAGAACAAAAGTTATTAGTATTTGTTTAAAACTTTTAGAGCCCGCTTTACTCGGTCTGTAGCGGAATTACAATATTTGGGGTACGTTAAAATGTCAAAACGGAAGACTGATCACGCAACACGTTTGACTTGGTAATTCTTCAGAGGTCAGCATTTTCGTTGTCCAGTGTAAATTTGTTTACTCAAAAAATAAAAAAATTGTACTCAATGTGATGCCATCAACAAAATTTGAAGCTCTTCCTGCACAGACAATTTGTTTAGTTCGCTGCGCTCATTAGTGACAGCATACGCCTCGATGCACTTACATGTACCATTTATGTAATTTAGACCCGAACACTTTATGCCTGCCGATTAAAGCGAGAAATATAAATCGCGTCAACATGATGCTTGTAAGAGATGGCAACAAAACTGATTCGCGCAGCCGGGTTGACTTGAAAGTAGTTTTCCAGAGAAAGTCAATTCTGATCTCCAGGCTCTCTAGCAATACATCGGTAGAGGACTTTATTTGGGTAAACCGTCTAGTGATTCCTTTATTATTTTTTTAATTATCGCATTTTGCTGGTAGTGTTTCGAGTTACGATCATTTTTCACGAAAACTTGACGCATTTTGGGCGAAGTGGGAATCGAGCCGCGAAACTGAACCGACTCAGCACACGCCGTGGTTGTGTGAAAAATTGTAGATTTTATTTAAATTTATTTTTGTATTCTTTTGCCTACGAAAAGAAGTCTCTAATCCATCGTAATTGTTACGCTGCACATTATAGGACTTTTAAATTCTTAAAGCGATGTTTAATATTAACCTTCGGAGGCTACGATTCTACTACTTAGTATAAAGTTCTCCAAATAAAATTATGAAGGAAGTCGTCAAGTCTATCAAGTTAACGTAGCTAGTGATTTTAGGCTTAGCAACTGCATACAAAAGTGTTTGCTTTACGATGTAAATTCCATTGGAAATGAAACAAAACACAGACCGGATCTTTCTGCACCCTACACCAGTTGGGTGTGCGCGCAATGGTGTATTAAGTGTGTGAGGATGTATGCAACATCCAGAAGGACTCACATTTTATTATACCAACCGATTTAGAGTCGCTTTCCAAATCAGTCTAACCCTGTCTGTCTGTCTTGGTTCTTATGTTCATCCTATTAGTGACAATTTTGAAGATGTTTTGATGAAATTTGTGGGTACATCAACCTAGTTTTTAGTAAAAGGCGTAAATTTTAATAAAAGGAATGCTTTTTTAGAACTGCTCTGCATTCGAGATAGTATTTGTTTCGATATTATGTTCATAGTATGACAGGCGCAGTTTATACATATTCTCGATAGTAAGCTTTTTCATAGCTCAAGGCAAGGCAAGGATAGCTAGTGAAATTCTTACTTCTTACTACTGTTGTATTTCTTCGAAAAATATCGAAACGGGAGATGACGCTATTATTTGTTAATTATATATAATTTCAACTAATAATAATTTTTATTTTTGCTGGTTTTTAATTTCTTTTTACATAATTTAAAAAAGTTCAATAACATATGAATTGAGTTCATAAATGATTGCTTTCGCATTTCTTCTTGTTGTTGTGTGTAGGTTTGTAGTGCAAATGGTATAAAAATATTTTAAATACAAAATGTGAAGTCTTTTTTAAATTTTTATTTGGATTTTTTTTTATAAAATCTATATATTCTTAATCTTTGTTTATCCTTCAATATATGTTTTCAAGGTTACTAAAAAGGAGCTGAGTTTTGGTGGCAGGCATCTAAGTGTTGAGTTTTATCATTTATTCTATTTTCTTATTACTAAAAAAAGAAAAATTTTAACATAGAACTGATATGATCGTAAGGTTTGGAAAAGGAAATTTTTTTCTTGTACGTAGATAAACAGTTTTTTTTTTTTTTTTTTTTTCTTGTAAAGCTTTCGATTTTCGATTTGATTTTTTAAAATTACTTATAAAAAAACAATTCAAAGTTAAATTTGGACAAAATAAAATGGAATTCATTTAAGTTCTTACAAGCTTCTGCAAAAACAATTTATTGTGGAGAGAAAACACGATCACCACGTACCAAAAAAAAAAAAAAAAACCAATTGTTTTCAAACAAATTTCCATCAAAAACAACGTAATTCTCAGCGGTCTCACTCGTAAATACAATTTGTTTTTCTTTTTCATCCTTCAGCTTTCCCAATCTCTTTCAACCTCATTAAATTTTGATTAAGTTATTATTGATATTCTGTTGGCGTTTGCGTTTTGCGTTCATCGCATCAACGATAGGCTGTCGTTTGGCATTGTATTTCTTATTCAGCTCTTCAATTTCCTTTTCCATTTCCGAGTCAATGTTGTTCAGACGTTGATTCAAATCGTCAAAGGTGAGAAATTTTAAAAATTCAAATTCACCATCAACGTAGGCGTGGGACTGTGAGTGCAAATGATGATGAGGATGATGATGGTGGTGTGGGGCTTGAGGTGTTTGCTGTTGCTGCTGCTGTTGTGGATAAGCGGGCGGTGGCGGTTGGCGTAGATGAGTTTGCTGTTGTTGTTGTTGTTGATTTAAAGCTAGTAAATGTTGATCACTCATATTATAACCGAAGTAGGCAGCCGCGGCAGCTACCTGTTGTTGCTGCTGTTGCAGCTGCTGTTGTATGTGCTGTTGATGCTGTTGCAAACCGTATTGATTAATGGCAGAGATTTGCTGAAAATGCATTTCCATGTTGCTCTCCCAATTGCTATCATTTGAATTGGTATTTGTTAATGGTGGATGTTGTGGTGGCTGAGGACGATTAAGATTATTGTGATTGTTAATTTGAGCCTGTTGGACAGCCACCTGTGTGTTAACAGCTGCTGCTGCTAAAGCAGCCACATGGGCTGCTGCAGGCGAATACTCCGTTGTCGTAGACTTGTCGGCAGCATCAGAACGCATGTCGGGATTTTTACGTTCAAAATGATCAAGAAATTGGGGACGATAACGGGGTTTGTTAAAATCGCTACGTTTTGCAGTAGACGAATCATCCGAATCTGAATTAATGACCATAGTTCCTAAACAGAGAGTTAATTTATTAAAAGTGTAAATTCAAATTCTTCTATGTTTACCTAAATTTGATTCCAATTCAACCATTGTACCGCTGTCGATGGCTCCCACATCGCCAGCACCGCTGCCACCTTGTATACTTTGTGGCGTATTAACAACTTGACATGGTAAACCTTTCATGGTACCTTCATCTTCGGGATGGGCTATCATGGTGGCGTCCGAATCGGCTGAGGTTTGTTGATATTCACCGAACTTCTCCGGCACTAAAGTACCAGGATCATCGATAAATGTTTTTACTGTTTCCGCGGGAAACTCTTGTTCTTCTTCGTGCAATGCATCTTCCTGCTGAGTAGGTAAGTTCTTGGCTTGACTCATTCCGGCCACCACATTGATCCCCGTCAAACCTGCAGCTCGATGAGCGCGCTGTTGCTCACGTATAGCACAAGTTTCTTCAATCATTGCTTTCAAAATGCTGCGATGTTTAGCATTGCGAATGAACTCGTGTTCCAGCAGATCAGAGGCCGTGGCCCTTTCCTCTGGATTTTTAACTAGGCATAGACTTACAAAATCTATAAACTCCGTACTCCAGCGGTCAGGTTCGCGAAAGGATGGTGGCGGCTTTTGGGGTATCATAAAAATGGCTCGCATCGGATGAATATCGCCGTATGGTGGTTTACCTTCTGCCATTTCCAAAGCTGTTATACCTAGAGACCATATATCGGCTACGCAATCGTATCCAATTTCTTCGATAACCTCTGGCGCCATCCAGAATGGTGTGCCAATTACAGTGTTTCGCTTAGCCATTGTGTCCGTCAGTTGACCAGCCACTCCAAAATCAGCTAATTTTGCGTAGCCCTCCGTATTTAACAAAATATTACCGGCCTTAATGTCTCTGTGTATTTTACGCCTCAAATGTAAATAAACAAGTCCCTTCAACGTATCGGATAATATAGTAGCTATTTCGTCTTCGGTCAAAGTCTTTTTTCTCAAACGCATTATATCCGACACACTGCCCGCCCCGCAGTACTCCATACATATCCAGAGATCGTATTGTTTGAAATATGAACCATAATAACGCACCACATAAGGCGAATCGCATTGCTGCATTATCGATATCTCTTTTATTATATCATGCAAATCAGATTCGACCGGCACCAACTTAATAGCTACTATAGAACTGCTTTCTTTGTGCAAAGCTTTATAGACAGACCCATAACTACCCTCGCCTAGTTTGCATATAATGTCAAAGACCTTTTCCGGCGGCTGTAACAGCGACTCTTCCGATAATTTCTTCAATTCGTTTTTGGAAGACATTTATACACACATTTACTCATTCATATGCATTCATATAACAAAGTATGTGTAAATGAGATATCGATTTTGAAAGAAAAAATCCCAATAAATACTTTTGGCACTTTATATATATAACTCTTTACAAAATAATTTTCGCACTTCTCCCTCGTCTCTTTATAAACTACGATTTTTTTTTTTTTTTTGGAACTGAAAATGAAATTTTCAATTTACAAAAAGGCGAAAAAAAATCCGAGTAGAAAATCTTCTGAATTGTCAAAAAATGTTTTTTCTTTCTTTCCTTCTGATTGTAGTGTGGTGGAATTCACCTGCTTAGAGAAAGTGATTGCCATGTTTCAGTTCCAAATTTTCACCAAAATACTTAAATCAGCAATTGCGAATAGATACGCATATGCAAATAAAACATGCTCCGGCATATACGAGTTGCGTTTTTATTATTTTATTTCACTTGAAATTGGAAAAAAATTAATAGATTGTACAACAACAATGCCTTCCACTTTAATAGAATTGCATCAGGAAAATCACGGCCACCTCTATGGAATGCAAAGAAATATTCTATAGAATGTAAAGAAAAGTTTCAACCTGCACGGAATGCAAACAAATTTCTCAAATCTCCGTACAATGCAAATTGAATAGCAATGATAAGAAAAATACTACCATAGAGTGCTTGGTTTGCGTCTTCCAGAAGTGCAATAATGGGCGGCAAAAAACTCCAAAATTACAATCCTTATTTAGCAGATGTTGCAGTTTAACAGTTATAACATTTATACATACATTGCACACTATGATGAAAGTACACTAAAATAAATTAATTACTAATACTGTCAAACGGGACTTAATTCATAACATAACGTATCGTGTTGGCAGCATTATCAACAACCAACCACCAACACTATGAAATGGAAGTCTGGTATAAGAATAGTTTAAATAAACATTATAAGCATTATTAATTTAGACAGACGAAGAAATGCTAAGACTAAAGTCTTAAAGCACTAGCACCCCAAGGCTATCGGCTTTATTAAAAACTCTCATGCACATGAGATTCGAATCCATGATCATTGAGTTACTAGTCGAGATTCTTCGCCTTTGGCCATTCAGACGGATCTTAAATAAATTTGTTTGGTCAATTGTCAAGATCTATAAACCCATTTCTCCCCATGTTTCATTTTCACTTAAACTTACTGCCGTGTGTGGCAAAAATACAAAATTTAAAATTCTTCAATTCTTCACAATGAACGATAAAAAGGAGAACAAATTATATTCAAATATATTGTTTGTTCGTACATACACACTTGTATGTATGTCATAGCGCATATTCACTTAAAAACACGGAATTCACACAGTCATAGCCATACATCCCCAAACCATGGCAGACGCACCACCCTTCGATTGCCATCGCTTTATTAGGTTTCCTCCATACTCCTTGTTCACTACCGTATCCGAATATATTAAATTTAAACCCGTCAGTAAAAATTACACTTTTCCGAAAATCATCAATTTTGAAGCATAATTTTCGTTTATAACTTTATCTTAATTCAAAAAAAAAAAAAAAAATCTTTTATTATTTAATATAATTTTTTGTTTCTTAAGAAATGTATTTTTCGATCCTCAACCTATAAATGTAGTTTTTAAAGAGAGACAACCGTAATTTTTCGTACTGTATGTGGACTTTGTGGACTACTGAGTGGTTAACAACACACTATGGAAAGTAAAATGTGATTATTTCATTTATGATTTTGTTAAGTTCTCACACAGCTTACATATATAAAACATATATAAGTGGATTATAAAAGTTTTGCGCAGAGATGTCCAATTATCTCTTCATAAATACTTTGTAAATTCTAATACTTCGTCCTGCAAAAATTCAGCATCTTCGACAGCTATTTTTTGAAACACACATCATAAAAACATTTTCCATCCCGAAATTCCGACAAGTATTGAAAAGCTTCCAAACTATTGTCATCACTATCAAAATTTTTCCCTCTAAATATCTGCTGACGATGAACACAGAGATATACTTTACATAGTTGTTTGTGTGCACTGAACACCGAGATTAAGTAAACATTTTTCCTTTTGCTCTATGTGTGGTTTATGTCCGTGCCGAGCTGGACTTCGAACACCCCCGTTATTATTTGAGAAATGTAACGGCACAATCAAACTCCCCACTATTGAATTGGATCATACCTGCTTAGGAGGAGTTACACCAAATTCTAAATACTGCTTGAATAAGCAGCGAAACAACCGCACCCCAAAGTATACCAAACAGTCTCATTAAAATTTGTTTATAATATACATAAATATAGTGGTATTTCATTAGCATTATAACATTCTGCAGCTGTTTTTCTCTCAAATTCACATACCACCCATTGATTCATTCTCATACCACCCATTGATTTGTTAACATTCAGCAGCTGTTTTTCTCTCAAATTCACATTATCATTATTATTCATTATTATTTATCTTATCGTAAACATTGATGTCAAGAAATATCATTTCTTTCAATGTCATATAACCAATCAGGGAAATTAAGCGAGTTAAAAGGAACACCGGCATTTTCAATTAACACGCTGTGTTGCCATATTTGAAAACTTTAGCTGTAACGCTTGGTGTACCTCCTCTTTAGGCAACGCCGATTCCAGGTCCTCCGGGGAGAGGATCCAGCTGTCCAAACGCTCCTTGGTGACTAGTTGGTCGTTCTCCTCCTCGCAGGCATCTTGTTTTGATTATGTTAGGCAAGCGAGGCACGCCTCACACTGCAGCTGCTCATCGATGTACCTCGCCATGGCGTATTCTCTAAGCAGCCGCAGGTAGCCTTTTTCTTGGTCGGTTGCGATTAAAAATCAGGTCTTCGTCCGAGGCGCGTCCGAGGGCGCGTATATAACGTAAGAAGGTTCGATTTCCTGCTATTAATTTTATTTTTTATCCTATTGAAATTTTCTATACGCCAGAACCGGAACGAGATTGTTTAGAAGCTGCCATACGCGCTGTAATACAAATCCATATGTGTGAAGATATCGAAGGTGATATACTCATGTTTTGGTCGATTGGAAACCGATTTACGATCGATCACGACTTGTAGGTTACAATTTCAACAACGGCAAGCATTTTAAAGTTCAAAGGAGAGAAAGTTGTGTTGGGTTGCTTTTCTCTATTCCCTATAGTTCAAGGCGACTCCGGTGCGCATTTCAGCCCTTTAGAAACATTTGGCACTGTAGTGGTGCTACGATAAATTTCCCAGAAGAATAAATTACAAGCTTAGGCTGCTTTTTCTTTGTGATTAGGAAGAAAAACAGTATTCAAGACCTACCTGTTTTCTTAAATTGCAATCACTTTTATTTTATTCCTGACTTTCGCGTTTTTGAATTTATTTTCAAATGTAAAATAAAAGTTATACTTTATTTTGAGAATTCTTCATTTTCTCCGAGAATCTCGTTAATTGCAAACAGTATTGGTATTAAAAATTTCAATCCACTAACCATCAGGATCTTTAATAAATGCCAACCCCTTTATGCGACCATCGTCAGGCTTTTTAATAAAGTCCACGCCTAAAATTTCAAACCTTTTGCAAGCCGCATAAACATCTGGCACCATAATACCAATACGCCCGAAACCTCGAGGATCTGTATTACCGGTGTGATATTTTTGATCGAAATCGCTTTCAGTGCCCCATGTCTATGTTGTTTTTTTTTTTTTTGTTTAGATTTAATACTAACCCCATAAAGTATAAAGAGAATTTTGCTTCGGGAAAATCTAGTTTCTGCAATAACGTCATACCCAAAACCCCGGTATAGAAAGGCAAGGATTTTCGAGGATCTTTAATGCGATACATTGTGTGTTGAAAAATAAAGTCCTTTTGAAAATATAAAAGTTTCTCATATTCGTGTGCGTATTCCAATTGCTTATAAGCCCTACCTTCGTAGAGGGATCGGGGTATTTTTCGCATAGTTCCCCAGCTTCAGAATTAGTCCAACCTGTCGTATAGGCATTCATTCCTTCCGCCGTTGTCAACGACCCGGCATCAGCCTCCTGCTTGATGTATTCGTCTTCCGGGGGATCAGGCGATTTTTCGCATAATTCCTCAGCTTCAGAATTAGTCCAACCTGTCGTATAGGCATCCATTCCTTCCGCTGTTGTGAACGGGCCGACATTAGCGTCCTGCTTGCTGTATACGGCCTCCGGGGGATCGGGGGATTTTTCGCATAATTCCTCAGCTTCAGAATTNAATACTAACCCCATAAAGTATAAAGAGAATTTTGCTTCGGGAAAATCTAGTTTCTGCAATAACGTCATACCCAAAACCCCGGTATAGAAAGGCAATGATTTTCGAGGATCTTTAATGCGATACATTGTTTGTTGAAAAATAAAGTCCTTTTGAAAATATAAAAGTTATTTATATTCTTGCGCGTATTCCAATTGCTTATAAGCCCTACCTTCGTAGAGGAATCGGGGTATTTTTCGCATAATTCCTCAGCTTCAGAATTAGTCAAACCTGTTGTATAGGCGTTCATTCCTTCCGCTGTTGTCAACGGGCCGGCATCAGGCTCCTTCTTGATGGATACGACTTCCGGGCTCGCTTCGCGACGCCGTTTTATCTGCGCAGGCGCGGCGCCCGCAGAAGTGGACGGCCCATCATTATCCTCCTGGATTCTAAAGGTGTCCTCTTTTTCCAATCCCAGGAATTTCTGCTTCTCACTTAGTGTCGACATCACCTCGGCGGCCTGCATATATCCAAGTTCTTGCGCATACCATAGGTAAGCGCAAGTTTTCATTTGGGTGGACGACCCTTGGTCCAACCGTTCCAGACGCCGCCTGATGTCTTTTAAATTGTTTTTCACTTTTTTTGCGACCACTTGCCGCTGCATCTCCTGGCTTACTTTTTCGGCCAGTTCCTGATACAGGCTGAATTGTGACCCCCCTCGCGGACGCCACAACTTCGGGTAGTCCCGAAGAAGTCGGCTGAGGACATCAGGGAATTCTTGGTCGAAAGAAGGCATATTTTAATCTAAACATATATGACTTACACAAAATTTTAATAAACTTAGCAATAATTAATAGGATTACTGCTTCTCAGTGGATAGAGACAGAAAGAATCTCGTTAATCCGTTTACGAGCGTCGCCAATTAAATGACGATTTGCTATTTTATTTATTTATTTATTGTTTTTTAAACGACGGTCCGTCTGCTGGCTCAAGCGCGCGAGAGGCGGCCCGCCGGCATACAGGGCGACTTTTCAAAAATATCATGCCTGAATGTAGGCAGTATTTACATAGCAAAGAACTTATCCATCAACACCGGACAGAAATTAATTCAGCTATCTGAGGTACGCGTTGTACACTGTACAAGCACGGCTGCACGAAATGATTAACATCCTAAATGTTGACAAAACTTTGATTTCACGGATACATAACAGTCATGGAACTATTTAGAACTACGTATATGTCTAATAGAATTTTGTTGTTGTCAGCTGACTCTATAAGTAGCGTTGGAGATATAACCGCTCGCACTTACGCAAGCGCACAGAAAAATACGTGAATGTTGTTTAACGTATCCTTCCTGAGTTTCCTCCCGTTATATTTTTCTTCTATTTATATTATAGGAACATCTGCGTTGAAGTCCCAACCCAAAAATAGTGAAATCCCACACTGCGTCAGCCTCCAAAGGAAGACACGAATTATTTTCAATTTGAAAAATGTTTGTAAAATCAAAGACTTTAAACAACTCTTTTGCTTCATGCAACTGCGTCAGTAAAGACTTCCTCTGTGGTCATTTTCAATCAAAATTTAACTTGCTTTTGCATTCACTTCTTGTATGGTTCTTTTTCATATATTTGTTGCTTCCAAACACCTTGATTTCTTTATTTTTACTTCTCAAGCTATACGTTTTTCTTCACGCCGATTTTCCCATTTTTTCTTTTTTGTGGAGTAATATGGTAACGCAGCTTCTCATTGTGGTTGCCATTTGAAACTTTTTAATCCGAAAAACAAAACAACGTATTATTGCGTAAGCTGCTTAGAGAATGAATTTTGCCGTATTACTACAAAGTCGCAATTTTGCACCTCAACGAACAAATCGAGAATTTTCTGAAAATATGATCTAAAATCTCTATTCGGCAACTAAAACTTCTAGCAAAAAGATAATACTTTGTTTGCGAGTGGCGAAAATTATTTATCTATATCACCTTAAACACTCCATTACGTAGAGAGAAAGATCCCTTAACCGATTCCTCGCCGTACTGCTGTTGATGCGTTAAAGATGTTCAAACATCGGAAGCTTCCAACTATTGCACGCGTCGATAAAATTGTCGTGTCTGATATTCTAATTATACCGAGCCGTATTAATTCGTTGGCCGAGGCTTGGCTCCATACGCCTCGCCAACTTATAGTGATGCCTCCGATGGTTTGCAACCTGTCATGGAATTGATTGCATAAAGCCTGCTTAACCGCGGCTGTAATATAGTACGCCCTTTTTCGTTCGTACGATGTGTTCAGGTCGTTGGTATACGGGACCACTAATGCGTCCGGTATCGTTGCGTTGCCGTCCTTAAGTGCTAGGATATCTGGCTTCCTAAGGCCTTCTGTGGTGTTTAGTCGAGGCTCTTCAATTACAATATTTCCTTTTGATTTTAATTTGTTTGCTACGTAAGTGGCAACGCTGTCATGTCTTTCGATGAGCGCTCCTGCGGTCCTGCGGCACGCCTGCGCAATATAGTACGTTGTTTCAGCCAGCTGACATCCAGGTCGACACAAGCGATCTTGGTTTGCTCGTCCTCGCGTAGTCCTTGATTTGGATGGCAGGGCATTTATTTTAGTGCGTGTGCAATTAATGAATTAAGCGAGCTGGCAGAATGGCTGTTGACACGCACACCCCGAAAAATTGTTCACTTTTTAGGAGCGTATGCGGTCATTGGCAAGTTATATGGAAGAAGGAATAAAAACAACTTTAAGCTAGTTGCCAAAGGTTTTATCTTATATTACATTATTTTAACTTTTTTTTATATTGTACGGAATTTCAATTCATTTTATTGAGCCGTAGTTACTAGCAGATGCAAAGGAAATTTAATTTTTTACATAACAAAATTTCATCCCTTGCAGGCCATTTTTGTTCTTTGTCTACTTATTAATTTGTAAACATTTCAAATTTGCTAGTTCTTGACGTTACTATAGGTGAGTTTCCAATATTTTAACTCAGTCAGTGATAGAATCAAAGAATCCGGCTTTAGAAAAATTACGCTACGCTCTTATTTAGATGTTTAAAAGTAAAAAAAGATTAAGGTGAATATAAATATGAAAAATCACAGTTTAAATGTAAGTTTGCTGTACAGTTTCTTCTCTTCCACAAATTACTTACGTCCTTTCATGTCATGTTCGGTTTATAATAAATTCAATGAGTTCAATTCTTTTATGATATAAGGTAAAGAAACTTTGTGGAATTTATCTACCTCATATGACTTCACATCGTCACACTTTAGTATAGCCCCATTGGGTATAAGTTCCTTCAATTTTTCCACCACCTCCTCGCTGCATCGTTGAGGCAGACCTATTGCAAAGTAAAATTATGTAAAACTCCTATAAACTTATAATAAGGTATCTACTTGCCTCTAATTTCGCAATCAGATGTGTAGATAGGGTAAGTAAATTGCAAGGGATACGGCCGTATATTCTCAACTTCGACGCATTCGATACTGTTGTAATCAATAAACATTATAAAAGCCTCACCCCTACCATGAACTTTTAAACAACAACCACGATACCAGGCATCATCCACGTTGTACTTTGCTATGCACAATTCGTTAAGTTGCGGTGTATAACGAGCAGTGGACACATTTTGAGCGTATTTTTGTATATCTCTCGTAAATTTTTGTATTTTCATAGCGTAAGGCTTCGTAGTACAGGAAATAACACCGGTATGCATTAATGAGGTATCCATTACGACCAATTCAATATTATCACCACTTGGTAACAATACATGCTTCAAGTACTAAAATTAGGGAATATTAAAAGAAGTATATGGATATATGTTATTATTATTATAAAAAGATCCTTGAAAACTTACATCTTTAAAGCAAATTTCGCTAGAGTTAAGCGGTTCTCGCGGTATTGCCAAGTCTTTAAGAGCTGTATTAAAATTTTGTCGCATGCTCTCTTCAATTAGCTCAACCATGTAAACACCATTTTCAGTAATAAAATTTTCGGGTTCATATTTAAGATAAACGTTTTTATTCAGATACGAATACATGAGTTTGCCTATTTCCTCGGTCATATAGCAATCTGGTACATCCTTTAATATTACTGGAAGAGCATAACGAGGTATGCGGGTGTACAAGTCAGGTGCTTCATATAAATCTTTCAAATTTAATGTATCTACATTTCCGTAATCAATGTAGGCGACATCAACGTCTTCATTCTCAGTATGATTCAATATCATAACGCGGCAGAATTGATCACGAAATTTGCTAATGAAAATTTGACCGCACCGCGGTTTCCCAATGGCCATCTTTAGAGATTCGCCTAGCTTTTGCAACCCACTGACAGTTTTGCAAAAATTTTCATTATCATCGTAATCTTTGCAACGTATAAAAACCACATTACTTTTCATAATTGCTGTTATAGTTACAATGCTTCCACTTCGTGGCATTTGCTTAATTAGCGCAGTGTAATCAGATTTTTCCTGTTTTTCAACGCTCCTGTTCAATGAAGCATGACTAACAACATCAACATTATCTTTTTGGTTGTCATTTGCTGCCTTTATCTTACTCAGTTGCAGTGATCTCCTTTATATTACGAAAATAAATAATTAATAAAGTTCTTAATTATATACCGGTCTCCACTGCACATATTGTGAGAATAATTTACTCACCTAGGCTTTCCGCAAATATAGCGATGTTTTTCCCAATCTCTTTTCTGGCATTCCACACTACAATAATAACCACGGCAACGCCTACAAACTAAATGGCACTCACGTCTGCACAAAATGCATTGGTTATTTTCTAACCATATTTTCTTTCGAGTAAATTCTTCTTTAGTGTGTGTTCCAATCTCTTCAGAAGTTTTCATTTTATCGGGCACGCTGTAGGAACACAGTATTATATTAATACAGTGCACATGAAAACATTAAAAATATTTCGCTTGTGTTGGTTGGCTTAGTTTGTATTTCAATTATTTAAACGATTTTCAGAAGAAAAAGGCCAATATTGTGATAAATAATAAAAAAAAAAAATTAATAGCAGGAAATCGAAGCGTTCTTACGTTATATACGCTCCTCCAGAATCAGTGCATGCGCTTGTGTTATCCTTATGTACATCATGGGGAAGTAGTTTGTCGGAAGAAAGACAAGCAAGATTCTCTCTTTGAGTACTTTGTGTGGTTAGAGGAAGTTTGTCGTCTGGACGTATTGGAGCACTTGTAACGTTCTTTTTCTTACCGACGACCACTTGGAAACCCAGCATATTGTTCTGCAGACTTTGACAAACCGCTTCCGCATCTCTGAATTTAGTAATGAGAGTTTAGCCTATTTTTCATATCCTTTTTTTTAATTTCAATTCAAAATCTAATTATTTTATTAAAAGATACTCACACTACGGTCGCGAAATCTACAAAATAGCAGCCACTTTTATTATCATGTCTGACATCTCTTACGAGACCATTTTTTGAACAAATGTTTCGTAAAGTCAGCTTTGTCATTCCTTTAGGTACATTTTTAAAGACCAAATAAGGAGAATAGTGACCTTTTTTATTAGCATTCGGTTTGGATTGAGAATTATCAACTAAATTGCCACCAGTTACTGGAATATATTGATTAAATTCGGCGCTCTTGAAATTCTTCTCCATTAAATCCCCCTTTTAAATATATCCAAGTCAATACTTTTGGGTATTTAATATTATATTAGCCACACTATCCTTTCCACTATTTATTTTTAAGAAGTTCAAAAATGAAATACAGAATGGTTTACGGCGTTGGAAAACTTCATAAATGCTGCTCAAAAATTTTTTGTAGCTTACGTGAAAATAACAAACCAGAACGACGTATATACAAAGTAGCTTTTGTAAACATACGAATAATCGCCTTAAATTACTTACCATTTTCAATGTATTGTTTACATTATGTATATTAAATTCTTAGGCGTCAATAGGTTCCTCATATCTTTTTAGGCTCTTTTCACTTCACTTTGTCCGTACATCATGTATCTGAAAGTTAACTCCTGTTCGCGATAAAATCGGTAGTCGATAAACGTGTTTGTCTCAATCGCGTGAGGCTTTCGTGTCATTTTCGCTGCTATCGTTAATATGTGAATGAAAAAACAGAAAAGAGATCTATTTTTGTTTACATTCAGCTGTGGCTGTCAAAATGTGAAAAATAACAACCGGCTCTCGAATAAATAAACAAACAAATCAGTTATTAATGAGCGAATATTTGCTTTTTTTTTTTTTTAATGCATATTATTTACACACTTAATATATGCATATATTTATTTCAATTGTGAAATGCGTTAATTAACGAAAAAGATATATTAAAAAAGTTTATAGAGAAAGTATTATCATTGTGTTATCTCTTGCTTGTTCTTCTAACCATAAAATTAAAATACAAAAATATTGTCACGATTGATTATTAACATTACAATTACGTGCAATGGCTAGCGCACGTTCATATAATATGGTTGCTCACTTTACTGCAAGAAACTAACTTTTTCGCGTAAATCTAAAAGATGGTCCATCTGTCTTCAGACCAATCCTAGCGGATATTGGTAAATTCGTATTACCATCATCATCAATCTCCTTGGTGATTTTTCTCACAAAATCAATCAAAGCCATTTTGATTGGTAATTTTATTCCATGCACTCGTTTTATGGTACTTCTCAATTAACAATGAGACCTAACTCTTTTGTGGCATATCGCATGTTCGCGTTCGTTGTGTACATATATATCTTTGAAGAGGCCGGCACTTAGATTGAACGCTTGGATACTAGCGCCAAATGCAAGTTCTTTTGCTTTCGTATAATTTATACGTATATATGTATGGGAACGAGAGCAAGTAGAAAAAGATTGATTATAGTTATTTAGAGGCCTTTTCATATAAAAAAAAGGCGCCAAATAGCTTTGGCACATTACATATTTTCTTGAATCCCGAAAATTGCAAAGAATTAAAACGACGGCAGTTCTAGTATTAATTTCGCTTATTATTTTTATCATCCACAAAGCATCGAATGTATTTGTTGATATATAGAAATCCAATCTCTCATTGAATGTACATAGCACAACTTTGGCTAATGCAGTTTTAAAGGAAATTTTAAGTAAGCGAAAGTTTAAAACAATATTTCAACTACAAAATATACAACATAAGTAAGAAAATTATACTCGGTCGCGATCGAATCTTTTTATGCCCATCACCGTTATCCGTATTATACTCTGGCAAGTTCTTTTATTTAGTGTTTAATTCATTATATATTTTCATGTGAGGAATGTACAGAATAATTTACAGCATTTGTTCTTGTTTACCTTATGAGTAATAAGCAGTAAATATCCAAAAAAAAAAAGAAAAAAATCACAATTTTGTCCAGGCGTGTCCTATTATTTCTATTTTTGTAACGGAGCTGCAGTAGCACCCGCAGAATATACATGCAAACCTTTATCTTTGTGATGTATGAGTAATGAGGGAAACCAAATTGTTTTTATTTTTGAAAACATGTGTGATCTCAGATTATGTTTCACTGGGACCGTTTTCTCTGGCCGATTTTTTTCATTTTCCACGCCAACTTGCGTGCAACAACTTCCAATGTTTCTGCGGAATTCGAAGCCAATAGTTTAATTTTTGTGAGAAGATTGTTTACTACAGACATTATGCAAAAAGAAAGATAGATGGAGATTTTTAAATCGGTTTGAAATTTGATGCTATATATATAGGGTCTCTGAAGCTTCCTCCTGTGTTGCAAACATTTTGAATGAATATACCTACGTATTTCGGTGATAGGGATAAACAAATTTATTAATACCATTTACATGTGATTCCTAGCCAATAAAGTTTCTTTAAATATTTTCCTTGACCGAATCTGGTAAAACTGATGCATCCACAGATTGCGAGCTGTCGTTAAGATTTATTTCTGGTTTGTAGCTTATTGACGTCTCACTAGCTTTCGTTGGCAACGAATTTTCATCTGTCGCTATCGGTTTTAAAAATTGCTGTTCTTGTTCTTGCTTCTGTTGTTGCGGACTTTTTACGTAATTGATAGGAATTATACCTACACTTTCACCATCTATGGTTGCTAAAGCCCAACCTGTGTTTAAAAGACCCATGGTGTTTTGTATCTCTTTAGGTGCTATAGTCAGGCGCTGGCCTGCGTGTATAGTTAGCTCGTTAGAATTTCTTGATTGAAAATCGTATAGAGCCGAAGTTTCAACAGGTCGTATCCATTTGGTGGGCTGACATGCTGAAATTAGGAGAGATTTATATGATGATGTGGGATTACTAAATTAATTTCTATACCTTCCTCATGTGCCGTATGGGAAATAGTGCCTAGCATTTTCGTAATTAAATAAGGAGCGGTAAAAATAAAACTAATGAATGCTAAGACAGGCCAAGGTGATTGACCTTTTCTAGGTGGATTTGGAGCGCCTTGTTGAGAAGAAGTTTCATTTATGGCTTCAATATAAGCTTTTCTAAATGACTCTGAAGAAGGTTCCAAATTAGAAATGCGTAACCAATATAAAAGCCTGAAATTTAGAGCTTTCGATATATGCGTTCTTTGTTAGTCAAAATATTTCGTTTACTTTCGATAAATCCAATTTAAAGTACGAAATATAGCAAATGTATGCCAAAATTGCGAGAAAACTCCGCGCAGACGCCCAAAATTTGCTGCAACTCCTAGAATCGCTCTAAAAGAGCTGGTTATGGCAAAAAATGTTGAGTCCAACATAGAAGCTATATTGCCTACGGCCATAACTAGCAACCAATAAGAAATAGAAGCAAGAAGTTGTATTGGAACCAAAATCAGTTGTATTTTACCTAGCGATTCTATGCTCTGAAAAGCTGGCCGTGAAGTAGTTTCAGCTAATTGTATAAAGCGCGCTTCCGGATCCAGAGGATTCGTATTACCAAAACGGTTATAACCAAATCCATAACTTCCGAAGTTATTGCCATATCCATAGCCTCCAAAACCTCCATTTGTAAATGCACCATTGCCCCAATTGTTGTTGTGGCCATATCCATAACTACTGCCATAGTTATGTTGTAAAGTAGGTGCTATAGGTAAAGGAGGAGGTACAGCTCTCACATTACCAGCCGGGGTCCTTAAATATGAGTGCATTCCGCCGTTGATCCCACCTCCCAGCCAGGATGGGGGCAACAAGTTTACTTCATTTATTATGGGGCTGCGGAAGTTGCTTATATCACTGTCAGTCATTGTATCATTTTACCACTCTTTACCACTCTTTTGTTACACTGTTTGAACTTTGTTCGAGAGATCGCAAATTGCGTTCTTAATTTATGAATTTTTGCTTTGAAATTTTATATTTCGCTTAGATTTGCATACGTTTAATAGGCAATCAACACTAAATATTTTACTTGATCTAATTTTTCATATGCATTTGAAGCTTTGTAAGTTAATAAAGTTTATTGGCTCATTTTCTCTGTTAAAGAATATTTAATTGAATAACAGCTGTTTCCTCTTTTTCTTTCTCGGTGTATTTCTTCTTGGCAATTTTTGTAGATAGAGCTGCCAGCTTCAGGTCAAAAGAGCGCAGTATATTAACAAGCAATTGTATATAAATTTTTAATTTTATGTGTAAACAAAAATTAATTTAACCTGATGAAATTGTGAGAGTAATAATAAAATTATTCTTGGCATTTACGCTTGATAATTGTGATAATAATAAGAGTAGTAAAATACAAAAAGAAAAAAATAAAATAAGAACCAAATTGAAATGGTCACTCTGCACACGGCTGCTTTTGCCCTTGCCTATATGTCGCTAAACATTTTTCTTAAAAAAATAATCGCCGTAAAAAGAGAAAATAATCAATAGGCAGGTAGTTGTATTCCATCAGAGAATGGGAACGTTTGACGGATATTTTGGATCCTATCAACCCCGGCTTGTTTCTAGTCGACTTAAATATTACTTGTTTTGATGCTTTGCAAAAACTCTTCTTCTCAATAGCCAATATATAGAAATCAACGGGTGGTGTACGAATTTGAGAGGAGAATGTAAAGAATGCAGTGGGTGGTGTTCGAACTTGAGAGGAGAATGTATAGAATGCAATGGGTGGTGCACGAATTCGAACGAAAAACACCTGCATTTAAAGCACTCCTTTAAATGTTTCACAGAAAATGAAATAGGTTTTCAATTTGTTTGTCAATTACAGATGCAAAAAAATTCGATAAGATTAAAGAGTAAAAAGGCCGTTGTAGTACAGAAATCACTTTCCCTGAAATGAAGAAGCAACCTACACCAAGAAAGGAAGAAGAAAAGGCAATCTACACCAGGAAAACAAACGTTTAATTTTCTCAAATTTTTATATATATTTGTTTATACCTAGTGAAATAGGACGAAAGCAAATGAATTAATATAAATTATATCATGGGAATAAAAAAAATTAAACGCTTTTTATTTGCAAGCAATGGCGGAATGATGATATTTCACAAACAATATATTCCATGCTTCGAACATTTTTTTAAATTCTGTGATTGACTGTGCTCTAAGCACCTTTGGCATGAGCTTTAAGCCAATTATTAATTCTTAGTAACGTTTGCAATCTTTAGGGTTTCCTTCGCTTTCTGCTCACTCATACCCAAATTCTGAATTTGCAACAACAATTCTCCTGACATACTGCAGCTAATAAGCAAAAGCAATGATTATAAAATTTTAAGAGATAATTCAGTTTTTTAATATGCAATCCAACCTTTGCGAAATGTTCAAATTTTTTTTTTTTGATGAATTGTTTAAAAAAACAAACCATTTAATGCCTTCACTTTGTCAAATAATAGCAAAAGTGTACAAATGAATCGTCAAATATATTATATTTGAACTTGAACTGTTATTTTTTTTATTTCATATATTTCACAACCATAAATTTTTTTAAAATTATTTCGAACATAGATATTCATTTGTCTATTACCTCGATCGTCGTCACCTCGCCGGCCCCTGCGCATGTAAGTACTTTGGCGCTCATTTCCGTCTTTGTTAATTAGTTCGTGATAGTTGCAGAGGCGGCATCTGTCCCTGCGTCTGCGCCTTGAGGTGGCTTGACGGTCATTTGCAGCAACGTGATTTCGTTGACTGATTCCTCGGCTCCGATCTGCGTCTACATTGCGCCGGGAAATATCTTGGCGCACATTTGCGGCGCCGTGATTTCGTTCACTGATTCTAGATTGCCCCGTTCACGTCTCAACGAGTTTTGAGCCGTATTACGCCAATCATTTTCTTGTTTTACTACAAAAAAAACAAATCTTCATTTTTAAATTAAAAAATTAGCACATACCTGTTGCCATGTTGAGGGTTATATTTAAAATGACATTTCCAGAAATTTCAGCGCTCGTTTCCAGCGCTGTCAAAAAAAGGAGAATTATTCAATTATCGTGCGATTTATGAAATGTTTGCGGGAATCGATTTGGTGGTTTTCTGTGCTGTTGAGAACATATCCAACAAGAAAAATTTTAACAATGTAATTTGTCAATAAATTGAATGGACTGCTTTATCCCATTTTTTGCATGCATTTCGATTATTATTCAAATTTTGATATTCGTTTATAAAAAAATGAACATATGCATGCGAAAAATTAGATAATTTAAATTCCTTAAATACAACTCTGCGCCGAACATATGCGTACGAAAAATTAGATAATTTAAATCTTGTTTTGAGGTTATAAAGAAATTTCTAAACAAGACATTTCCCGTATTCGCGAGATACAATATCCACGTACGAAAAATTCAATCATAAGTATAGAGTAATCCTAAAAACTAAAACCAAAAGTTTTAAACAAAAAAAGTCTAGCAAGAAATTCTTAAATAATAATATATACTGACGGTAAGTACTTTTATATACTTCTCCCTAAACAAATATATACCACCTTTTGAATACATTGAATACATTTGTCTTTCCAGATAGCTCGAGTCGCCCTGTTAAGAGCCTTGATTGATCAATGTTTGTTCATTTATTCTACTCTTGTGTTATTCAGGAAGCCACTTTGGTTTTTCCCACTTGAGCCACATATTGAAGGTGAGTGCATTTATTTATTTAGCTCAAAAAGTTTAGATTTTAGTTTAGTTAGAAAGAATTGCGCTTCAAGGAGTAACTTTATTTGCTGGCGGTTGTTGTACTTCAAAGAACCTTTATTAACACTTACAGGCTTAAGAAGAACCGCTTCTACAAGCTAAAGAACGAGCAAAAAAGGAGTTTAGCGAAAGTAGTTGACGTATATAAAAATTTCATAGCTACTTACCCGCTTGAAGATAGTAACGACATGGCGAGCACTGCTTCGCGAAAACCGCAGCATCTTTAGGTAGAATGTTTGAGCTTGAAATCACTTTTATACTTTCCGTTCCTCCTCTTAAAGCTCTATTGGCTCCACTTAAAACCAGTCGCTTGATCGTTCTTTGTTTCGGTACGACTAGAATTTGGTTTTTTAATTTTACGTGAATTTTCGTTATTTTACGTGAATAATTTGACAAGTAAAAACATATAGTTGAGCAAGGCCGAGCGGTGAATGTGTTTGAAGTTTCTTTCTTATTCTCGTAAAATGTGGTGACTACGGTTTCAGCGTTATCGTTTGTAGTCAACTCGGACTGCCCCTAATTTTAAATTACTTTCAAATCACAAAACACAAAATTTGCGAACTTTTTGTATTAAACGCTTTATTACTCTTTTTATCATTTTTATTACATTTCTTTACATCCAATAGTAGATTGTATGTAATATTTAAGATTACATTGTGCATATTACCGTTTACATCGTATATATCTCACATCAAGATTTATATCAATGTCTGCAATGCTCTCGAAGCACTTCAACTAATCAAACTGAAGTTCAAGCATCAATACCGGTTCGATGTTTGGAAATGATTCAACAGTTGAATCTTTTATTTTAACCACTTCAATATCTCGGGATAGACGACATAAATCAACCAATTTTTCTTTTAGTCTGTTCAAAAAGAAATTTAGCGGTTGTTTTCAACGTTGTAAACAAAAAGTAGTCATTAGCTTTCGCAGGGAATTTTTTTTTGCGGGATATTGGGTATCGATTTGGTGGGGATAATATATGGGCGATAATCTACGCAATATAGTCCTTTTTTTATGAATTTATTGATGTATTTAATTGCTGGTATAATAGTTTTAAAGAATGTGAAGAAAGTACACACTATTGAAACTACTATCTACAGTTACACATGAACGCTATTCCTTTCGGTCAATTTTGAATAATTTTATATTTTATTTTAACGAGGTGTTCTGTTCTTCCTTTTGTTAAAGTGCGTTTTGCTTAGTCAATTATTATTTTTATTATTTATTTATTTGTTCCACTAGTTGTATCGTTTATATAATAATATGCCCCGCCCTTTTGACAAAGAACTCCACGACGCGCTCAGCCGACTTGTTCTCTAGGGTTCATTATGGTTAATAATAACTGGATAATTTTTTATTCTTTTTTCACACCACGAACATGTGACATTTTTAGAAAAATGTTGCATTCCTTCGTATAATAACAATAATAAATACTGTATTTATAATTATTAAATATCCTATTAATTATTGCTAAGTTAATTAAAATTTTATGTAACTCATATACGTTCAGATTAAAATATGCCTGCTTTCGATCAAGAATTTCATGATGTCCTCAGCCGACTTCTTCGGGACTATCCGAAGTTGTGGCGCCCGCGGGGGGGGCCACAATGCGGTCTGTATCAAGAACTGGCCGAAAAAGTAAGCCAGGAGATGCAGCGGCAAGTGTCCGCAAAAAAAGTGAAAAATAATTTAAAAGAAATCAGACGGCGTCTGGAACGGTTGGACCAAGGATCGTCCACCCAAATGAAAACTTGCGCTTACCTATGGTATGCGCAAGAACTTGGATATGTGCAGGCTGCCGAGGTGATGTCGACACTATGTGAGAAGCAGAAATCCCTGGGATTGGAAAAAGAGGACACCTTTAGAATGCCGGAGGATAATGACGGGCTGTCTACTTCTGCGGGCGCCGCGCCTGCGCAGATAAAACGGCGTCGCGCAGCGAGCCCGGAAGCCGTATCCATCAAGCAGGAGGCTGATGACGATCCTTTGACAACAGCGGAAGGAATGAATGCCTATATAACAAGTTTGACTAATTCTGAAGCTGAGGAATTATGCGAAAAATCCCCCGATCCCCCGGAGGCCGTATACAGCAAGCAGGACGCTAATGTCGGCCCGTTCACAACAGCGGAAGGAATGGATGCCTGTACGACAGGTTGGACTAATTCTGAAGCTGAGGAATTATGCGAAAAATCGCCTGATCCCCCGGAAGACGAATACATCAAGCAGGAGGCTGATGCCGGGTCGTTGACAACGGCGGAAGGAATGAATGCCTATACGACAGGTTGGACTAATTCTGAAGCTGGGGAACTATGCGAAAAATACCCCGATCCCTCTACGAAGGTAGGGCTTATAAGCAATTGGAATACGCACACGAATATGAGAAACTTTTATATTTTCAAAAGGACTTTATTTTTCAACACACAATGTATCGCATTAAAGATCCTCGAAAATCCTTGCCTTTCTATACCGGGGTTTTGGGTATGACGTTATTGCAGAAACTAGATTTTCCCGAAGCAAAATTCTCTTTATACTTTATGGGGTTAGTATTAAATCTAAACAAAAAAAAAAAAAACAACATAAAAACTAATGTTTTTTCAGTTATGAGAACTCCTCTGACGTGCCAAATGATTCCAGTGAGCGGACAAAATGGGCTATGAGCCGTAAAGCCACAATTGAATTAACGCAGTGAGAGAGCTTGCTATTTCTAGTGTTAATCTCGTAATTCTATTAAAGATTGTTTTCCAGCAACTGGGGCACTGAAAGTGATCCCGATCAAAAATATCACACTGGTAATGCGGATCCTTGGGGTTTCGGGCATATTGGTATCATGGTGCCAGATGTTTATGCGGCTTGCAAAAGGTTTGAAAATTTAGGCGTGGACTTTATTAAAAAGCCTGACGAAGGTCGCATAAAGGGATTGGCATTTATTAAAGATCCTGATGGTTATTGGATTGAAGTTTTTAATGCCAATACTTCATGCAATTAACGAGAGGTCAGGAATAAAATAAAAGTGATTGCAATTTAAGAAAACAGGTAGGTCTTGAATACTGTTTTTCTTCCTAATCACAAAGAAAAAGTAGCCCAAGCTTGTAATTCATTCTTCTTGGAAGTTTATCCGGAAACCGACAGTGCTATACAGACGGCTGGTACATGTTTGCCGCTTAACATTTCTACATTTCACGTTACTGGTGTATTGGCCTCTCATTTTACAGGCCTTATCCATACTTCTTTTACAAACCAAAAAAAAAAGAAGGTAGATCTTGGATACTTTCTATCTTTCTGCTTAATCCTCTCGTTCTTTTTCCCTCCAATGAGATATAAAGCCAAATTAAAGAAAGTATCGGCCGCACCTCACGGCTCCGCATCGTTGTAATCATCCTTTAGGATGCGAATTTCGTTGGTATGAAAGCTTGCAGACATTCAAAGACACCATTACGAACCTCCTATAATCTTACTTTCGCACCGTTTTCGAAGAGTGCTGCTTGCTATAAAATCAAGAATCGGATATTCCAATATGATCTGAAAATTGCGTCCGCAAACAGCGATTATTTTTCTTCTCAGTCCGTGCATATTTATGTAGCACTTGCGATGAATTGATCTGCACTTCTCAAAAAATTCGAAAACATTTAGGATAAAAGATATTTTTTATTTTTACTATTATGTTTATCTCTTATAAAGTGATTTTGTATTCATAAAATTTTCATTTATATTTTTACGAATATTTTCAAATGAAAACTAACATACATTTTAACACCTTTCCTTTCCGCAAAAATTAAAAACAATTACTTATTTCAATCACACAAAAAATTCTTTTGGGGATAAGAGAATGTAAGTGGAAAAAGAAAAAAAAACGCGAAAATATTAAAAAAAAAGTTACTTTTTAAAAGTCTTTCTGATATTATTTAGATTCTAAACGTTGTTGTAACATCTCCAGTTGTCTTTTAGCCTCACACTGTGGGAAATTATTCATATCATAGTATTGAGGAGCTAAGGCAAGTAGCCGCTAAGAGAATATGAAAACATTTGTTCAAGCAAAAAAAAATTTTTATATATATATAAGTGATCTTACGTTTAACATCGGTTACGGTACGTATATAATTTTTGGTGGTCAAAACGAATTCACTATATATAACTCAATCGAGTTTATGAGCCAAACAGATGGAAAGACGCAACTGCACAATTTGGTTATCCTTAATTGTTAGATAATGGCCGATGCGTTCCCAATGGGCGACTTACATGAAAAAGCCCTGAACCAGAGCTTTACGCATGTTAACATAGTAGTCCTTGGAAGTAAATTCTGTGCTACTACGTTTTAGATTGAAACGATCCGTTATTCGAACTAATTGTTCGTGCACCTTATCAGCCGATTTTAAGTATCAAAAGTTAATGAAATTCTCGTGGCACCAGTTAGGATCTTCGCTACCTGCAGGAGATATATTAGTTTTTATGTTATCTAATTAAATAAGGATTATATATGCACTCACTTTGCTTAAAGGCATGATGGACGTTCAGTAAAGTTAAATGATCTCCATCGACGTGAGCGAATCGATGTAAATCTACAACCTTAATTACCAAGGTCTGCACCCTATAAAACTTGACTAATTTGACCAAAGTTCTTGAAATATTTCATTGAAAACGAAATAATAATAATAATAATTTAAAAAGACGTTCTCACCCGACAGCATAGCGGTGATAGATAAAATTTTGTTGGAATAACTATGCTGGCAACTAGCTGCTAACATTTTAGCTAATTGAGGATCCAAAGGAAATTCCGACATGACTGCGCCTAAATCTGTAAGATTTAAGATCATCTAAAGCAGCTAAATAGTTGAGAAGCTCGAGAGCACGCATTAGAGTTTGTGGTGCGGGCGGATCCATAAAATCAAAGTGCACTAAGTCGTCAATACCTAATTTTTTTAATTGTAGGACCACCGTCCCTAATAAATATGAGGATAAAAGAAAAAAAAGCTCCTTATGATACTGGTAAACAACACGCAAATAACTGTATACACTTACCTAGATTTGATCTCAATATTTCTGAGTAGGTATTATCTTGCATTTCATTCTTATAAGCCCTTTCTGTGTAAAGACGGAAACATTTACCGGGACGTATGCGTCCAGCACGCCCAGCGCATTGTTGTGCTGAAGCTTTAGAGATTGGAGACACAAGCAAACTTTCTACGCGTATGCGGGGATTGTATACCTTTTGTTTGGCAAAACCGGGATCAATGACAAAAACTACACCATCTATGGTGAGAGAAGTTTCTGCGATATTCGTCGAGACAACAACTTTACGTCCTATAGCTCCACTAGCATTACGCGGTGGCGGCGCTTCGAATATACGTTGTTACAAATTGGGTGGTAACGTGGAATACAAAGGTACGCATTTTAGCTCACCAATTTCCGTCTTCATACGTTTACAAGCCTCTTGTATTTCTTCCTGACCGGTTAGAAATATGATTATATCACCTTCGATATCTTCACGCATATGTATTTGTATTACAGTGCGTATGGCAGCTTCTAAACAATCTCTTTCCAGTTCTGCCGTATAGAAAATTTCAACAGGATAAAAAAATAAAATTAATAGCAGGAAATCGAAGCGTTCTTACGTTACGTACGCTCCCCCAGAATCAGTGCATGCGCGGAAGTTTGTCGTCTGGACGCACTTGTAATGTTCTTTTTCTTACCGACGACCACTTGGAAACCCAACATATTGTACTGCAGACTTTGACAAACCGCTTCCGCATCTCTGAATTTAGTAATGAGAGTTTAGCGTATTTTTCATATCCTTTTTTTTAAATTCAATTCAAAATCTAATTAATTTATTAAAAGATACTCACACTACGGTCGCGAAATCTACAAAATAGCAGCCACTTTTATTATCATGTCTGACATCTCTTACGAGACCATTTTTTGAACAAATGTTTCGTAAAGTCAGCTTTGTCATTCCTTTAGGTACATTTTTAAAGACCAAATAAGGAGAATAGTGACCTTTTT
>KK499844.1:1291590-1446623 GCA_000688715.1 Glossina pallidipes | reverse complement strand
TACTCTGGCAAGTTCTTTTATTTAGTGTTTAATTCATTATATATTTTCATGTGAGGAATGTACAGAATAATTTACAGCATTTGTTCTTGTTTACCTTATGAGTAATAAGCAGTAAATATCCAAAAAAAAAAAGAAAAAAATCACAATTTTGTCCAGGCGTGTCCTATTATTTCTATTTTTGTAACGGAGCTGCAGTAGCACCCGCAGAATATACATGCAAACTTTTATCTTTGTGATGTATGAGTAATGAGGGAAACCAAATTGTTTTTATTTTTGAAAACATGTGTGATCTCAGATTATGTTTCACTGGGACCGTTTTCTCTGGCCGATTTTTTTCATTTTCCACGCCAACTTGCGTGCAACAACTTCCAATGTTTCTGCGGAATTCGAAGCCAATAGTTTAATTTTTGTGAGAAGATTGTTTACTACAGACATTATGCAAAAAAAAAGATAGATGGAGATTTTTAAATCGGTTTATAATTTGATGCTAGGGCCTCTGGGGCTTCCTCCTGCGTTGCAAACTTTTTGGCAAAATGAATATACCTACGTATTTCGGTGATAGGGATAAACAAATTTATTAATACCATTTACATGTGATTCCTAGCCAATAAAGTTTCTTTAAATATTTTCCTTGACCGAATCTGGTAAAACTGATGCATCCACAGATTGCGAGCTGTCGTTAAGATTTATTTCTGGTTTGTAGCTTATTGACGTCTCACTAGCTTTCGTTGGCAACGAATTTTCATCTGTCGCTATCGGTTTTAAAAATTGCTGTTCTTGTTCTTGCTTCTGTTGTTGCGGACTTTTTACGTAATTGATAGGAATTATACCTACACTTTCACCATCTATGGTTGCTAAAGCCCAACCTGTGTTTAAAAGACCCATGGTGTTTTGTATCTCTTTAGGTGCTATAGTCAGGCGCTGGCCTGCGTGTATAGTTAGCTCGTTAGAATTTCTTGATTGAAAATCGTATAGAGCCGAAGTTTCAACAGGTCGTATCCATTTGGTGGGCTGACATGCTGAAATTAGGAGAGATTTATATGATGATGTGGGATTACTAAATTAATTTCTATACCTTCCTCATGTGCCGTATGGGAAATAGTGCCTAGCATTTTCGTAATTAAATAAGGAGCGGTAAAAATAAAACTAATGAATGCTAAGACAGGCCAAGGTGATTGACCTTTTCTAGGTGGATTTGGAGCGCCTTGTTGAGAAGAAGTTTCATTTATGGCTTCAATATAAGCTTTTCTAAATGACTCTGAAGAAGGTTCCAAATTAGAAATGCGTAACCAATATAAAAGCCTGAAATTTAGAGCTTTCGATATATGCGTTCTTTGTTAGTCAAAATATTTCGTTTACTTTCGATAAATCCAATTTAAAGTACGAAATATAGCAAATGTATGCCAAAATTGCGAGAAAACTCCGCGCAGACGCCCAAAATTTGCTGCAACTCCTAGAATCGCTCTAAAAGAGCTGGTTATGGCAAAAAATGTTGAGTCCAACATAGAAGCTATATTGCCTACGGCCATAACTAGCAACCAATAAGAAATAGAAGCAAGAAGTTGTATTGGAACCAAAATCAGTTGTATTTTACCTAGCGATTCTATGCTCTGAAAAGCTGGCCGTGAAGTAGTTTCAGCTAATTGTATAAAGCGCGCTTCCGGATCCAGAGGATTCGTATTACCAAAACGGTTATAACCAAATCCATAACTTCCGAAGTTATTGCCATATCCATAGCCTCCAAAACCTCCATTTGTAAATGCACCATTGCCCCAATTGTTGTTGTGGCCATATCCATAACTACTGCCATAGTTATGTTGTAAAGTAGGTGCTATAGGTAAAGGAGGAGGTACAGCTCTCACATTACCAGCCGGGGTCCTTAAATATGAGTGCATTCCGCCGTTGATCCCACCTCCCAGCCAGGATGGAGGCAACAAGTTTACTTCATTTATTATGGGGCTGCGGAAGTTGCTTATACCACTGTCAGTCATTGTATCATTTTACCACTCTTTACCACTCTTTTGTTACACTGTTTGAACTTTGTTCGAGAGATCGCAAATTGCGTTCTTAATTTATGAATTTTTGTTTTGAAATTTTATATTTCGCTTAGACTTGCATACGTTTAATAGGCAATCAACACTAAATATTTTACTTGATCTAATTTCTCATATGCATTTGAAGCTTTGTAAGTTAATAAAGTTTATTGGCTCATTTTCTCTGTTAAACAATATTTAATTGAATAACAGCTGTTTCCTCTTTTCCTTTCTCGATGTATTTCTTCTTGGCAATTTTTGTAGATAGAGCTGCCAGCTTCAGATCAAAAGAGCGCAGTATATTAACAAGCAATTGTATATAAATTTTTAATTTTATTATGTGTAAACAAAAATTAATTTAACCTTTGACTTTGTAAAGCCTGATGAAATTGTGAGAGTAATAATAAAATTATTCTTGGCATGCATCGTCCATTTACGCTTGACATCCAAAAAAGGAATTGTAATAATAATAAGAGTATTATTATTATTATTATTATATAAATTTAGCCAGAGAATAAATTGTAAGACTAGAGTCTTAAAGCACTAGCATTTAAGGCTTTCGGCTTTATTTTTATTATTATTAGTATTATTATTTAAGAGTAATAAAATACAAAAAGGAAGAAATAAAATAAGAACCAAATTGAAATGGTCACTCTGCACACGGCTGCTTTTGTCCTTGCGTATATGTCGCTAAACATTTTTCTTTAAAAAATAATCGCCGTAAAAAGAGAAAATAAAGTGAGGAGCATCTAATCAATGGACAGGGAGTTGTATTCCATCAGAGAATGGGCGCCTTTAACGGATATTTTGGATCGTATCAACCGCGGCTTGTTTCTAGTCGATTTAAATATTACTTGCTTTGACGCTTTGAAAAAATTCTTAGCGTTGGGCAGTGATGCTGGTAAAGTCTATTGGTACAATCGAACTTCTGGACAAGTACAAAAACTTAAATCAGATGTATGTTTAAAAAAAAGAAAGAAATGGTTTCTCATTAAATAAAAACATTAAACCAGAAGTGCTTGACTGTGACTCATATTAATTTTCTCTAGAGCACCCATCCCATAACATATGTAAAAGTAGTTGATTCGGTGGAGTACATGGTAGCCGCGGGGAATTCTGTTGGTCAAGTCTTTGTTTTTCAAATACCAAAAGAAGTGCCGCCCGATATAAATTTAGTTGCGCCGTGTACACGTCCAAGGCCCATAGAACGCTATGTCATACGCGATTTGCATCAGGATTCTATAAGTTGCTGCGAATGGTCTAAAAATGGAATGAAACTCTATTCTGGCGACCGTCAAGGAGTAGTTGTTCTTACAGAATTCGACTACCACGAAGTAAAAATCAGCAATACTTGTAAAATCGTAAATTAATAATTAATATTTTTTAAAGCACATCAGCAAATCAATAGAAATTCTTAATGAAGCCTACAAAATTGTACAAATGTCCGCCCATAAAGGTTATTTGCTGGTTTCGTCTTTATATCGCTCTATAGTATGTCATCGGGCGAATGGTGTCTGGGTTGTTACACAAATTGGAAAAAAAGATCGCAAACAATTGATACATTGTGGAGGTACTTTTCTTAAGCAAATTCTTATTGAAAACACGAAAATTATTTGTGGCCGTCCTAACTTACGTTTTTGGCTGGCTGATATTGAAGGTAATGTAGAGAAAACATTACTCTATCGTGAAGCCATTACGCGTAGTCCTACTTGGGAGATTCCCATGCTAAATCCGAAATCGTTAACATCGCAAAAAGCACAAAGTAAAGCAGATGTTCCGGCCTCAGCTGATGTGAAAAATTGTCGTAAAATTTATGCCTACGATGGACAAGATTCTTTGATTGTTACACATAATGAGTCAGAATTGTATGTATTAAATTTAGATAGCTTGCAAGTGGAGGCTGTAGCCAAAGGTTTTCGCAAAATAATTGATTTCTGTGTATGCGGCAAGGAAATCTTTATATTAGAGGGACAAAGAACTCTCTTACGTTTGGCTCCTATGCCTGAAGAGCCAAACAAAACTGGTAAGCAGCATAAATTGTAGGAAGGAAAAAACTATAAATGATTTTGTTTTTAAAGCCAGAATAATATATAATCCGACACTGCCGCCTCCGGTACCATTACTGAGCTCTACTACCAATGAATCTATTGAAGCTCCCGTTGAATATGAACCGGAAGAACAACCGCTTGTGAGAGCTGAAGAATGTTTTGAATTGCCTTCGGTTGATCCCCTTAGTTTCAAAATACCCATTGAGTTAGCAGTAGAATCCCCAAGAGCAGAGCAAAACCGGCGTCTTGAAGTGTTCAAAGAAATATCCGAGATGGAGTTTGATGAACATATACTCCATCATAGTGGCATAACTATGAAGACTCCACATAAAAAAAAACTCAAAAATCAACAAAATTATCGCAAACAACCAGTGACAGGCATTGTTGAAATCGGTCACGACATACAGGCAGACGAGCAAATGAATGGTGTTAACCGAAAGGAAGGTCTTATCTCAAAGTCTACACGAATGGACGTCAGTTATTGTAGCAACAACGAGGGAAGGTAAGTCCAAAATATAAACACATATGAAAACAATCGAGGAATGTAGGGATATAATGAGGTGGACATACGTATTTAAACAGCTAAAAATAGTACTTCAGCCCCCATCTCCCGCGAGGATAAAAGTTGAGTTAAAAAGATTATTTTGTAAATATGTTTTTAATTTGCATAAATGTTCGTTGAAAACGGTTTTTAATTGGTTTACAAGCATGATTACGATCGCAAAAAATCAAGGAGAAAGGCTGAAGTATATAATATACTAACTTGCACGGATTATTTTATTTGTTACGTTTCAGTTGTGCACTTTCTACGGATTTGAAAGAAACGTTCACACCACAAATACCTAAGATATTGAGTCTCGCGAGCTTGAAACATGTCGTCGAAGAGAAGGCTAAATTGTTAGTTGAAACATTAGATTTACCCGTAATCAACTTGCAGCCAATTAGTGATGAGGAGCAATGCTTATCAAAATGCTTGGTTCCATTATCAATCCCTCACGTCTCACAATTGCCGGCTTTGGACGCCGCTTATCCCAGATTTAATCCTTTAAAGGATACAAGCATGCAAACAACACCGCTAAAGGAAATCTATTATATGGAAGAACAAACTATAACGGACTATAGTAGCGGCGAGCCGATTGAAGATATTTGTAACACTTTGAGAACAACTTCACTAGTAGAAAATAGAGTTCCAGATACTAATGAAATTGAAGAAGAGCGCAAGGAAGTAACCGCTAAAGATAAGCCGTATAATAGACCATTGAAATTTATCACTACGAAGCCGGATAGTGAATATGACGGAAATAGTTTTTCATTGAATTTTGACCGAGTCAAGGATACACTAAATCATCGTAAAAGTCCACCTCATACCAATTCAGACAATTCTTCCTCGAGTGAATGGGAATTCGTGGATAATAACTAATTAATAAAAGAGTTTAAAACTTAACTTAAAGCTGAAAATGAAAAAAAGATTAAAGCTATGGTGAGAATTAACTATTAGAATAAGGTGCTTATATTCATTCATGCGCAATCAAGAAGAAGCATTTTGAAAAATTCATTCTAGAACTCAAGAAAGGGTTGATGATGTATTATTTATCCTTATTGTTAATATATTTATTTAGAAGAATCTATTTATCACTAAGTACCGTACCCGTACCGTATCCCAAGATGCATTTTCAGAGTTTAATTGGAAGCACGCAAATCACATTAAATCAACTGCTTAAATATGGGAAAGTAATGAATCAAATTTTTGCTCTTTTAATAACTTATTTTCGATTTTATTGTATCATTAAGTGCGTAAATAATTAAAGATACATATTCTAGTTAAAAATTCGTTTTTTATTTTACTATCACATTTTATTCGATTTGGATACGGAAGAAAGCTATTCTTTTAAAATGGTTTTGGGGAGTTTGGATATCGATCACTTAAAAAGTGTTGCTGCATTCTTTTCGTTCTTGTGCAACGTTCTTAAAGAGCCATTGAAACATCTCGCAAGCAACTAGTTGCATGGTGATGGATTCTATTCCTCCAAAACAAAAATTCTATTCAAATATTTTTTCAAAAATTTTTTTTGGAGGAATAGAATTTTTGTTTTGGAGGAATAGAATTTTTGGAGGAATAGAATTTGATAGGAAGAAACTCCTCCGAGTCAATCGACTCGTCTAGATTGAAGCTTTCATTATCAATTTTTTTAGGTATAACCTGTATCAGATCGAGCCATCCCTCGTTGTCGTCAAGAATTAAGGACAATTCATAACTGTCCTTCTGATGCAAATGTCTTAATTCTGTCTCACGCGAATAAGACGACATTTTTTCTATTTGTTTTGTTTCATCTGAGCTTACAGGTTGAAGTATGTGATTTCTTGAGTTATGGGCGTCGTACACATATAGATATACCCATTTGTTTTTTTTATAATGTATGTAACACCCAAAAGGAAGTTTTAGAAACCTCATAAGATATATATACATATATATATATTCTTAATTAGCGTGAAATTCTGACTTGATTTAGCTACGTCTGCCCGTCTGTGTGGTTTGTGTTGTAGGCAGTCGTCTGGGCGCAAAATTGAAGCTATCGTCTTCAAATTTGGTAGAAACATTGGAATTTCTTGTACGCAATTCGGTATTGAAAATGGGCTATATTGGTCTGAGCAGAATCCTGCAGTGTAGCATAAGCTAAATGCAATTCTGTTTTTCTTAAATTTTTTTAATTTGTGGGTTTTTGCTCGTTACGCAGATATTATAAAAGTTAGAATGCTAAAATTTTCCACATTAACCTTATGAAACAGTGCACTCCTTACGTGAAAAAATTGGAAAAATGCCCACACAAAGTTACAATTGATTAAATTTAATTTTTTTTCAGTTTTTTGAGTTTTTTTTTTTTGCTTATTTATCATAACGCAAACAAGACGGAATGTTTAAAAGTATTTTGAAGATATATTATCTGCCTAAAAATGGGTTAATTCCGAAATGAATATGGTACACACCGCAATTACTTTTTCTTTAATAATACCAGCGATATGGGTATCAAATAAAAGAACTTGGAGAGTAGATTACGGGAAGCTTAGCGGTGGGCGTGCCAGGCCCGCCCCCATCGATCATAACTTTTTTACTTGTTTAATATCTTAATATGATATGAATAGTGTTCACGATAATTCAAATTTGCTTATGAAAATCGATAGCGTTGTGAAATTTATTCGATTCAGAGGGCAAATCGTAGAACCATATGCCTTGAGTCTTACTTAGATAAAATGTCGTCTTGTTTAATGTCATTACTGCGTAGTTGAATATAATAAATGGCCTAGACTTTGTTAGATCGTACTAAGGCTAAGGGGGATTGATTCATTTTTCCATGAAGCTAATCACTTTCTTTTTTCTAAATTGTTTTCTTCGAGTACCTAAACATCTATTAAACTATTATTAGCATTTGTTCGAAGTTTCGATTTATTAGAGATAATTTTGAATGGAAAAAAATGAAAAAAAGTAATAAAGCTACTTATCTGTCTACAATACGAATGGATCCTCAAATATGTATGGCAATGTATGTTAGCAATAAAAGATGTTGATGACCAATTTGATGAGCATGCAATTTCGATGAGTTATTTAAATTTGTTCCAGAAGAGTTCTCATTCAAAAAATTTATATATATATCGCTTTACCCCATGTATATATACATATGTATGTAGCGTAAAATATACGCACGAGAAATACACTGATCATATTCAATTGGTGAATTGGTTTTTATGAGTATGAAAAATTTTCCATGAATTCTTTATGAAACAATTTTTCTATAATGACAACAAAAATTTTCCATGAATTCTTTACGAAACGACTTTTCTATAATGACAACCTGACCTGCTTTAACATAAATTCGCATTAACTTTGCAAAAGAAAAAAAATAAATAAATAAATAAAAATATAATCAAATATTTATTGTAATGTGCCTTAATTTATATTTTCTTGTAATTTCCGGGCTTAAATTTGTTAGCTTCGCTTTAATTTAAGAAACATTGCTTTATAGTCTAATCAAACATGCAAAGGTTTCGAGTCGCTTGTTGTTGCTGGAATGGGATAAGAAAAAACTTTATGTGTATTCTTACTCGGTAGTACTTACCCACTTTTCAAGACACTTAAAATGGGATGAGGATATGCTGATTTTGTCATTACCCTTGTAAATGCCGAGGTTAGGCATTGCTTTTCTTGGACAGAATCGTTCATAGAGTGAGAATGGATTGATTCGACCTTATTGCCTTTTCGAAAGACGCTAAAACTATTCGACTTATATCGTTAGAAGAGTGTAAAGATCGAAAATTTTCGATAAAGTCCCTGCAGCTGAACGCAATATGGATATATGTGCCTATGTGACCGTTATCGGTTCAGTAACATATCAGTCAATAACGAAGAAAGGGGCAGTCTGTATTCGTGACGACTACAGGATCTTTCTTATTTGCTTATCTTCTTTTCGCAAAAATTGTTTTCAATAATAATTTCTAATGCCCGTAGGCGTATTTTAAAAAGTTAAGTATAAGTGACTTATCTCGTATCGGTTACTACGCGTCATTTATGGAGCAGTACTCATGCTTTATAGCGATTAGCGAACACAGAAATTATATTCGGCTTAGGCATAACCTCTAATATTCAGTATAGTTGGTGTAATTGCTGATCAATAATTCCAGGGACTAAGTCTTTTTTTTTTTTGCGAACTTCAATTTTATTTACCAACGTAGTCTTCTTCAATCATTTGGTGATACAATCAGTCAAATTTATCGATGACTTTCCTATAGATTGCTAAGTTTTTGTAATGACCTCATCATTTGATCCAAATCTCTTCTGTGTGTTGGTATCCTTTTGAGATTTACGATAATAGCAGGTCTTAGCACGATCTGGAGATTACCGTGGGGGAGGCATTAAGTCGAATTTCAATTGAGCCATAGACATCTGTTCCGACATGGTGTGCCTGTTCTACTGTCTGTAAATCTGTCTCGTATTTTTTTAGAAGATAGCTGTCTCATGCTCAAACTTTCATGCATGTCGGTGTCTGGAGGATGGCAATGGTCTCTAGCAACTTTACTTTTCAATTATCGAGAATAATTTTCAGGATTTTCTTCGGTTTTCTCCTCCCTGTTGCAATCACCCCTTTTTTTCAAATCAGCAAGTAGCCGATAAATTGTCTTCGTTGCGGGAGAACGGGGCCGGTTTACGATTTTCTTTCATAATACAATTCCAATTTTATTCAGTACTAGGCGATTTTCTTAGACTTGGGGCAATTTTATTCAACTTTGAGGCAATTTTGGAAATATGGGGCTACTAGAATCTATTTAAAGACTATTCTGGAAATTTGATATTTAGGTCCTGTTTGGGCAGTGTATGATATCATAAATATTTCGTTATAATTGCAACGATTGAAAAGCCTAACTGGAGCACCATCGAGTACGAGAAAGCGTAAGCCTGTTGCCATAATACTTTTCGAGCGGATAATGAGTTTGAAAATTGCATTTCCCTTTACAGAAAGCAACGTGTCACTGGTCCCACTAAAGCCTCTGCAACTCTTAAAGAAAATGGTCGCAATTACATGAATTTTTTATAGACATCGTTTCAATGTTGCCTGACTACACCACTTGCGGAACCAGGATATATTAAGTTTGTGTGGACGCATACAACACTTAGGAGACCTTAGAATGGAGTCAACTTTCATTATGTTATATCGTAGAATTACTTCCAGAAGTGGACTAAGCTTTTTTGTCCGCCTACATGTCTGTCCGTCTCATATCCTAGTATTCAACCTACAGGTTGTAATTTTTGAGATATTTTCATGAAATTTGTTATACTGGCGAACGCTAATGAAAACCGTTTGGGTCGGTCTTCCTTTTTGACTACTCCCCATACAACGCCTTATTTTAAAAAGTTTTCATGTGAAAAGAAGATGGAATTTTCAAAATTTCTCGACAAAACTCGCTGACTAATCGTACCACGACATTCCTAATTGTGAAGAAAATTTTGTTTTGGCGGTGGAGATACAAATTGATAAGGAAATCGAACTTAGCGAATTTGGACCGCATAGATCTTATCCCATAGGTCTTATTCCTTATATGCCAAAAAATCCTAATTGTCAATATTTGCACATTTTCAGATTCGATATCAAGTGCCATCAAACCAAAAGGCAAATTCGATAAGAGACCGTAAACGCTCCCGAGATCAAAATGCCCATATTACTTCATAATGGAAGACTAATGGAAAATTTTTGTATAAACTTACCGCGCAAAATTTATGATGCCTGCTACATGTTATCAATGACAACACAATGGCATGAAGAAATTGATATATATTCATACGGGTGATATATCCCGTACCTGTTTTTAACTATCACCGCTACACTCATTGAAAAATAAACTGAAATCCGGCCAATAAGTCAATAATATATAGACATATTATGTAGAAAACATATTTCTTTCTTGTAATCGCAACGGGAATGTTAAAATATTCTCTGGTGTTCGGTGTTACAATGAAATTTTAACTAGACATTAAACACCATTCTGTTGTGTTTCGTTAAATTAGAAATAAATATTTATGGATCAAATTGCCGTTAAATAACTCCTAGTTTGCACAAAGAAACAAGCGAAGATGTTTTCAAATGGAATTTACAAAGCAATACATTATTTTTTATTTTCGATTCTAGAGTTTTCAGCAACAAAACTGTGTAAACGATTTAAATAATGCTGCATGAAAACTTTTTATTAGATGTCATTAGCTTTCTATCAGCATAATGCTTCCTTGAATGGTTCGAAAAGCAAGAAATTTTACACAAAGATGGTCTCTAGCCATATCTATGTTATATACAAGCTTACACAATTAAAAACAAATAAGAACATTATAGTCGGGCAAGGACGACAATTAAGTACCCTACACCACGTTTCTTATTTTTATTATAGAACACAAAAATTATATCTTGTTTTTATATAAAGGCTTAGCACAAGTTTAATCCTTACAAAGAAATACACACAAGATGCAAAAATAGGCGTAGATGGTCCAATGTTTGTAGAGGTCATTTTTGTATGAAATTGCTATTAGGCTTTTCTTCTCTACAAAAGATGGATCAATGTTCGTGAAAATCCTTACTAGGGTAGGATCCAAAATATAGGTCGAGATGGTCCAAATTTGGCACAATTAATTTTTTTATGTTACATTATTGTTATGGTATAATTTTCATCATGAAACGTTGAATATTAGACCTTTTTGTCGTACGAAATTCAACTTTCGTTATTTGAGAGGGGGATTCACGAATTGCCACAACCGGTTCAAAGTTTTTGTACCAATTTAGAATGCCGAAATACTACTACTTGGCCACTTTTGCCGAGAAATTTTAAAATTACAATTTTTTCCCATATATAACGACTTTTCAGAATACGGCGTTATATGGGGAGTGGTCGAAGAAGTGAATCGACCCGAATCATTTTCTACAGCCTTCGTCCTTGGATCAGAACAAGTCACTCTACCAAATTTCATCAAAATATCTCAACAATTACGAACTGTAGCTTGATCACAAATTTACATGGACAGACATCAGACGGACAGACAGGCTTAGATAGGATAAAGATTCTGAATCGTTCAGTATAATAAAAGGTGGTTCCATTTTAAGCCCTTCTGCGTGTTACATACGACCGTATTAAGTTAATATACCCTGCACCACAAGTGGTGTATAAAAAACGATCCAATTGAGTTTTTAGTGAATTCTCAAAAGCACGCAAGCCACCGTAATTGCCACTATTGTCGAAAAATTTTGAAAATTGCGTGGCCGAAAAAACGGACTGATCCAAATGATTTTCAATACTTTTCATCCTTGGGCCAAAGTACGTCTACGCATCAAGTTGTATTAAAAAAATATCTCAAAAATTGCGACCTGCAGCCTGAACGGAAAATACAGGGACGGACATCAGACGGATACGCAGACAGATGAATAGACTTAGGCTTAGGGCGATTTAGAATATGATTCAGAATCGATCGGTGCAATAAAAGTTGTGTCTATCTTAAGCCCTTTTGGGTATTATAACCTGTACCACAAGAGATGTAGGGTATAATTATGTAGATAGACACCTCATGCATAATTAATCCTGATAAAGCAGTTTTCTAATTTGATCTGTGATCGATAACCTAAGTATATGTATGTGAAGTTTGTCTATTCCTGACGTTGTAAGCACTTCGGAAACGGACAACGCATAGAAAGACGGACAGAAAGATTCTTAGAATCCGGCAGCATCATTTAAGGACAGGGTTTAGCGCTTTAAAGAAGCAAGAACGAGTTTAGTATATACGGAATAACCCTGAAACTATAATCTAAGTCGGTTTTGGCATAAACACTGTTTGGTGAAGCGATATAAAAAGTTTATGAAGAAATGGTTCTTAACAGTTGACTGGATAGTGTGATCTCATATTATTTGCAATAATCAGAAATTTCTTTATCAAATTTTATTTTTAGTTTTTGTCGATGCAAGGATGCTGACAAAGAGCTGATCGGCAAATATGCAGTGTTTTTTCACGTAGGCGTCGCAGCTTCCTCTTCTTCGCCTGACTCAGTTCTTCTGTAATATTTTTCTTCCTTTTTGTTTTTTTGTGTGTTCCATGCGCCGGCAGCGATTTCCGATGAAAAAGATGAGAATTCATTGTCTTTCAAAATTTATTATACATAGAAGTTCAACTCGGTATATGTCTTCCACAGTCTTCCCGTATCCCGTAAAAGGTGCAGAAATGTAAGGAATGAGTAATACTTTCGTCAGTCGTAATCATTCGAATCAAGATACTAAGCGTAACGTTCAGAATCTACGCATCTCTGCGATCAATTTGTATCTTCTGAGGAAAAATTATGAGAATTTATTGGGACACGTTTGGAAGAAAAGCCCCCAACATCAACCAATTCAGGCGAAATGCTTGTCAACGAAGAGAAGAGAAGCGAACCGATCTTACTACATTGCAGGAATCTATATACTCTGCCAAAGCTATGCATTGTACATGTCTCTGACTTATGCTTTGAAGTGAAGTGTTGTCAAGTTCGAAAAATGGACTGATCCGGTGGCAACTAATATAAATCGAGTATCAATAATTACTACGACTAGTGGGAAAAATAATCCTGAGTGAATTAATAACACGCGCCTGTTTAATAGAAAAAAAAATTCTTTCTTTTCTCTGCTGTCCGTCCGTCATATCACCATAAACCCCCTTCCTCCTTTATTCTATATACATATATGCATAAATATTCGAAACCAATTGTATTCACACTTGTCTTGTGTGTTTGTAAATAGTGTTTTATGTGAGTGCAGCGTTTATTTTCGTTAATGTGTTTCGATGAACACTATTTGATGAACACACATTTAATTTCACATGATTTTATTTATCAATAAACGCGAAATTTATATTATTGCATATACATGGTGTGATGTGTTTTTTTAGCATGTGTTAACGTTTTCCTTCCTTACGGAGGCCATAAAGTCATTACAGTTTAGCTTATCTTCAGAAAATTAACAGAAATAAAAAAAAAAACTTAATTTTCGATATAAGAAGAAAATGTTTGCGATATTAGCAAATAAAGGAAAAAGAATAATACGAATAGGTTGCACTGATCATTCGCAGACTGGATCAATGCATATTTTGTCATTTTGGTTAAGGCATCCGCATACGCAATCAACAAAGTGAACGTCCTGTGTACCTTTATACGCAGTCTTCAAATTTTTTTTATCATTATACTCTGCACCACAAGTGGTGGAGTTAAGTTAGTGCATGTAAGACGCAGACGGTCTTAACATAGACTCACCTTTTATTATACCAATCGATTCAGCATCATAATCTGAATTGATTTAAGTCCATCTGTCCATCTGTTCATATAAATTTGTGTTTAAACTACAGGTCGCAATTTTTGAGATATTTTGATGATGTTTGGTACATTGACTTGTTTTGACTCAAGGACTAACGCTATTGAAAATAGTTCGGATCGATTGACTTCTTCGACCACTCCCCATATAAGGTCGTATTCTGAAAAGTCGTTATATGGAAAAAAAGTGCAATTTTCTTTAGTATTTCGGCATTCTAAATTGATATGAAAATTTTGGACCACCTGGGGCAATTTTTGAACCCCCCTCTCGTATAACGGAAACTGATGTTCATGCGACAAAAAGGTATAATTTTCAATTCTTCATGATGAAAATTATATCGTAATAGTAATTTAACATAAAACAAATAACTCGTTTAGTTGATCTCGGCCTATTGTCTGGCTCCTCCCCAATTTTCACGAAAATTGATTAATCCTTTGTAGAGCAGAAAAGTCTATGTTTTAATATGTGCTGATGAAATGATTGATGATAAGAATTGTGTTAGACAATGTGGCGTAGGGTATTTAATTGTCAGCATTGCCTGACTATAATGGTCTTAATTGCTTTTAGTAAACGAAAGTCGAAAGTATTTTGTTTACATCTATTACCATTCTGCGTAAAGGGGATCTCTTACAATGTTTGTATATATGTGGAGGGAAAGGGTTCTCAATTTCTCCATCGTATCACGCTTTCATTGACTTCTTGATTGCAAATTTTTAAGCTTTTTCTGGAACATCAGATTTCCGCTTAATTGCTTTCACACAAAATTCACAAACAACTTCTCACATAATTATCTGTCATTACCTGTTCAAATCTATGATAACAGGATTATCGGTTCTTTATAATACACGAATTACTTCGTAACTTGAACTTCCCTTACCGATACTTTGCATTCACAAAATTGGCTAGAAAATGCGCTATTGTTGGCTCCAAACGAATTTGGAAATTTTCACTGACATGAGATTCATTTGCGTCAACAGCATTAAGTCTGAACGATATACAAGAAAATTTCATTGATTCATATAAATTAAAGCGGTTTGTCCCTCTGCATCGGTTAAGTTGGCCTATTCGATCGCAGACTTTTTTTCGACTTTTATATCAACTTCTCCACAACTTAAGCTGGGTCGTTATTATTAAATACTGACAGAGAAGACTCAATGGTTCATTTCCTGCAAACTATATCTATGTGTTTACTGGAAGTATTTACAGGTTTTGCTGGATGATATAAACTTTAATTTTCCCAACCTACTACTACTACTACTACTACTACTACTACTACTACTACTACTACTACTACTACTAGTTTTACTTTACTGGAAATTTTGCTCTTCTTTATAAAATGCGGACAAGGTATATATAATTATGATCCTGTCAAAATGGGTTTTATAATTTAATATATATGTCGAATCACTTATCCCTAACGTCCTGTATCTTCTCGATAGATAAGCGTTATTGGTTCATATAACGCATTAATAAACTTAGAGGTTTATCACGAATCAGAACTTTATTCAAATCTAAGTTGTTTCGGTCAACTTGGTTTGATTTTTAGTTCTCAAGGATTGTGATGATAATTGTCTCAATCTACTACCTGTAAGACGGGAATAAGTTCACTTTGTTTTTTTCCAAAATATATGTAACACCCAAAAGGAAGCTTCGGAGACCCTATAAAATATATAGTATATTCTTGACCAGGGTGAAATTCTGAGTTGATTTGGACGTGCCCGTCCGTCTGTGCGGTGTGTGCTGTTGGCACTCTCCTGGTCGCAAAAATGAACATATCGACTTCAAATTTGGAAGTTCTTGCACGCAGGTTGGTATTGAAACTGGGCCAAATTGGTCAATGCAGAAGCCCGAGTGGAGCTTAAACTGAATGCAACCTTGTTTTTCTTAAAAAAAAATTATGCGTTTTTGCTCGTTGCTCAGATATTATACAAGTCAGAGGGCTGAAATTTTCCACATTTACTTTAGGAGGCATTCTACCTTTTACGTACAAAAATGGAACCAATCGGCCGTATCCACACAAAGTTACGGATAATTAAATGTAATGTTTTTTCACCTTTTTGAGATTTAATGCTTATTTATCATAATGCAAGTAAGACGGAATGTTTAAAACAATTTTGAAGATATATCGTCTGCCTAAAAATGGTTTAATTTTAAAATGAATATGGTAGACAGCGCGACCTGGTGGATTAATTTTTTCTTAATAATAATACCAGCGATATGGGTATCAAATAAAAGGACTTGGAGAGTAGAACGCGAGAAGCTAAGTGTGTTAGTTCCAAATTAAATATCTCGGACGTTAGGACTTAGTGACCTAATTTTTTCATTACACTACCGCTGATAGGGGTATCAAATAAAAGGATTTGGAGGGTGGAATGCGAGAAGCTATGTGTGTTAATTCTAAATTAATTGTGGTTGTGTGTCACAACTTAGTGGTTAAATAAAAGGAGTTGGAGAGTAGATTGTGATAAAGTGTGTTACTTGTAATTTAATTAAGGTGAACGCTTAATATATAAAGTATTGGGGCGTTTAGAAAAAGCTGATTTCTTGGATATTAAAATCTAAAGTGGGCATGCAAGATCCGGTCCACGCCGAATACAATTTTTTTCCTTGTTTTGTTTCAAATAATTCTACAGAAACCGTCTTAAAAAAGGGGCGTTAACTCAGCTAATGCTTAAAGGAAAATTAATTTTTAAGGAATATGCATAAAAGGAAAATTTTCAGTTTTTAATTGAATGAATGTTGCGACAAAGTGCTTGTCATTCAGATCGCACTGCCGTAACTTAACTATATAGAGAAGAAAAACAGATTTTTGCTAATGTTTTTTTTCGCCGGCAAATCAATGTTTAGCTTGCATGTGCATGTTCGTGTGCATATACGAATATCCCAATGTAAAGCAAAACTGTTTATGTAACAATATGAGCCGGACCTACTGGAAGTCAAAGGGGAAGCGGGCTACTGAAAGACAACAGTTTGCGTATACTTGTAATTTTCTCTTTCAACGCGAACGTGACAGAAAATAAATACCGAGACAGAAATTACACTCAGCATAAGACGAATCTTTTTATGCCTATCACGTTGCCTAGCCTTGTATTTCCTTTTGCAACAAATGCGAAAGGATAAGGATCCTATTCTATGCTATAAGAGTAGCTTAGGTAGAGCATAATTATATTTTAGGAGTAGTCGACTTAACTGCTTGCGTAAATTGAAGAAGAAGAAGCTATTAGAGGGTTGGGTCGGTAATTCCGATTTCAATTGGATTCTTAAAGGATGTACATACCTATAAGATAATAATAAGAAGGAATTAGGAAGGATTTTACTCAAAATATCCCCGATAAGTAAAAGATGCGTCAAAATGTTATATTTAAAATTTTTAACTTAACATAACCTAACTTAACCTAAAAAGTGATATAAAAAATATAATAGAAATACCGATAAATCAATACGAAAATAAAGAAAAGCTAATGGACAGTTGTATTACGTTAAGGATTACTTGATCCAATTTTTGAACTTAACTACAAACAGTGACAGCAATGTAAACCAGACAATTTCAGGCCGCGAATGAAAGTAAGGCGAATGCACTAAATGGCCGGACAATTTTTCTATTCACCCCGATGAATATTATCTATGTATTGAAAATATTGCGTATACTTTTCTACTTTGCGGTGTTGATTTAACAAATCTAATACATAATGTAGGGGATATATTGAAAACCGTTCTTTGGAAGTATTTTGTTCTAGTGCCGTTCATTGTACGAGTATAGCTATATCAACGGTTTCTTTTGTAAAATATCGCATAAATAGTGGTGTATACCTTCCAAATGCTTTATTAGTTGAAAAATATTATTACAGTACGCGTCTCAGATAAGTGAAAAAATTCTTTTTAAAAAAAATATTTTGAAAAAAAAAACAAATTAATTCTAAAATAAAACGTTTAAGAATATTGAAAAAAAAAAAAAAATAAATAAATAAAAATTATTTGCCAGCCATTTACCAATCAAGGGCCCTAAAACCACCTAACACGTTAGCAACAAAAGTGAAGACTGCATTAATTTTATTTACTTAATGATAATTGTGTGAATATTTCTTTTTTGAGAATTCATAAAATATATTTCGCTTACTCAATAAGCTAAACACAAAAGGGATATAAATAAAAAATCTTTAAGAAAATGAAGCCTATCTTGGAAGTTGTCTCACCAAAAGTGCAAATTACCGACGATTACATTGAAACCGATTACGATTATCAGACATCGCATGTCAGACGCATCGGTAACGATCAAATGCAGGTAAATTCTATAAATAAAATTTTAATTACTTTAAGTTAAATAATAAAAAATAATGTAAAGTGAAAAAAAAATTTTTTTTTTTTTTGTAAAACTGCAAGCAAAGCAATAAAAAGTAAAGAAGAATGAAGTGTCAAAAATATAAGCAAAAAAAAATTACTTTGTTGTTTGTAAAAAAAAATATTTATGAAATGCATACAAACATTTTTCAAATAGATGGGGCCATAAGATCTTTTTTAAAGGATAATTGCAAAAATTCTTTTAAATTATTTTAAATAAAAGCATAGAATGTGTTGTAGGCGCGTTCTAACTAAAAAAATCTGTAAAGGCTTTTTAGGCTAATAAGCTTATTTTTCAAGGAATTGTGAAAAGGATTAAAGTCGCTTAAATCGTCCGATATGTTGCAAGTGAATAAAAAAATATTCAAAATTATTTAATAAGATTTGCTTATGGCCATCCGAGCAGTTCGTTCTTGCATCTCTCAAGCTTTGCCTCATAGAATTTGCCTTCTTTCATTCATTCAGTCTAAAACGAGTTGAAAGGCTTATGTGAAAAACTCGTTAATAAAAACTTCTTCTTCTGATTACCTCAATATTTTGTTTTTTTTTTTTTTTAAGAAACGCCTCTTGTACTTGATCTTATATTTAAAAACAAAAAAAAAAAGTAGTGCAAGTAAATAGAATATTTTGGAAGCAAACACACCAACCAACAATTTCGCTAAGTAGGCAAACGAAAAAAGAAAAAAAGAAGTTGTCAACAGGCCCAGTCATCCCCCTTTGTATTATGTTTAAAAAAATATATTTGCTTTTAATTTTTTTAAAAAAATTAAATTTCTGAGCATAAATTTTCTTTCAAATATTCATTATATTAAACAAACTACTCTTCGTATGTAGGTAAAGAAGAGAAAAGAAGTTTTGAAAAAAAAAAAACCAATATTTTGTTTGTTTTATTGACCGCGTCTTTATAAAAGTATTATACAGATTGTATATACGAAAAATTTAGAAAATGCTAGAATCGTTTATATTGGAACGAGAACCAGTGAATTTCCAATGAAGCCATTTCTCATGTTTCAGTAAACAAGAAATTGATTGGAAGAGCAAGCAAACGCAAGCAAGCGCACTGCATTTTCACGGCAAACTTACATTCAGATGGGAATTAAGTTTGGCTAAGAACGAATCTTCGAGTATCCGACACTTGTATGTTTTTTTGTTAAATTATTTTGAAAGCTATAGGAAGCATGTACATACATACTATAACTGTAAGGGTAACAAGCTAGGAAAGCAAGTAGAATATGTAATGCCACCCTTTACGCTCTTCTTAACCTAATCAAAGGCAACATAGTCAATGTGATAGCGGCAGGTTAATATCTCCCTTCCTTTTTTTTTTTATATAGTGGAAGACTTAAATGCGGATGAATGTTAAGAGAGTTCAGATTTGAAAATTACTTCTCTGACGAAAGCAGAGATAAAGTTCATTGTTCTTCGTTCTCTTTTTATTTCACGTGACTAACCCCGATTGCACTGTTTCTCCTAATCAGGAATATATATATATATGTATATGTATATCTAATATGTTTAGTATACTTTACAAAACATCATGTACTCCCTTTATTAATGTGTACTCTCGAAGGCTTAAATGAGTACACATACCATGATTACAGTTATGCAATTTCTTATGTTGCTTGCTCTCTTATCTGCACTTGTATATGACCTTTTCATTGGCCAATGCAAGACAAGTTCAGGTTCAAGGTTATATTTTATAGGCCATTCATATACACAAGTACACAGCTACACGTAAACTTGTTGCTTAGTTATTCATATATGATTGACGCGTTTATCTGTTCTGTTCTGCTCGTTCGTTTCGAAAGTATATAAAGTTTGTCAACACATTTGGGACAAGTAGAAATACGCTTTGAGCTTTTCATTTGTTTTACTTTTTTTTTTTTCAATTCCTTCTTTTTTTTGTTCCTGCTTTGTTAAGGCATGTCCCTCTATTCAAATATTATTTGACTCAATTTTATATTCCGATTATGAAATAGATCGTGACCGATATATTAATATAATGCATTTCTAATCGACTCTGAAAATTTCTTATAAACAGAAATAGAAAGTATTTTCAACATATTGACTGCATTGTGGTGATCAAGAACCTTTATAGATTCCATATTCTATATATTCTCGAGGAAGGTGTAGAACAGAGAGATGACAAAATAGGTAATAAAATCTTAGCTTCTTTTTACTCAGAATGAATGAGTAAAACTTTTTATGGCCCTATAGTTAGAGGAGTCTTCTCTTATAAGGAATTTCGAAAATGGATTCCGTGTTTTAATTAAGCTTTATAGGAATTTTGATTATGGACCTTAAGTAAGTATAGTTATCTTCATATATATTCTCATCTTATCTTCAATAAATGATAATAACTCTTATTAAAAGTTGTTCTGTAGTGAGCACAGAATGTCACCATCCATTGATCATAATATTCTCTACAATAATAGTCTGTCCCACTGGTCCGCGCTTAGCAAATAGTTTTAAAGTCCAATCGAGATTTATCGTTAAAAAGCAAACTTGAATTTTAATGAGGGGTAACTAAGATTCGTTTTAAGACGACCACAGTGTTCTAATACTGCAGTGCTATTAATACCTTTTATAATGTACACCTAAACGTATAAACTTTCGACACTAGAAAAGCAATGCAGTCTAAAAAAAAACATTCTTTGATAATATTATAGGTAAATTGATATATATATATATATAGGTGGTAGTAGGTAGCTTGGTTTTCTTACAAAAAAAGTAAATGTTTTTAAACCGCTTTTTTTGCCTTTAGGTATTTCCTGAATGTGTGAATTTAAAGATACGTACGGGTCGCCGTGTACCTAAATTGGGTCTAATGTTAGTAGGCTGGGGCGGCAATAACGGTTCGACTTTAACTGCCGCCTTAGAGGCCAATCGTCGACAGTTACAATGGCGTAAGCGCTCTGGTACGCAAAAGGCCAACTGGTTTGGTTCAATAACGCAAGCTTCGACCGTATTGCTAGGTTCCGATGAAGAGGGCAAAGATGTTTACGTACCTATGAAAGACTTGCTGCCCATGGTTAATCCAGATGATATTGTTATAGACGGTTGGGATATTAGCTCAATGAATATTGGTGATGCTATGCGTCGTGCTCAAGTTTTGGATGTTGAATTGCAAGATCAATTGTATAATCAATTGAATACATTAAAGCCGCGACCGTCTATTTACGATCCCGACTTTATCGCAGCCAATCAATCGGAAAGAGTGGATAATGTTATCAATGGTACGAAGCATGAACAATTTGAGAAAATATGTCAAGACATACGCGATTTCAAGCAGCAAAACAACTTGGACACTATCGTTGTATTGTGGACTGCCAACACGGAAAGATTTTGCGATATTAAGCCCGGCTTAAATACTACCATGCAAGAATTGGAAGCATCTTTGAAAGCTAACAAAGCCGAAATATCACCATCCACTGTTTTCGCCATTGCCAGTATAAATGAAGGCGTAAGTTGTTGAAATATATACATCTATCTCTCTCTATATATATATATATATATATATATATATATATCTAAAGCAATATTTTCCCTTAACTATTTAGTGCACATATATTAATGGATCGCCGCAGAACACCTTTGTTCCCGGTCTTATAGAACTAGCTGAACACAAGGGTGTCTTTATAGCGGGCGATGATTTCAAATCCGGTCAAACTAAACTTAAATCGGTATTGGTTGACTTTCTAGTCGGCGCAGGCATAAAACCGGTATCCATTGTCAGTTATAATCATTTGGGGAACAATGATGGCAAAAATCTTTCTGCTCCTCAGCAATTTCGTTCAAAGGAGGTAAACTTGCTTTGATAAATCGAAAAACGTTCGATTACCTGATATATATATATTTTTTTTTTTTCAGATTTCGAAAAGCAATGTAGTAGACGACATGGTCGAATCCAATAATATTTTATATGAAGCTAATGAACATCCCGATCACGTGGTGGTCATCAAATATGTTCCCTATGTGGGAGATAGCAAGCGTGCCATGGATGAATATACTTCTGAAATTATGATGGGCGGTCATAACACTTTGGTTATACATAATACATGTGAAGACTCGTTGTTGGCGTCACCGTTGATATTGGATTTAGTGATTTTAAGTGAACTCTGCTCACGTATACAAGTGAAAAATAATAACGATCACGCATCCACGTGGATACCGTTCAAACCTGTTCTCTCGTTGCTTAGCTATATGTGCAAGGCTCCTTTGGTGCCACAAGGTGCCCAGGTTGTGAACTCTTTGTTCCGTCAACGATCAGCCATTGAAAATATTTTGCGTGCTTGCATTGGTCTACCACCTACATCGCATATGACATTGGAGCAAAGAGTAATAAGTTGAAAGCGTTAACCAATAAGTTCTTCTATTATTTATTTGACTTTTGTTTTATTTACAGTTCGATTTTTCCTTGATAACTAATCAATCGGCCGTCAAGAAACTTAAATCAAATATTTACTCGACAGAGATAGCAAGCAATGGAAAACTTCTAACAAACGGCCACAGCAAGGCACAAAGTAACGGTTACACCAATGGCGTTGCCAACGGAATTCATTAATTTGTGGACAGAAATATCTCCTCGGAAGAAGATTGTCATAGAATTTACACTCAAAAATGACCAACCATCGCAGTTTTATCCGGACAATTTACAGACATGCCCTTAGAATGTTCGAGTAAGATACTTATGCAGCAGCAGTCCTATAATATCAATAATAAGTTTGTGATATAATTGAAAGAAAGAGAAAAAATCTCAATTGAAAATTTAGTTTTACGCTTTTAAGGTGCGAATCTCATAACATTAGCTTATGTACCTTTATAACTTTATCAACCCCTTACAACAACACTCTTTAGGGACAAATGAATCAATTTTTGTGTTATATATTTTTTCAGATGTTTTTTTAATTTTTCTAAATATTTATCCGATAACTTTCCAAGAATTTTTTTTTTTCTGATAAAGCATTTAGATGGAATTTAACAAACTTTTTCTACTGCATTTAAATAAAAAAAAATAATAAAAATATTATGGGAATCAAAATAAAATAAAAAGTTTTGATGTACATTTTTTTAAGAAACAAATGACCAAATGGGTCGTAATTACAAAAAAAAATACCGAAAAGAAAAGTAACCAATCAAAGGTTTACTTTAATGACTGCCTGGATAAGAAATTAGATTGGAGTAGTAAGTGGGGAAGAGGATTCGATATCATTTCCCCAAAGTCATTGGCAAACTTTAACTAGACATTTATTCCTATCGAAAGAAACAAGAACATTGTAGTCGGGGAAAGCCAATCATTACATACCCTACATCACTTCGCCTAGTAGAGTTATTCCCTCGTTTTGGTGATTATACAGTTAATGGCAATAATTTTCGTGAAATCCTTTGTTTATATTGGGCAGAACCCAAAAATAGGACAGACATAGGTAGTCAGTTATTTTTTTAAAATTGCTATTGTGGGTCAATTTTCATCCCCACATATTAAAAATTGAATTTTTCTGCTCTACAAATGACCAATGTTCGTCAAGATCCTTATTAGGGTAGGACCTAAAAAATAGGCCGAGATGATCCAAATTTGCTACAGTTAATTTTTTTGTGCTAAATTACTATTATGAAAATTACACCATTTTGTCGTATGAACTTCGGCTTTCGCGACATGAGAGAGGGTTCGAAAATTGGCCCAGCCGGTCCAGTTTACAATGCCGAAATACTGATACCTAGCCGCTTTTGCTGAAAAATTTTGAAAATTGCATTTTTTTTCCATGTAACGACTTTTCAGAATGTGGCGTTATATGGAGGGTAGTCGAAAAAGTGGACCGATTCGAACCATTTTCAATAGCGTCCGTTACTGGGCAAAACACGTGACTGTACCAAATTTCATCCAAATATCTCAAAAATTGCGACCTATAGCTTGAACACAATTTTACATGGGCTGACGTCAGACGGACAGACAGGCTTAGATCAATTCAGATCATGATTCTGAATCGATCGGTATAATAAAAGTTGGGTATATCTTAAGCCCTTCTGCGTGTTACATACGTCCCCCCTAACTTAATATACCCTCTACCTGTTATTAATTAGTGGGTTGTTAAGTTTACTTAGCGGACATAACGCGTAGTAAAAATGCATCGGTAACAAGCCGTGAATACCTTAATTACAAACTGGAGGACAAATCATGATGAAAGTTAGATGAGTATGTTATACGTTTACAATGCTGTCAACCACAATCAATATAATAAATACGAGAATATACGAAGAATGGGCTGGGTACGAACACCGAGGTTAAACTGCCGTGCCCGTCCACAAACAACAAAAATACTTTGGAGTTTTTATTCTGGCCGTATACCAAACACAAATATTAATCAAAAAGTTCCAAGTATACAAATTTCCGATCGATATTAGATTGTGGGTCAATGTAGCCATATTTGTTATCACATTGGAAATCGTAGGGTCGGTAAAAATTTACGCTGAGAGATTGTCCACATTTCGTACAAGTTGTTAGTTAAAAGAAGCAACCTACGCGCAATAGTTCCACTAAGTAAGAAAAGTGTATTCGACTTGTGACGAATCTTTGATTGTCCATCGCCTCACACCAACGCTTTGGCTTCGTCTATTGGAAATCGTTTCAAACTTTTCCAGCTTTTGGCCTAAGAAATATATGCATCGTATTTTATTATATCGTACAACACTTGTGGTACAGGGTATATTAAGTTAGTGCGGACGTATGTAACACCCGAAAGAACTTAAGATAGACCCATCTTTTATTAAAACGATCGATTCAGAATCATTTTCGAAATCGATGTAAGCCTGTCTGTCCGTCCATCTGATGCCTGTCCATGTATTTTTGTGTCGCAAGCTTTGAAATATTTTGATTTTAATACACTAACGCTTCTTCGTCTAAAGACCAACGCTACTGACAATGGTTCGAATCAGTCCACGTTTTGTCCCATATAACGAGTTTTCAGAACAGAGCGTTATATGGGGAAAAAGATTGCAATTTTCAAAATTTCTCGGCACAAATGGCTATGTAGTAGTATTTCCGCATTTCAAATTGGTATGAAGACTTTAAACTGGCTGAGTCAATTTTTTCCATATTTGTACAGCGGCTACAGCATTGCCCTTAGAATATGCCTTCAAATGTTTGTACATTTATCTGGAATAGTTTATGAGTCACAAATTTTTCATTCCTTTTGGAAAACAGAGGTGTTATCAGTTTACGTGGTAACAAAGGCCTTCGACCGGGTTGGACCATTTTCAATACTAACTTGCGTGCAAGAGCTTCCAATGTTTCCGCTAAATTAGAAGTCGAGAGCTTCACTTTTGCGGCCAGGAGAATGTTTATAGCAGACATTATGCAGACGGACAGACGGACATACCTAAATTGATTCATAATTTGATACCAATGAAGAAAATATATACTTTTTGGGAATCACCAATGCTTCCTTCTGGGCATTCCAAGCATTTTGACAAAATGAATACACCGCTCATCCTTGGGTGATGGATATAAAAAGCTTTTCTTCTCAAGCATGCAAATAATGTACGCACAATGACATTGAATCAGTAATTCAATCACTTTGTTTAGAAACGCGTCAATCGAAGAGAATGAAAAAATAGTTCGTAGAGATTTACAGAAGAGACAACAGAACTTATTATTGAAGGTATGAAGCCCTAGAAATACATTGCCGAATATAGTCTTACAATTAACGTGTTAAGAGTGTGAAGTTGTCATTAAGCTACCGCCTGCACAATTCATTTATTATTTATTAATATTTTAATTAAATTGAATTAAAAATTAAATATTCTATAAAAGTTTTAACAAAAGTCTATAAAAAAAAGAATATTTAACAAAAGATGCATGTACCCAGGAACGCGGAACTTTTTATTAAATATATTGTTGATTATGCTATGAAAACTTGCAGAAACTAAATAACCTGTGGCTAGTGGACTTAACAAGCAAAAGTCACTCTACGTGCCAAGACTATTTTCATTTTTTGAGATTAAGAGATCAGATAAAGGTAATTAAGAATGTAAAGAAACTATTTATGTCCATCACCGAAGGACGATAGGTATATTCATTTTGTCAAAACGTTTGCAACACCCATAAGAGATCCCATAAAGTGCATATATTTTTGATCAACCCTTGCATGTGTGGCTGTTCGCTTGTCTGTCCCTCCGTCTGACCAACCACGTAACATCTGATAGGTATTAAAAATTCCTTCATAGCTAATTTTATTTTTTTTTGTTAATTTTCGAACTTTAAAAAAAGATTGTAAGGTACGTTGTGGTGTTATTTAATTTCTTGGTGACCTTTAAAAAAAGGCCTTTGAACATCTATTATCAGTTTTTTATACCTATTTGACGACTATATACCTATGTTTTTCCGAAAGAGATCATTGCGATCCCCTTTTTTTCTCGAATTGGCGCAATCGCAAAAATGAAGGCGGAAAGCTGACATTTGGTGAAGACACTCCTCGATCCATGATTAAAAAATGATTGTGCACGCAAGCCCGCAATATAGAAGAAATTTGAAGCACCGTTTTCACTCTGTCATTAGTTACCCTTAATTTATTATGTATATGGATATTGTAATAATTCGCAAATGCCGGCATGCGCTTATTATACCGCAGCAATGTTGGCACATACATGTCACAAGTATATAAGACAACTAACCTACCTATCATTGTCATCCTAAAAAGAACTAGAGACGGATAGGCGGACGGAGAAACGGACATGCTTAAATCAATTAGAAATTTGATGTTGATCAAGAATATATACACCGCGTGGGATCTTTCCTTTTTGGTGTTGAAAATAGCTTCTCATCCTTCAGTGCAGTTTCAGACTATACCACCGTGGGCCATCCCAAGTGAGTAAACGATAATTATTTTTTTTTTGATATGGGCAATCGATCAAAGGATGTCTCCTCTTTGGGTAACGTAGTGATGGTGGCAAAAAAAGAAGTAAATAGAGAGGTGCTGACCGCAATCTAGTGGATATGTGACCAATCGATAAGGATTAGGCCTTTGCCGACTGAGCACTGCATGTACTACCCAAGTAAGCTCTACCACACTGCGAACACAGTTTTGATAGTCACGATTCTTACCTAGTCGGCCACTAATGGCCGATCAATTCGCAGATAGCTCAATTTAGCTTTGACATTATAATCTCACATGGTGTGTGGCACATGGTATATTAAATTGTGGGCACAGTTTTCACGCCCAAAAGGGCTTGATCTAGACCCATCTTTAAATGGTCAGAATCATTTTCTGAATCGATCTTAGCGTGTCTGTCCGTCTGTCGATTATAAGATTTCTAGAGAAAAATAAGCTTTTATATGCCAGGAAGTTTTAATTTTTATGAGGACAATTTGTCCTTAGTAAATCAATCATAGGCAATTTTTTAGACCGCCTCATGTACTATTAATTATGCGAAGTGTTTCCCGACTATGGTATTTTTTACTTGTTTTCAAATGAATATCTCGAATTTTTTTTGACGCGAACTCCGAGAACAGACAAAAGGCGTATGAAGAAAGGGATATGGCGTTCATGCGTTTTAAAAAATTTCATTATTGCATTTAGGGTAATTAAAAGGTTTTACTATGTAAGTATAGATATTCGAAACACTTATCTATAATTGTTTTTCATTCATATTATCTGGTTGGTATTTCTTCGAAAGGGCTGTAACAATTCACACAACAATTTCAATTGCATTGCTATAGCCAAGTGCAGCATATATTTATGAATCATATAAAACGATATACTACTCACTGCATATGTGTATGTATTCGTATTTTCTACGAAATAAAGCAAAAAATTCGAAAGACGTTTATATAAATGTTTTTTTAATACAAAGTATAGTAAAGCAACATAAACCAGTAAGAACATTATAGTCAGGCAAGGGCCGACCTTTCAATACCCTACACCACATTGTATAATACAACTCTTATTTTTATATGAAATTACTATTAAGAGTCAATTTTCATCACCACACATATTAAAACTTGGACTTTTATGGTCTACAACGGATCAATTTTTGTGAAAATTCTTATTAGGGTAGGATTCAAAAAATAGGCCGAGATGATCCAAATTTGATACAGTTAATTTTTATACCCTACACCGCTTGTGGTACTTAGGTATATTAAGTTAGTGCGTTCATATGTGACATGCAGAAAGACTTAAGGTGAGCCGATCGATTCGGAATCATAATCAGAATTGATCTAAGCCTGTATGTCCGTCTGATGTAAATTTGTGATCAAGCTACAGTACGTAATTCTTGAGATATTTTGATGAAATTTGATACAGTGGGGTGTTTTGGCCCAAGGATGAACGCTATTGAAAATGATTCAGATCTTTCTACTTTTCCGACCACTTCCCATATAGTGCTTTATTCTGAAAAATCATTATATGGAAAAAAAATTGCATTTTTCAAAATCTCTTAGCAAAAGTGGCTAAGTAGTAGTATTTCGTTATTCTAAATTGGACCGGCTGGGAAACCACTCTCTTATAACAACGTCATACGACAAAATGGAATAATTTTCAATGCTTGATCATGAAAATTATATTATAATAGTAGGAGTTTAGCAAAAAAAAATTATATATATATATATAGACAATGCATATTTGAATGATACGATCAAAAGATCGAAGTTCGAAATACAAATGTAACTCAAAGATATATCGTGATCCGATTACGTTCGTTATCTCAATTTTTTGCAATCCGCAGAGCGAGGTAGCCTTAATATTAATGCAGATCCTCTAAATTTTATATCTAAGCACATCGAAGAGACTGAAAAATTTAGTATATCTCATTGATGAGCTGGCTATAAGATAGACATAAGAGCCATTGCAATTCAACATGAATTTTTTAAATAATTTTATCTTTTTGTTTATCAACTAGACAAACACTTAGCAAATAACTTGCAATGGCTTGTAACTGCTTATGTAAACACTCGAAATACTTCTATGGAAAGCTAATGAAAGTTGAGCTATATTTTCGTAGAGAATCGCAGTGACTGTGATTTCGCGACAGAAAAGTGATCGAAATTGCGATCGATAATTGGGAATTGGGCGCTTTTCCAAAATCTTAATCAATTAATAATCACTTTCTAGGCTGCGATTAACATTCGAAGAAAATTTTTACTTTTCCCGGAAACAACGCGATAGCTAAAAAAACGAAAAGACTTGAGAGAAGTTCAAAAGTATGTTTGCATCTGTTTATAAATATATTTATATTTTTATATCATTCGGTTCAAGACAAACATTTACCGGAGTACCTTGTAATACCCAAAATTTCCTCAAAAAAAATTCATAAATTAATTTAGTTTAAAATCCTTTAAAATCATCCAAAAGCAAACAAGTAAGAAAATTAAATTCGGTCGGAACCGAATCTTTTATACCCATCATCGTTATCCTAAAAAAGACAAAAGAAGTAAAAGAACCAAATTTTCATACTCCATAATATGGAATGCGCGCAGTCGATTTTTTCTATTTTCAAAGTAAAAGTTGTTTTCGTATAAGCATGTGGGCGTTGTAGGCGTCTCCTTTGAAAAATTCAGATCAATTCCAGATTTTTTTGTAAATTTTCCACTAACGACAGAATGTTAACCGCAAATGCTACAAAGTTCCGCAAACAGACTGATGGACAGACAAATAGGTGGACATATTTAGATGCATTACAAATTTGAAACTGGCCAAGAATTCATGAACTTTATAGATTTTTTGAAGCTGGTTTCAGCGCGTTATAAACTTATTGAAAAAGCAATTAAAATTTGATACACTATGATATTGGGTAGGTGTGGTCAATTTCTTTTAATTTTTATACACGATTGCTACAGAATCGCCCATAGAGTATTCGTTCAAAGTTTTGTACATTTATTTGCTATAGTTTATGAGTAATGAGCAAAAAGCCAATGTTTTATTCCTTTTAAAAAACAGAGGTGTTCTCAGTTTACGTGGTAACAAAGGCGTGTCCTTCGATCGATTTGGTCCATTTTCAATACCAAACTGCGTGCAGGAGCTTCCAATGTTTCCGCGAAATTTGAAGTCGATAGCTTCATTTTTGCGGTCAGGAGAATGTTCACAATAGACATCACACTTAGACGGACAGACGGACATGCTTAAATCGATTTAGAATTTGATTCTGATCAAGAATATATATATAATTTGTGGAATCTTTTATGCTTCCTTCTGGGAGTTGCAAACGTTTTGACAAAATGAATAAACCCTCCATCGTTCGATGATAGGTGTAAAAATTACAAATATTGTTACAGTTCGAGCATAGTATAAGTGCACTAATATTGTGTGTTTAGTTATATAGTAATTATTGAACTGAAACAATAAAGTGCTCGATAACTATATTGGAATTTACATAGCACACCGATGTAGGTAAGCACTGACGATCACTTAACTTGCATGCAATGTTTTGCAAATCTTGTGGTCATTGACGGAAGGTATGGAAAAAGGTTGAAAAGGCAGCAAAGGGATTTTTTCACGACTTTGGCCTCGTGTCACTTTTCTATAACTTCATAGTTTACTACTATTTTAAAATCGGGACTAACGATTTATTCGATTTCGCCAAACGACTTCTTCAAAGTAAGCCTTACAGCTCCGAAACCGGGTAACAAATCGTTACACTTACCATTTCCCACCGCCAGCCAAATATAATTGTTTCCCATCTTTTCTTGTATTCGGAAAAATGCAGGTTTATGGGTTTGTGAGTCCTGCTTGAAAAACTTGCAAACTAAGTAAGAAAAAACTACTTTTTTTTGCATAAATTGTTCACCAATGTAGTCTTCCTCAAAAGTAGTACAATCGATCCAATGCCTCTATAATATTTCATTGCCCTTTTTTTACACAGACTTGTCATGCTCGAGTTGTTCCAAATCTTTTTTTTTTTTTTTGAATATCCTATGAGACTTTGCAAATTGACAATTGTTGCGGGGCCATATTTGGAAAATGCATTGAGTGGGACAGGAACTCTTGATAAACTTGATAAACTTTAAATATGCTTGCGTCAATGGATTAGCTTTATGCAGCTTTTAATCTTCTATTTGTGTCGGCGATTTTCAGGAACAAAAACTTGTCGACGGACATGTACTCAAAACACTCATGTCGACTGCTTCAAACGAATGCCCAATGTGACCAAAAGTGACTTATTAATGCTTACACAAATATGTTCCCTATTTTAGTGGGAAAATGGGGATACCTTTGCATTCAAGTCGAAAAGCTTTCAGCCAATCTACGTGTTTTCAAAAAATAGGTTATATGTAGTCTTAGCAAAGAATTGCTGCTTTCCTTTCGAAGTACCCCTCAACGGCCTATGGAAATGCAAATGTCCTTCGAACAGCGCATGATTCGGAATCGATTAATGCGCGTCAGATATGTCATGTTTTTGGAACGTTCACGAGTCTTATAATTACCGCTCGTATTTCGATCCTTTTGTTGGGACTTTCTTGATATTAGTGAGTGGAGTAGGTGGGATTTAGATCAGCACACCCAAATAGTTTCGCCCACTGATGAGTCATAGCATCCACGTACTATATAGGTGGAAAGGAATCTTTCTGAGCTGTATTCGTGAGCCTAGCATTTCGTGTTATCTAATGTCCCTTTTTTGCCAGGAAGTAGCTCCGTTCTTTCTCACCACGTTATGGCGAACTTTTTGAAATAAAAACTGCCTGAGTAAAGAACTTTAATTAGTTATTATTTTAACAAGTCTGATACTTTAGTGTAGGGTAATTGTATGCGCGTGTTATTTGCAGCATCTCAATAATAAAGTAATGTGTAAGCTGTTGTCATACGAGTGTGATTTCTTCCAACGAGTCTAAACCAGTCGGGCATGTAATAGAAGTGACATCAGGCTGGTAATCTTTTCGCAACTATTTACCTCTATTTGCTTTGTCTCCACTGCCATTGTAAATTCTCACGTGTTACTTCCTCCCCGCTTTCTGTAAACTAATATCAAAAATTTTCAAGCTGATATCAAAGTTTTTCGCCTATGCGAATTTTATCGGTCGGGTTCACCGATTAAAATTTTTAGATATCTATAACCCACCGACAAAGCTTTCAAAAAACTCTTGAAAAGTTTGTTAGATAAATTTGATGTAATATGATGTAACCGTCTACCATTTTTTAAATCAAAGGATTTCTTATAAATGATGGGTAATATAAAAAGTCTCCGCGGTTTCGAGATATTTTTTATAGCTTGCTCTTCTCAAATGATTCCAATTTAGTGCCGTCACTATTCCTGATAACTTGCGTGCTGATCTTGCTTCACCAGTTGCATCATTTCATCGACTTTTCGACCAGAACGAGGTGCATCTTTGACATTGAAATTTCCGGAATGGAATCGACCAAATCACTTTGGTGTCCTTCGTTCACTTCAGCATTCTCACAGTACACTTTACAATTTTTTTTTATAGGAAAAAAGCATCACCTAGCGGGTTTTTTTCCAGATATTTCACTCACTCATAACTTTTTACACTAGCAAAGGATGAGAAAATTATCTGCGCAAAAGATGTAAGTTGAAATGTTACCTTTTAAGCACATAATCGTTTGAGATAATCAAGTTGCATGTTAAATAGGCATTAACATCATTGTGCGGAAAAAACCGCGGAGACTTTTTATATGATGCAATGCAAGGCATAAAACTGTGCCATCGTAGTACACAGCAGTAGCAGTTAATGATTAGAATAGTGTTTGCAGTATAAAATTCTATTTGTTTTATTAACATTTTCATAACATTTGCTTGAAATTGATTTTCATGACAATTTCATCTACGTTGAAGGGAATATTGTGAATGTAGTCCTTAATTTATTATTTATACGCTTTAGCTTATGGCAAGAATGGAAAACTAGAAATATTTTGCAATCGTTATAATCACTTCGCCGTCCCACCCTCTCACATAGATAGATATCAATATAAATAAACTAAAGTTTTTAGTTTATTGCCGCGCTTTGTGCTCAGTCAATGCATTCAGTAAATAGTAATGAAAAGAATACTTTTCTGTTAATCGGTTTGAAATCCGGAAAAAAAATAAACAATTAATAAGAGAAGAAGAATTCAAATAATTAGTGCAATATTCAAGGAATCAACGGTCGAGTCGGTCTCAACGATAAAAGAACGATAGACAAAAGCAACCGTCTCGAAATTGTCCAGTCTTTGCTATCTTAAAAACAAAAAAACAAAAATAAATAAATATATAAATAAAGTTTGGCTCAAATCAACTTCTTGGCGTAGGTACATATACGCTTTGCTTTTATTGCTAAAATGGTACAAGGACGTGGCCAAGAGATATGGAATCCAACTAAATCAGTGACAAAGATTTCATTTTTTTTTCTTCTTCTTACCGAACCAATCAAACAACAGAAATTTATTATTTACTTTAATTATTGATTATTATCTGTTTCGTTCTAATCTAATCTAATCATTATTTTGCAACAATTGCTTGTCTAATGTCATTAATTAACGGACATTTGTCAAATACAACTGTAATCAAAATAATGTGTACGCCATGTGCGAAAGTAAGGCAAGATTCCCGACTTGAGGCAGTAAACGTTTATGAAATTTACATTAGAAGGACATTCACCTTTCTAGAAAGTCTCCCTTTAAGGTGTACATTGTTAAGTGACTTCTTATCGGTCAATAAGTCTCTTAACAAAGTAAGATAAATTTTTCAAAATTCATCAACATAATCCTCATGAAAAGCGACTCAGTGAAGTTCTTGAACACTTCGGTAGATACGTTTGTCGCTATACTCTAAATACGCTTCAGTTCTAGCAAACATCAACATTTTTCTCTGGATCATAACAATCACTTTAACCAGATACGGAAAATGCAATGTTTAAGGCATCAGTCAATTTTAATACTGTGGCCAACGACTTGTGACTTATTGTAGTGTCTTGGTGCAGGAACACTTTTGAGAACGGATAACAGTCGCTTTAACCAGATAGGGAAAATGCAGGGCAGATGTTCGGGCATCGAATCAGGCAAATTTTAACATTGTAGGTAACGACATGTGGCAGTGTCTTGATGCAAGAATACTTTCTTTTCTGAACCATTCGGAGACCTTCTTGGCCGTTTCTTCCTTCAATCGTAACAAAAGCGTCTGCAATAGTCGCTTTTCGTTGTAATTGTTTTCTAAAGACAGTCGATGACTATCATATTGTATGCGTGTGTCAGGTTTATCATCGCCTTGCACTCAGCGGCCTAGATCTCCGTGACCATGGTTAAAATAAGGAGGATCACCGACAAATCGTTGCTTGCGATATAAAAGAATAGCCAAAGCCTTTTTCGGGCAAATTGGGTTCGGTTGGGTTTGGGCGGCATATTTTTGCCCATTAAAAATCAATGTGTAAACAACACATGGAATTTATAGCACTTTCTCAAAAAATGATCGCAGAAGATATTCAGACGTTAGTTCCGGGACTTATTGATCGACCCTTTATGGATGAAGCAGCCACATAAATGTCATCTGTTTCAACATAAAGATGAGTAAGAAAGTAGCATGGCCACCACTTTGCAAAAACAAATTTTTGTTATACAAAAGTGAGTTGCGTTCCGTTTATGCTTTACTGCGGGCTTCTGCTCTGACCAACAACCTGCGTACAAAAACTTCCAATATTTCTACCAAATTTACAATCGATATCTTCGTTTTTGCGACCAAGAGAACGCCAACAACAACCACCACACAGACACACAGACGGACAGACATGGCTAAATAAACTTCGAATTTCAGTCTGGTGAATGAACAGTTCTTTCCAGTACTTCATAGAAAAAGCATTTATTCTAGTACGTTATGGACAAAAACTGTTTCGTTTCAAGCGATTTATTATCGCCATAAATCATTTCCTTAAAAAAAAATCAACTTAATAAAAGCTTAGTTACAACTTAGCGGTACATTAGTTAAAAAATAAATTATAATCAATATGTTGAGGAGCGCAGAGTGTTTTTTGATAGATGTCTTCCCACCATTGGGATCATTACAAAAAAAGTCCTACTACAGAGGCAAAGAAAATTATGACAATGTACCGTAATATTTAACTTTATGATGATAAACAATTAATATAGCAGCCGATCAAGAATATATACTTAATGGCTTTTCCAATACATTTTCCCGAATACTATAACGAAAGTGTAAACCAAGTACAGACACGTCTTTCGTTAACTCGCCCAAATATGCGCATTGATTCTTAAACGGCTAAACATTCGAAGTCTACTTGGCGCTTGCAATATATATGTTTAGTTGATAGTCACAGGTCAGATTTGGAAAGTGATATTTCCTCCATTAGCATTACTACGCTGACACTACGCGAAAAGTTAACTGTATTAGCACTGAAACTAACGAGCACTTCATTTTCATCTTTTTTATGGCCATCACCGAAGGGTGAGAGGTGTACTCATTTTGTTCAAACGTGTGTGAATTTGGAAAAGAATTTGAAAATGGCCCAAATCGGTTAAAGGACATGCCTACAATGCAACATAAACTGAGAGCATCCTTGCTGTCTGGGTTTTTACTTCCCGCTCATAAACTGCACTAGACACACACACAATATTTCCACTTTTATTCTATAAATATAATAAGTAAGATTATTACAGTTGGGGAAGACCGACCATTAAATACCTTACACCACATAGTCCTTATTTTTATTATAGAACACAACAATTACACATTTTGTTTCTATATACAGACATACCACAAGTTTAATCCTTACGTAGCGCAGGATCCAAAAATAGACATAGATGGTATAAATTTTGTAGAGTTCATTTTTGTATGAAATAACTATTACGGGTCAATTTTCGTCACCACATAATAAAACTTATACTTTTCTGCTCTACAAAGGGTCAACTTTTTATGGAAATTCTTATTAGGCTAAGATCGAAAAAAAGGCCGACATGATCCACATTTTTTACAGTTTATTTTTTTTGTGTTAAACTACTATTATGATATAATTATCATCATGAAGTATTGAAAATTATACCTTTTTGTCACATAAACTTCCGTTTTCATTATACGAGAGAGAGTTCAAAAATTGCCCCAGCCGGCCCAATTTACAATGCCGAAATGCTAGTAGTTAGCCATTTTTGTTGAAAATTTTTGAAACTTGAATTTTTTCCATATAAAGACATTTCAGAAGAAGGCGTTATATGGGTAGTGGTCGAAAAAATCGACTAATTCAAACCACTTTTAATAGTGTTCGCCCTTGGATTAAAACACGTCACTGTACCAAATTTCATCAAAATATCTCAAAAATTGCGAGCGATAGCTTGAACACAAATATAGATGGACAGACATCAGACTGACAGACAGACTTAGATCAATTCGGATTATAATTCTGAATTCTGAGGTTAAAGGCTCTCACCTTTAGTTAGGTTAAGGCATAGATTTAATAGTTATTCCATTTATACAGTCGCAACCAACAGATATTTTAATGTTTAATTTATAAACTTCTTCTTCAACCGATACGTGCCAGGTAGGCCGATCCGTGAGACATGAGCTGTACGAGTTTGAAGTACCGAAGAGGTCATTAGGCTGAGAAGACTCTTTTAGCTATTGGGCAAAGTTTTCGATTTTCCCCTATCTGCGGGAAATGAAATCTTTTAGAAGAGTACTTACTGGTCGTGTAGATTTATTCAGAATAATCTCCAAATACTGCGATGGAGCCTATATTCTTAAACGAAGCTGTAGTACGTGAAGATGAACTCATAAATATTAAATCTGGAAACTTGGAGGCAATAAATCGCATAATTGTTTCGTCCTACGTTTCCGGCGCCATTCGTGGGAGAAATATTGACTTACGACGCAGAACAATTACCAACTACACGTCGCCACTGGCCCCTTTATTACTAGAGCCTAGCAAAGTTCGTTGCAAAGTCCGCCGCTCTGACAACCGTGATAGCCCTACTAGAGACACTTCAGTTAAAATGTAAAAATGTCCCCTAAAACAAACAACACTCGGTCCGGGTCTGTCGACACTGTTATCTTAGCAGTCGTGGCATTGCTAACCTTAGGCGAAATTACGCCAGATTCCTCACCCACATCTTGAATCGGATGATCAGAACCCCCTTTAGACGACATGTTAGGACTAACAGCATTTTTGGGCGCCTCTGTGTCACCGGCTTACGAGTTAAAGTTTTCAAGTATAATAAAGTCTCAATCAATAGTAACGTCTCCAAATCCATATACAAAATTAACACTTGATTTCTTCAGCACCAAACAAGACAATATAACGTAGATGCGTCTGTCTAATGTGCGCCCAACAGAAGTTCGTTGATCTTTTGCTTAATTTCCAATTATATCACTCCTTTATCTTCTTCTAATTACCGCCGTAATTAGTCACTCAATTCAATTTTTAAAACTTCACATTCAATTATTTATAACAAAAGATAGCGAGAAGCACATATACACTTTTCACAACCAACGACAGTGCTTCTAGAAGACTCTACTATTTATGTGCACAAATGGAAAAAATCGGCTGTGCCCACGTAAAGTGTTTACATTTTCCTTTTTTTCACTTTTTTGAGGTTTTATTTCTATTAATCATAAGCTAAATAAGGCAGAATGTCTTATATATTTCTTAAATGAAAAGGAATTAAAATGCAGTAATTCAAAGATTAATGTGGTGGACACTACGACGTGGTGAACCAACCATTTCTTAATAACCCCATTCATACGGGTATCAAATAGAAGGACTTGCAGAATATAAGGCGACATACGGGCAGCACTACTTAGTGGATTAATTTTTTTTAACTATGTTGTCCATATGAGCATCAAACAAAAAGTCTTGGAGAGTAGTACCCGGTAAGGTCAATGTGTTAATTCTAACTTAATTATAGCGGGCGTCACGACGTGGTCCATTAATTTTTCATAATAATACCTTCTAGTGAACTGAAAGTATCAAAGCGTGAAACATAAATTTTATCCCGCTCGGTTTTTTATGACCATAAATAAAGGCATGGGGCGTAAAAGATTATAATGATGGTGGGAATGCGAGATTCGGGCACAACCGAATATAACTTTGTAATAAAAGCCAAATGGTAAGAGGTATCAATATGAATTCTCTTTTATTTAAGATATTAGTTCATATATGGGATGTTGCACTATTTTGCTGAAGCCACATATCGCCAAAGTAGAAAATATTTGATGCAATGCCATTTTCGTATTCAAAGACGACAATTTGAGGCCACCAACGGCCGAAAGTTATTTTTTACGTAAAAGTCCTTTATCATCATCAGATCCACATTAGATATGTTTTCTTTATACCAAAGGCGCAATAATCCTTATTTACGAAGTCGTTTAACCAAATATGAGCCCTTTCCCACAGGCACGAAACGTGACTACGAGGTTGTCGTTTTCCTAATAAGTCGTAACATTTTTTGTAAACAGTACAACTATGTATGTATTCCATTCCACAAATAATGGCAATATCGTAACAATAGGAAAAAAATATTGATCCAAATCTCAGTCAGAAGGATATTTACTTTCGGAGACACAAAATGGATGGCCATATATTTGTCTAAGTTGAGGGACCCAATGCAGAATTTGGTTACAAGCCTTATAATGTCTAAAGCATATTTTTGAGAGATGCTGTCTTCAGTGGATATTAACAAGAACGAGCTTTTTAAATATCGCTCAAAACGTATATTTTGCTAGCGCTCTGCCATTTTTGCTCATAATCATTCCGAGTATACAAATTTTGCAATTTGGCAATCGGTTGGTCGAATAATCCACATCGTGCTCATGGATATCTATATTATTTTTTAATACCATGTGAATCCCGTTTTTAAACAACAACACCCTTGCGTGACTCTAATGCACGGATGCTATTCATTTAACTGACTTAAACAGCGCGCGAGTTCCGTTCATGTAAATTTTTTGTGAATATAAAACATGGAATCTATTAATAGAAGTAGCTTTAGTTAATGGATTGAAGAAACGGAATAAACGTGCGAATTCTATTCTCCTGGAAACAAAGTATTCTTTAGAGTTCCTATATGGAATGTGTACATAAATTTCGACCAATACGATCTACGAAATGAAACATCGAGTCTCCTATAACATTTTTCAGTTCAAAGAATAGGAACAATCAGCCAACTGACTTAGTTTTAAATCAATGCTTGGCGTGTCGATAACAAATCTAGACAGGGAATACTTATTGGGATGCTTACGAAATTCGTAAGCCTCAGTTTCTCATACGGTAATATATACGAAAGTTCATTGCCTACTAGAATTTTGTGAACCATAAGTAGAGTATTAAAACCCCGTCTTTAACTATCTTTTAACTTTTTATGAATATCCTCTCAACTGTGATACAATTTGTAAGATAACCTTTTTAGAAACAACATGCAACGCGTATTGTTTTAAATACCTACCAAATAAAATTTATAAAAAATTTAAATAAAATATGCAAATTTATATTCATATTGATTTACAGTTCATGAGTCCTCAACTACCGTGAAACGATGGCTAAGCAAATGGAAAAATCATCAAAAAGCACTTTCAAAGAGAAAAACGACGAAAAATTTATAGTAAAATATCGCAAAAATTATTATGATATTAAAAAATTTATAGTAAAACATCCGGGCGGTGTAAATACTTTGAAAGGGCTCAACAATTCTGATATGACATCGCGATTTATTAAAGCACATCCTCATTCGGATGCTGCCATGTACTTAATGAAGGAATATCACATTACGAAGCCGATACAACTGTTGACAACAACAAGTTGTAAAAGCAATGATTGCAATTTAAAAGATGACCAATACAAAAAATTGATAGTATCATCAATGGAAGACAGCAATAATAACATCATTGATGAAAATGTGGAGGTAAGATTAAACGATATATAACAATTAAGAAAGCTACTTATTTCCCAGGACAAGTAAAAGTGTATTCTTCATATCTCTGCCACACATTTTCTATTCCCAGAAGATTGTATGTTTTGTTAATCCTTCTCTTCCTAAAACTATCTAGGGAATAACTAAATTGATCCCATCAAGTACAATCATTTGACTGGAATTTCTTTGAAAACACGCATACAAATGGAAAGCAAATTTGCCACTGAAACTTTTTGTTCATACCCTGGCAAATTCCGAAAGTTTTTAAATTTATTTCTCCGGGATGTTTGTTCAGCAAATCTCTGCGGGGTTTTAAAGTATTATTTTCATGATTTTTTCCAGTATGTTTTGTTAACTGCAGACGGGTGTTGCACTCTGTTAGAATATTCAATGCCTCGTTTTTTAATAAACCATCATATCACGTCACCATCCACGGGTATTATCTCTCCAGATTTATTATTTTTTTTATTTTTGCAATTCGTTATATAATTAATGTAATATTTTTTTTTTTGATTATCATGAAGTTGTAATGCTAAAGAGGTACTTGTTGAGTGATTGCTTAAATGTAATTCTACTGCAATTACGGTCAAAAATAAATACTGCTTATGTTAAGAATCGCTTATGATGGCGATTCATTTATGAAAAGATTAATCCACTGGTAAAGGTACATAAACTTTTGGTTTCGAATATAAACGTATATCGAATTCAATTTTTGTTAATTCTTTTTCAATTTCCATTTTGCGATTACGAATACGCAGAGTTTCCGTTGTCATGGGCATGTGATTAAGTTCTTGAACCAGAGAAGACATTTCTGTAATAGTTAAACGATAGTCAATAGTAGATCATTTTTTATTAGGTGTAATTTACTTTGCTCAGCATTATTTAAAGCTATAACACGTTCTTCTTCGGTAAGCGCATAATGACCGAATGGACAATTGATATCACGAGACAGTTTTTTTAGCCGTTCTTCTTCTTTTTCTCGTTTCTCCTTTTGTAAATATCGAGGTAAACGAATACTGTCTCGAGAGCCCAACTTTTGCACGCTGCCTGTGTACTTTTTCTTACTGACTTGAGAACAAGCTGTCTGACGGCTTCGGCCACTCGATAGTTCTTCTAGTTTGGGTACAATATTTTGATCGATATTTATAGTTGGCATGTGCTCGCCGAGATTGTTGTTTTCTTCAGCGGGAAAAGGTTCAGGAGATTTCGGTGCATATCCATTGTGTAATAAATGGGAAAGTTGTGTACTACCTTCAAGCCCTGGATAACTCTGAGCGGATTTTAAGTTTTCATTCCTATGCTCATTGTTATTACCATTAGAGTTATACTCAAGTTGTGAAGGCGTATCATTTTCGTGAGCGTGCTGCTGACAAACATTGTTATCTTTAAAATCACCTAAACTGCATCTGAAATCATAAAAAATTATAAACCAAAAAATTATAAGCCTCTGTTTCAATAAAAAATTTCCTGAAATTACTTAGTATCACACTCATCACTGCACTTACTTTTTTAAAGCTTCATATAGGAATTCTTCATCGCAGATATCTTCGGTTTGTATGCTTTTATCACAAGCTTCAAATTTCGAACTCGCAGACGTAGCACTGCCGTTTCTAGGACACTTTACAGATGAGGCGGGATTTAAACAACATCTGTCATTATCATGACAGTTATTAGCGAGTTTAGTTGATGCGGCTGTTTTATGAAAACTATATGACCTTCTGGTGGGCTGTTGATTCGACTGGTGTTGCATTTCTCCTTTCAAGCCGTCTTTGCTTTCCAAAACCACTTTGTGCTTCGAAGCTGATCTACGAGTCACATGTTGTTCCTGCTGTTTTTGAAATTTCGGGTGCAATTGCTGTAACTTTCTTTCCTTCTCATGCTTACTTTGCATCAGTTTATTAGCGGTGATTCGTTGTAATTCTTTCAGATTAAGTTTATTTTCGCGCAAAAAGTCTCTTCGATGATTCATTTCTGTGAAATTGCAAATATTTATAAAAAATATACGAATAACAAAAACGGAAAATTACAGGATAAAATGCCTAATTTGTTCTGGCGCGATTACCTTGACTACGTCTGATTACTTACTGGGTAAATCAAAAAGTCCATTTAAGGTTCTTAATGAGCTGCTTGAGGTTTTAACGGCCATTGTAGTATATATTAAAATGTTGCATGCGCTATTATTGAAAACAAAATAACACCTTTGATATACTTTACTTTTTAAAAAATTCAAAAAAAGAAAAATTCTAAAAGAAACTTAAAAAAATAACTCAAACGAACGGTGCAATGATGTTAACCGCCATAAATGTATAGTTATTATGAATAAAAACATTTGCTTGTCAAAAACGCAATAAAGAATAGAAATGTTTAATTTTCAAAACCCAAAACTATTATTGTAAATCCGTTAATTTCAGTATTTTCGCTTAAAGGAGGTTTATGAAATTTCGAGCCGCTTTAGTTTGTCATTAACAAATAATATCCTGCAGGGTAATCGCGTAGCTGCAAGTTGGCTTTCGTTTGCGACGACGACGATAGTTAATAAACGCTTTAATTGCGTTCATCTAAGACTTTTGTGTCATATCACTGCTATCATTCATGTGTAAAAGCAGAAAAAGGAAGCAAATTATTTTATTTATTTATTATTTTAATTCGCAACCAACAAAACGTACAACTACTTACCACCAAAATTTAGTCTCCATTTCTTCTATAATGTCCAATACAACAACCGGCAGCATACTTTGAGCTACGTTTACGGATTAGTCATTACCGGCCAGCCATTGATAGTCTCCAGAACACAACAGCTTCAAAATCATGGCTAAATGGATCTCTAATGGTATATATGTTGTCGTTAAAGCATCGCTTGGTCCAATTATTTGTAATACGTATTTAAAAGCCGCTTTTGAAATTCGAAACTTTTAAAGAAATCTACATGGAACAATATAAATAAATACATGTACAAAATATCACAATTATATGCAAGAAAACTTACACATTTTCAGATAGTATAAGGGATTGGGAAGCATACCGCGTAGCCTTTCGCCGCCTCATAACGATTCTCTGCCGCGAATTTCGATCCTCTTCCACCAAATGATATGAAATAAGGTGTATTTATTAGCATTTACCCATATATTACTTGCCTTTCGCTAATTCGAACGTCTCTGGTCAACAGTTTTTGTCTTGTTTTGGCTTTATTTGTTAATTAATTTTTCGTTTTTGGTTCCTTTTTTGTTTTCTCTTATAAACTCTAAGCAACTCAGAACATCCAATGTCAACGCAACCCGTTAACAATTTAGATTTCGCATAAGTTAACAGGTGTAGGAAGGTCTACTTAACAGATGTTCTATACACGCGAAGCCAAAGGAGTCGAAAAACGAAAACGTAAACTAACTTTCAGATACATAATTACCTCCCTGATTGTATTTAATGCCCACTGCTGGCAATATGAAAATACGATAAACGAATTAAGGATGGCATTCAAAGTGAACCGTAGACCGAGCGAACGAAATTCGTTTAATTCGTTTAATTCGTATATGTCAAGCATCGAAAGAAAAACAGTGGATAGGGGCGAAACTTGTTCAACAATCGCGTGCAGACGTAAAATAAGATATGTAGGATTTTAGTCAGGCTTTTGATAGAGTTAAACATATGTTGCAGGCCTTGAAACTTCAATCGTCTGATTTCCCCGTGAATTTATTGAGTTGGATATCCTCTTATCTGCGGAATAAATCTTCTAAAACTTTGTTCAATTCTGTCTTCTCAAACGATGTTCCTCTGACCTCAGGAGTCTCGCAGGACAGCCACTTAGGAGTCTTTCTCAACGATTTTTCGTTAGCGATTATTATATTAGAGCATGCTTCTTTCAATGTGAGAACGTGCTCATGTGGCTTACAATTTAATTTGGACAACCACGCTGCGTGATGCTCAATTTAATTTTATGGAACTCACCTTAAACATGTGTAAAAAGCTTTCGATCGCAAGCAGAAATACATTACCTACGGAATACTTTATAGATTCGCAAAAACTGCAAAATGTAAACTCATTCTTCGACATGGGGATAGTACATACATATACCGCGCTGGAACCATCTTTCAAAAATGTAATAACGAAGACCGTCGTAACGAAATACTACCATTTGTCACATGTAAGAAATTAGAAATTATAGGTAATCGACGCATAGTCCCAAATCTGGTAGCTAGAACTCATTCACATCGTATAGAATGAAGTAATGAAACATTTCTTGGGGTGCGTTTTTGTCTAACTTTTTAGATTTAAATTTAAAAATTCGATCACATAAAGCTAGTGCTTCATGTCAAATATGCGTTTTAAAATAATCCTCTATACTTTCGTTTTAGCATTTAGTGGACTGGTCTCGAGCAATGTTACCTCAAATTGGCAAAATCTGTAAGCAATACGAACAATGGGTACACAAGCCAGTGGATAGGTCTTTACGGCTTTTTGGTCCGTGGTACTTAGAAATGTGTACTAAAACTGCTTGGTGGATCGTGCCAATATTTTGGTTACCTGTAATTGGTGCTTTAATTTATAACGAAATGTGGGGCGTTTTATTTGCCGGCAATATGGTCAAAGTAGGAATTTATTTTCGAACATAATTCACAATACGTAATATGATTATTTTATTCAATTTTCAGACATTATCGCTACTTTTTTACTTCTTGTTGGGTATAACTTTCTGGACATTTTTGGAATATGTTTTGCATCGTTACCTTTTTCATATGTCGATCAATAAACGTAGTCATCCGTGGATGTGCAGTTTTCATTTTATGATACATGGCCTACATCATAAAGTTCCATTTGATTCAATGCGTTTAGTGTTTCCACCAGTGCCTGGAGCAATCTTAGCTATAATAATTTATGCTCCTTTGTCTATGATAGTACCGCAACCACGCGTAATATTAGCAGGAGCCCTCTTCGGTTATCTATGCTATGATATGATTCATTACTATTTACATTACGGTGATCCTTCAAACCGACTCTTATATCAAATGAAACGTTATCATTATCAACACCATTTTGCTCATCAAAATTTAGGATTTGGTATATCGACTCCTCTCTGGGATACTGTATTTAATACGCGCATACATTTAAGAAAATTAAAATTTCGTTTAAAATGGAAATAGACTTAAATCTAGCATTCAAGAATGCTTTCTTTAATTAAGTAAAAAATAAAATTACAGTTAATTTAACAGGAAACATTTTTCTGTGTTACCCCAATTTATAAAATAAATATTCTTTAAAACGGTCACAAGTATATCATTTTCATACAAGCTTGTGGATTAATGTTTACTGCTTATTAAATAATTACTTTGCAACTTGATCATGCAGGTCAATAGATCATCAACAGATAAAGAAAACAATAGAAGCGTTGTTCTTTGGTCAGGTATTTATAATAATCTTACTTCGGCTACATAGTTAATTTTTCACATTGTGTGTCTAAGGCGGTCAAAAAGTTGGACGAAAAAATGTGGTTATGGTTAAAAATTTCCCTCTACAGCGACCGCTGCTCTTATTAACCGACCCATCGACATTGTGGCGCTCGATGTTATGGCTATCGACTTGGATTGGCCCAAACCAATCAAAAATAGTAATTGTAAGGAATAAAATCCAAATAAATATTTTTTAAACACCCGCCGCGATTTATTTAAAAATGAATTTGGTAGTTGTATTAAATACTGCCTCATTGAAGTTGTTCTAAATCTTTGCCAGTAACCGGCTCTAGGTTATGGACTCCTTGATCATCAACAACGGCGACATTAAATTTTGGTAAATTAATAATCAAACGTTTATGTATTTCGGCAACACATTTTTTTAGTATTTCATAAGCTTCCGCTTGTGTTATCTTGTCATAATAGATCAAAACATCCCACCATAACCTTGACCCCCATATTTCACAGATTTAGCGTTAGCCAAGTAATCTATATAATGTAATGTGGGTCCCAACAGTTCAATGGACTTTAGATTTAGTGGTTCGGCGACAACCGCCAATGGTGCGCAATTTTTCCGACAAACATGAAAAATTGGTTATCTTTATTCATTTGTTGTTTGTTTCTGAATACTACAAATCTGCGATTAAAGATTAATTTGAATTATTTTTGAATATCCATAGGGAAGAAAAATGTGTTGTTCTCTTAAAAGAAAATAGGAACTCCTTCCGACGTTCGGGTTATAAATAATAAATCCTAAGTCTTTTCTAGCCAATAACTGAGCAGTTCTTAAATAAACGAAACAGTTATGTTTGGATAGTTATGACGAACCTGTCCCGTAACGTCTTCCTAAACTATATATTTAGTGAAATATAAGTTTAATCTAAACTTTTTGTCACACATGCCATTTATTCTTAAAGTTTTAGAGAGCGACTCCCATGCACTTTCTTTGGAGCACCTGTTCCTATATTCACGAGAGCGTTTGTCGTACAAGCATTAATGTTTTGTAACCTCACTAGTGACTTGTTCTTCAAACAATTTCGAGTCAATTTATATAGATTTATTAGACGAATTATATATTAGACTTATTAGACGCTACGTACTAGTTTCTTCCTGAATATGACGAACGAATGAACTCCTCAAATGGTCTGTCACCATTTCTTTTTATTTTTGTTTTATTTGTATGTACACATTCAAAAAAGCCAGCATAGTTAAAGTTCGAAGCACAAAATGAGAATAACGTCTCCAAAGCGTTGACGCCATATTAGCAGCTCCATGCCTAAACGGATCGCCAGCAACATATATATTGCCTTATATGTATCGTCTGGTCCAACTGTTTGTAATACGTGTAACATAGATTGCCTACGATCTGATGTCGTCCCTTTTGTTTGTATAGCTAACCCTTTTTATGTAACAAGACAAAATTATGTACGTCAAAAATATGAAAAGATCGGAGGCTGCAAACAGATAGACCCATGTGTCATTGAAAATGTAACTAGTTCGCCGGGAATGAGGGTTTCTATCTTTGTCCTACATTCACTGAAGAAACACACGTCTGGGAATAGCATCGGAACACTGCTTGTATGCTGCTGCCGCTAACTATTCTGATGATGATGACGACCAAACACTTTTTGTAGATATGATCGATGCTGATGCATAACTCTCTCCACGGGTCTGACGACCACACACTTGTTTGCTTTTTTTACATTTTACATTAAATTGTCTCGATTGCATATATTGTTCATGGATAGCATTTTTCAGAGTAGAGCTTCGAATTAAATGTTTATGAAAAAGCGTTCACTCATTTAATTAATAAAGAAAATCCTCATCATTTTTCATAGGTGTTTTTAATTGAAATTAAGTTAATTTATAATGAATGTATTTGTAGGTGTGTTAATGGATCGTCATTACCTTTGTTTTTTTTAGGAAATCCACCTAGGTGCGCACATGCTGATGTGTGCAGTTTCAGGCGTTGGAAGATTTTTATGTTAGTAACATATATATACATATGTTTTGTAATTTAACCGTTTGTAACGATGTATTTTACTACTGGTTTGTATCATGTGTACATATATTGGTTGACACGTTTGTAGAAGGTACTATTTTATATGTCGGTGCCATATATGTGAATAGTATTTCATATGTTTCTAATATATATCACTTATTGTAATGTTTGTATACGTCCATAACTTTTATATGCCTTTTTTTCTTTTTAAATTTTTAATGCCATTAAGATGCGCACGTATTGTTTACTTGTTATCAGTGAATAACTTGTTCGTATATTTTAAGGTTTATATATTTATTGCACATTTAACTGCACTATTTGTACTATTTGTCAACTTATATTTTATATTTATAACGAAAACAAATATATTTATGGGATACGAATAAACGGCTATAAAATAAAAAATTAGAAAAAATATTTTTTAATTTTTATTTTAGATTTTTTTTTTTTTTTTTGGTTTAGATGAATTAATTGGATTAAGCATGTTGACTACAAGAACAGCACACCCACCAGCATGATGAGTTTCTCCTACTTGTTGATTTTTTGCGTCATTTAAATGATGAGGGAAGTGTAGATGATGTTTGGAAAGAATTGATGATGCCGTTCTCTTTGATTGTGAGAGAGACGTAGTGGTTTTCAGTTAAGTACTATCTGTTCCAGAAGATTGATTCCCAGCTTTCACTGATTTAGAATCTTAATTAGACAATGGAGGAATAACCAAAATACAGAGCACAAATAATTAGTAATATTTAAAATAGATCAAAGTTGATGTAAAATGAACATCCAGCCGTATTAATAAAAGAAGTCAGCTGCTTGAGATGAGCATTACTCCCAGCACGAAATATTTCATAAAGATTCTTATATATACTGAACATTTTGAAAGGCTGTCTAATGACATCAAATTTTCAGCAACGAAAAATGAGATGCTTAGCTGATTCGCCCGTGCACAAATATCAGATGGTATTGCCCGGATCATTTTTAAATATCCATTGTACCTGTGACGATGGTATCCGACAGGGGCTTAGAGATGCGATCATTTTGTGACTGATTTGCCAAACCTTTATCTAAAAAATATTCTCTTAAGTAGCTTAGCATTCCTTTCAAATCTTGGGTGTCGGATAGAAACTGTTGTATATTTCGAAAGTTTGGATGATCGGGATAGATCTCTCGTACATCATATTTACTTTGGTCTTTCAAACAAAGAACATGAAAGTGCTTGCAGTTTATTTTTACGTAATTAACTTCATTTACCATATATTCCGTTATACAATAGCCCATCTTACAGAGAATATCGAGATTTCCTTGTTGATCTGATTTATGATTTACTTTTCCTAGTTTATTCTCCAAAATCCATTCTTCTTTTATTTCATCGGCCAGCGATTTCTCTAAAAGCGTCTGTAAGTTTCTTTGTTTTTCCATAAGCACGTCATTTAAACTTTTCAACTTTTGTTCATCTTCTTGAAGCTTCAACAAAGTCACTTTTAATTCTTCAAGTTTTTTATTGTCTTTCAAAAGTTGTACTTGTTGCAACTGTTTGACACTTAAATTTTCTCCTAATTTAGTAACTTCCATATTTTTAGAAATTTTTTTAAAATGCGACAAAATTTGTTTTCAGAAAAGTCAGTTGTGCACGAACTTTTAATTTACAATTGTTGCATATCACTTCAGTAATTGTAATTAAAAAATTTTTTTTATTGATTTTCATTTCACCGCAAATCTTTTAATGTGCTTTTATTTTAATGCACAAAAATAATCGTCAGATAAATTTACTAACATTGACAGTTCAAATCAAATCCACACTTAATACAACGACTGACCATTTTTCTTTCAGGCATGCTAATTATTCTATTTGCGACCGACATTTTTAGCCACTGAAATTAACAATCCTTTGCAAGCTTGCAGTTGCAACAAATGTTACAAACGTATTTTTTGAAACTCGAACCTTTTGCTGAAATCTACATGCGACAATATAAATAAACACATGTATATATGACAAATATATCCAAAAAAGTTTCGCATTGTCGGGTAGTGTAAGGGGATTGGAAGCATCCCCCAGAGCCTTTCTGCTTCGCACAACAATTCTCTGTAGCAAATTTCGATCGTTTTCCCTCAAAAGGCGTAAAACTTTACTGAGTACATAGGTTTTACCGTTTACAGGTGTGATCCATACTTCTTTTATATAAAATAAAAAAGATATAAAAAATCAAGAAAAATATTTTAGTTAATTAAATAAATAAATAAAAATAAAAAAATCCTCTTAAAACAAATTTACTAAAAAGGAGAAATAAATAGACATATATATAATGACCGACGCAACACATGCGAAATGTGAAAGCATTTACTAGTGTCAACGAATAATCGTAAGCATGTAATGTTAACCAATAACGTAAATTATTATCAACTTCATTACGGTTCAGATAAAGAATTTTGTGATCACCCTGTGTCTTTTTTTTATAACGCGGCGGAATATCTGTTGTCGACTCGGCGGATGTTCAGGAAAAAAAATTAACTTTATTCTCAAAAGAAGATTTTAGTATTTTTTATACAAGCTTATTTTATTTTTAACCGAATTATAGCTAGCAAAATGTTTAGCGGCAGCGTAAATAGCGGAGAAAAATCGTTTCCAACGAGACAAAAACGTAAGAACAAAAATACCCGGTTTCGTAGAAATGCACATGGATTTGCTAAGAAAGGAATTTTCGGCCGAGGAACACAAATTGATGAGGAGCAATTCTCTTATTTCGTAAATATACTAGATGCCATGAAAAATGGCTTTGAAAGCGTAGAAGATAAAGGTGACTTTCACATATCAAAGATATTGTACAACATTTTATAATTGTTATTATGCTTTTAGTAACTATGGCCAATAATGTACTTGCTCAGACAAAAGATCAAGAAGTGAGGTTATCTTCTAATCAAATTGTTTGTAAAGTTTTGGAATCGTTGTTGGGCTTTGTAGAGGCAGAGAGACTGGAATCGTATTTTCAAGCCTTCGCCGAAAATTTTCGCCCATTATGCTCCGATAGTTTTGCTTCTCATATATTGCAAAAATTAGTAGAAATTGCCTTTTTAAGATTCGTCGATGGAGAAAGCCCCGATGTCAGCGACCACTCAGCCAATAAAAAGTCTAAACTGGACAGTGAACAATTTACGGATGAATTCTATAATCGTAACAATAGCTTTTCAGAGGATCATAAGAAAAATTGCGCTAATTTTGTCTTGAAAACGAGTAAATTTTTGCTTAACAATTTAGAGGACTTTGTTTGGGACTCTTGTGCCAATCACATAATGCGAACGTGCGTACTAAGTTTGGTGGGCATTTATGAACCAAAAAAAGCTTTTTCTCAAAGTAAAATGGTAGACATAGACAATCGCAAAATATATAGTGGTATGCCCAGTGAATGGCATGAAACGTGTAAAGAGTTCGCCCGACGTTTACAAATGTGGCCACAATTTCCAGATCTTCCTTATCAAGAACACTCATCAGCTTTAATTGGTACAATTTGTATAGCTTTAAAGGTTTTAGATAAAAAAATGCTAAAGCTATTTGGCAACCAATTGCTATTGCAAGCTTTTTTAAAACACGAAAAAGAAGATAACGATGAATCAAAAGATGCTCAATTGTCGAATGTCCTATATGGTGAAAAGGAACAAGAAGGAACGCTTAAAGACGCTAGCAAAGCACCGAAAGTTTTTCAACATCAAAGTTCAGTTAGGCTTTTGGAAACGCTGCTAGTAGTCGCTGGGCCCAAATTGAGTTCGCAAATTTACATCACATTATTCGCCGGCCGTGTATACATTTTAGCTGAAAAATCACTAACCAATTTTTCGGTGCAAAAACTTTTGCATCATATAAGAGAAAAAGAGGACTTTGAATCCGTTTTTGAAGAATTAAAAGAAAATATAGAAAACTTACTAAAAATCGGACATACTGGCGTTGTAAAAGCCTTAACAGCGGCTTGCTTGCGACTGCAGACAAAACAAGCTCAAATGATTACCGCGCTGCAAAATGCTTTGCATGTACCTCCTAGTACTGGTGTTGCCAAAGAAAAATCTAAATTCTTTTTTCTATGTTTGCTGAAATTGAAACCTTATGAAATTGTAAAGGACGACAAAAGCTCATTTGTGCACCTACATGGTTCAATGATAATACAAGATCTACTGCAATTTAATAAACCTATATTTATAGTTAATTGCATTATAGAAAGTCCTCCTGAACAATTGGTTGGTTGTTTCACTACGCCAAATGGTTCCTATATAGCCGAGGCGTTCCTCCAAAGTAAATTTATTGGTGAAAAGTCACGTGAAAAACTTATAAGACTCTTGGAAGGTTTTTACGTAGAATTGGCCATTTCGAAACATGGTTCACATGTCTTGGAAATGTGCTTCGCTAAAGCCCAAGATAATCATAAAATTGTGATTGTTAAAGAATTAGCGGAAAAAGCGAATATGGTAAAGGGTTCACAATCCGGTCGGGTTGTTTATTCCAAATTACGCGTGGATACGTATCGTTCGTCGGTCAATCAATGGAAAAATAGTTTGCAACAAAAGCAATCTAAAGCTCAACAAATATTTAAGGGTTTAATAGACGAGTAAATTTCTTATCAAGAGTCAGCTGAGGATCTTATTTTTATATGCAGTGAATTCGACAATGCTAGATATTCAACCGAAATCTTCGATGTTTATAATAATCTACATGAAATTTTTTGTGCTCGCAATAAAACTCATCTTAAGCAGTTGACTGCCTTTATAAACACTGCTGACTTCTCCTTTTAAGCTTTCATTATTGTAATTAAATTTTTGTCTTTTCTAATAGTTTTCTACAAAATTTATCAATCTATAAATCAATAATTCTTACACAGCCATCGCTTGATATCAATCTTCTCGACTAGACTCCTGAATAGAGAGAGTGCTGACTGGACTATTGCAACTTGAATATCAAATAACCGAAAGAGATTAACATCATTAAATCATTAATAAGTCAATAATAATCACCACGTGATCTGCATCATGAATTTTCCCTGTTATCATCTTTATTGCTGTTATCAACCTTAAGCTCTAAAGAAGAATCTGTATTAAAAACTCGTAACGTTACTAGATATATTATGATGTCCAGATGTCTTCGTATCTTTTACAGGTCTGATCCATTCCTTTTTTATAGCCTAAAAAAAAAAAAAAAACTTGCGTGGATGTAAAGTTTATCTTAAATCTGTATCATTAAATTGCGTTTTGGTTTAAATAATCCTTCAAAATATCGCGAAGATGAAAGACATTTGTACTGGCGTTATCCGCCGATGCTTTGCGAAGCGGTCTCCTATTTCTCCGCTCATTGGCTTTCTTTTGCCGTACCATTTTTTCCAGAACCAACATATTCTGTTGGGCAATAAGACCCATCATGCATTGTCAGTGCACTGAATGGGGGATAGCCCTCATCGTAGGTTTCCTTGCATTGTCATAATAGAATGCCAGGCTAAGTTCTTATTTGGTTGTCCCATAGAGCAAGTGCTACGTCACCCAAAAAAGGAAACACCATGTTAATGCCTGCGATGACTTCGGGCACCAGTAGCCGATTTTGGATTAAGCGTCTCCCAAACTGTGAACGGGATACGGTACGCTCCATTTTCGACTTTTGTTTAGTAAGGAAAAATTAAAAGGGAGTAAAAACATTCCGTAAGACCAGCGATGTTTCTAGTACAAACTAAGTGATAAGTATTTGTCACTTCCTACATGAGCTAAGTATCTGCAGCCAAAGGTAAATATTTTTACAAACTGCACTACTATTAAGAGAGAAACTTACAGTAGAATTAAGAAAAACCTGCAGTTAGCAGATATAATATAATATTTGTGGTCAAATGTGGTCACAAATAATCCATCAACATCTTAGGACCTTATCCAGCGTCGCGTTTTGCATTTACGGCGGCGGCGGTACCGCTCCCGCATCATTGTTATTATCGTAATCCAAATAATTAAATCATCGTTATTCGTTTGCTTTTGTCGCTCAAATGTTTCCTTATAAACCTATCAAAGATTTTGCTAATTAATTATAAACGTCATATTATTAACTATAGTGAATTACAATAATTGAATTCATTTCCTGCATGCAACAAATATATATTTTCCTCTTTTTCGTGTTTTGACTCAACGAAATTATAAATCAAAGAAATTTTTCTCTATTAATTTTGGACTTCTTAATAAGCGTTTACGCTTTTGTGGAATGAAACTCACTTTTGTGGATTGAAAGTCGCTTTTTGTTGGACTACACCCAATTCTCTTTTTACACGAATTTGATTTAACACGAGTTCGAAAGAAAAAAAAATTTCTCTTTGAACACGAATTATTTTGTTTTAACACGACTTTATATTTATGAATTTCAGATGTAATTCCCTTTTTCCAAAGTAGAAGTTATTTTTTATAAAATATTTAATGAATTAAAATGTGTAAGCACGAAATAAATTAAGACAAGAACTTTTTAATATTGTTTACACCTAATTCTCTTTTTACACGAATTTTTTTTTACACGTATTTTTTGGGAACGTATCTATCGTGTAAAAAGAGAATACATAGATACGTTCCCAAAAAATACGTGTAAAAAAAAATTCGTGTAAAAAGAGAATTAGGTGTACATTGCTTATGATTTGCTGTAGTAACGCACGCAAGTTGTATGTTCAACTGATTAGAGCAACGCGAGCTTTGTGTTGAGCCCTTAACTCATTCTTATTTATAAAATTCTTTTATTTTCCGTCAATAATCCTGGCAGCTCTTCTGGCGTCACAAGCAGTCGTTTAAAATATTTTTTTGTATTGACTTAGATATATCTTTACAAATTTCCATCCAACAAACAAAAAAAAAAAAATATCTTAATTAAAAATTGCTTAAAAATTACTAAAACAATGGATTTTCAATTTAATTTGCCCTCCAGTAATACGGACCTATTAAATTCGAGTGGCGACAGTTATTATGTGAAACATTTGTATAGTTCTAGTGAAATACCAGATAAATTGAAAGGTTTGTGTGATGATCTTATATTAAGAAAATTATCGAAATACTAATTTAAATAACTTTTTTATGATATGTTTACTTGCATTAGTCTGCAAACAGATGTTATTTCAGAGCGATCCCTTTTATATTTTCGATCATTTTGATACTTATTATGCTGTAATTGAAAATAAAAGCACGGATGCAGCGGCTATGAAGAATTTATTTCGTGCATTCGATTTAATGTATATAACTGTAGACAAATTGGGCAGCAGTTTGGCACCAATTTTAGCGGCTACCGAACCGCTTGCACCACAACAACGTAAAGGTTACTTAAATCTAACTAAGATGTGTCTATTTCTATTAGTGAATGTGGTGCGTAAAATTGATGGGAATATAGTGCGCTTGCAGCAACAACAGCAAAATAGTCAACAAAAGAGAAAAAGCAACAAACAATTGGATACATTAGAGGAATATCCTGATTGGGACGTTAAACGCGGTAAATTTCTGGTACAATTGTATAATTTAATGCAATGCCCGTTACAAAAATTATGGAATCCACCAGTGGCAGAAGAAAATTTTGTCAAGTAAGTGAATATTGAAATGTACAAGAACACAGTTGATTTATGTGGATCGTTCGAACCTGTATTTTAGTATGTTATGCGAGGTATGTTATCGCACCTTGGAAGTGTTACATATGCGCAATGACAATCGCCATGTTGTAGACACTATTTTCCAGATTTTCGGTATCGCCATCAAACGTTATAATCACGCTATAAATTTCCCTGTGAGAATTTTGCAAATTTTGCGTTCTACGGAACATGCCGGTCGATCCATAGCGTACGGAATCAACGTTTTGCATGAAGAATTTGGCATATCCACTGTTTTTGCGGTTTTGATTAAAGAAATAATTGAAAGTTTGTCTATGGGTTCAGCCGACACGCTTGTATCACGTTATTTTTCGAACTTTCTTACGGAGCTAGCAACGATTGCTCCAAAACTTATGATACCTCATTTATCTACGTTGGGCGACGAACTGCTTGGTTGTGAATCGCATGTTTTGCGCAATTGCATCTTACAAATTATGGGTGATGCTGTAGTAGGTGAACTTACTTCTGAAGAACTACCGGAAGATATGAAAGAAGCACGTGATGAATTTTTGGACAACTTATTGATGCACATCAGCGATATATCAGCGCATGTTAGAGCTAAAGTTTTACAAATATGGAATCACATGAAAGAAGAACAGGCTGTGCCTCTATCTTTTCAGTTGAAAGTTTTATGCGCTGCAGTAGAAAGACTGGAGGATAAGACATGCTCAGTGCGAAAACAAGCCGTTCAATTAATTAAAGCCTTTCTGGAAAGAAATCCATTTTCAGCCAAACTAACTTTGGTCGAATTGCAGAAAAAATATAATGAAGAGGTAGAGAAAATGGAAAAACTGTCAGCATTATTAGCTGCAGAACGAAAGCAGGCGGAGGAACTGGAAGAAAAATGGAATCTTGTGATACCAAAAATGTTGCCCTTCATAGAAGACATTGTAAAACAAACTCAAGATCCACCCGAGACACAAGAAACCTATGAAGATTTAGTGCAACGTATTAACACAATGTTGTTGGAAGAGAAATATCAAGAAGCAGTCTCGTTAGTGCGGAAAGCTGATCATGTCGCTGGCAACTCAGAACTGAGGTAGAATTTTTTGAAGTCAATAGATGGACGATAACCAGATAAACTTTTATGTTTTCATAGGCTTTCTTTAAAAGAGGAAGAACAGTGTGCCTACTATTTGGCTTTGCTGAAATCATACATCTTTTTGGCCAATGGTTGCAAAGATAGTGTATGTACCACAAAAATGTTTCGATTTTATGTTTAAGCAAGAAAAAGCATTCTTTTTTGTCAATATTCGACTCCTTCAAAAACAGTTCAATGCAATTTCAATATTTCATTACCCGTCAAAATTCGTTTCGGTTTTCGCAATGATCTAATTTGACAGAAATCCACCAGCAGATAACGGCCGTTGGGAGCCAGATTTGGACACTGAAAATATATGGACTGTATTCGTGTATTCCCCTGCGTTGCCTTAGTGAAGAAGCACTTTTTCTTTGCTATCTCTGTTAATTTTTTGACAGCTTCCATCTTCAATTAAAAGTGTTATATATATTTATATAATATTCGCTATTCATATCATTTCATCAATCATATCATTCATTTATTCATCATCAAAGTAAAAGCCATGAAGGAGGAAAATATAAGTAGAACGCGAAGTGTAATCAGTCCTCAATCTTACATCTAAGGATTTAAGTTACAATAATTCAAGTATATATATATATATATATATATGTTTATAGTCTACTCTCTACCTCTCTCTACCTCTCTCTACTTACTAATCATACCACCAGAATTATTCTCAAATTTATCATTGTTCATTTTTAAAGGGTGCTGCGTTTTCGGCATCGCCAGCATCATTTCAAATCAGTAAGCTAACGAGAACTGTTATCTTTGACAGAGAGCAGTTACCATTATACTTTTTGGGCAAATATTGTGCTTGAACGGTATATTTTCTCCAAGCACTTTTCACTTAAGTCGGGTAGATTATTCCAAAGAAGTAATCGTTATTTCTTAGGTACCCGACGACCAAATCTCGACTATTCGAATATTTTATTTAATCCTCCTTTTTTTCCTCCTCGCTGCATCTTATCTTGTTATATTAATATTATGCTCTCGAGTGTATCCATTTGACTTACGCATATATTTCGTACTTTTTAATCCTCGGAAGAACTTTAGCCTAGAGTCGCGGTGTATAAAATTATTAATGTAATTTGAATTTATGAAAAAGCTAACAAAAGCGCGCTTTTAAATACTCGTGTTACTTTTGTTTATCCCTTCTTTACTTTTCTTGCACAGAATGAAGAATTTGGTACTCAAATTAAAACGGTAAAATTCTTACAAGATTCTATTGAGTTTTCAAAAGCTATTTCCAAAGCCATGCCCAAGCTCCAAGAAATGCTTTTGTCCAAAACGAATTCAGATGTTTTTGAAGCGGTCGATTTGTTTACAACCGGCTACATGTTCGGTATCAAAGGCACAGAAAATGGTATGCGTCAAATGTTGTATTTGGTTTGGTCTTCCGATAAAGAAAAGCGCGATGCCGTGTCCGATGCTTATAAAAAGGTTCTATTTACTACCGATCAAACAGGCAGGTAAGTGATATGAAACCCTTGAATACAAACAAATCTTAACTACAATAAAATTGTCCCTCGCTCTTTCTTCACAGGACACATGCTCTGCATGTCGTGCAAAATCTCTCTCGGTTCCTAGAAAGTCTCGAATATGGTCACTACACTGCAATGGAATGTTTAATTAAAGAATGGGTTCACAATGAGGACATTGATAGTATAATTATACAAGTACTGTTTGAACGCTTTACGTTGAAACTGGAAGGCACTACAGAAAATGAGTCGCGTTTAGCTTTACAGTTATTGATAATGTGTTCTTACGCGAAGTCATCAATAGCATCAGCTAATATTAGCATTATTGAAAGTATCGGTTTGGGTTTGCGAGGCAAACAAGATCCTCGTATCTTTAGCGGCTGTTTGGAGTTTCTTCTAAACTCCATCGACCAATCATCGACAACAAAATATTACAAACGGTATGAAGCCGATTACAGCATAGTACAAAAAGTCACTGAAATGTATTCAAAGTTCTTCTTTCATCCTCGAATACCTGATTTTGATCAAGTTACAATGAAAACGTTACAATTTTATTATCGATTATGTCAGACCCCAGACGTGATTTCTCAAACTCTCGTCTTCGAAATACTAAAGCAATTTAAAAAAGTTGCTGTTCAATTGGGCGAGATGACAGCGTCTCAACACGCTCAGGCTCTTGAGACGCCTTTTTCACAAGCTATACCAGGCACACAATCGCACCTAACAGTAGCGCCTCAATTGAAAATGCCGGTGTTCCTTTTAACTCGCTTCATTTTCATGATTGGTTATATGGCATTAAAGGAAATGATATTTCTTGACATCGATGTTTACAATAACATGAAATACCGTCAAGAATTAACCGAATGTGAGCAGAAGAAAAAGAAGAGCGCTTTTACGAATTGTAATGGAAACCGCCGCAAAACGGCTAATTTAAATATGTCTGCCACCGAATCGTTGAAGCGTTTAACAGGCGCGGCAGCCGAGCCACAGCAGGAGGTTTGTTTTGCAAAAAAATAGGAAATAAAAACTAAGAATACTTATAAGATGCGTCTTTTTTTCAGCCTGATGAAGACTTAGTAGGTGCCACTGCTGAAGATAATGTAGCCGAATTAATTAATCACATCTGCGAGGAGATTTTGTTTCATGACGAAAATGCTTTGTTACCGAAACTATTCCCCTACATTTTAGAGATTTGTAAATATCCATTTAAATATAGTGACTCAGCGTTACAGCAATCAGCCTCTTTGGCTCTTGTACGTTTTATGTGTGTTTCATCACGAATTTGTGAGTCGTACATGCCTTTCTTGATGAATATTCTCAGTCATACCAAAAATATCAAAATCAAATGCAATATTGTGATCGGCCTATCAGACCTCACATTTCGCTTTCCTAATATTATTGAACCATGGACTGGTCATTTTTATTCGACACTGCATGATGAAAATACAGAGTTGCGTTTGACGGCAGTGAAAATGTTATCCCATCTAATCTTGCATGAGATGATACGCGTTAAAGGCCAAATAGCGGACTTAGCAATATGTATAGTGGATGATAATGATGAGATTAAAAATATAACCCAACAGTTCTTTAAAGAAATCGCCAATAAATCGAACATTTTATACAACGTGTTACCGGATATCATTTCCAAATTGAGTGACAGTTCCTCTAATTTAGAAGAAGAGAAATATCGCATCATAATGCGTTATATTTTGGGCCTGATACATAAAGATCGTCAAGTAGAAACCTTAGTGGAAAAGCTTTGCCTACGTTTTCCGGTAACACGTGAGGAAAGGCAATGGCGTGATATAGCTTATTGCCTAAGTCTATTATCGTACAATGAAAAGACTATCAAAAAATTGATCGATAATTTGCAGCATTTTAAAGATAAAGTACAAATCGATGAAGTCTATCAGTCGTTCAAATTAATTATTAGCAATACCTCAAAATTAGCTAAACCTGAACTGAAGACATTAATCGGTGAACTCGAGACTCGTATAAATGATTGTTTAAAAATAAGAGAACCTACAAATGAAGATGAGGAACGTAACAGTGAAAATGATAAAGAAACCGGTAGAAAGCTAAGATGTTTACAGAAAAAATCTGGCAAAACTTCAACGCGTTCCAATAATCGGCGCAGGCGTGGAAAACAAGATTCTTCACAGTCTTCATCACCACATGAGTCCAGTTGCTCGTCGAGCGATTTTGAAGATGAACCACCAAAAATTAATAAGAATAAGCAACAAGTTCGCAGTAAGGTTATACAAGAAACAGCCAGTTCTGATGAAGAAGAATCACAAATACCGAGAAGGAAACGTGGCCGTAATAATAAATGAGTATTAGTAGAGAATAATAAAGGAAATAAATGCACTACTCAATCATGGTACCAGACGTTGTTCATTTCTAAAAAAAATTTCCCACTTTAAATCTTGAAATGATTATGAACCTTATTTGTTCGGTGAAAAGGTAACCTCGTTATGCACAAGATTATACACAATGTTACCTTTTCTACGATACGATACGTTAATTTTCACTTTAGAATGTGGCTTTGTGACAGAATCATTAAAAGGTTCTTAAGAATTGTCAGTTCGAATATAATATTATCAAGCTAATGATCGTTATAGACCATTTTGTCCATTTGGAATTAATTCCACTGACTTTGGCTTTTCCCCGCCCTCGTAAATAAGAAATTATGCTGTCAGTCCCACTATCAAAACAAGGCCTTCATATTATTGTATTGAGATTCCTTGTGCCGCGTCTGTTCCAATGATAACCGGGCAGGATTGCCCCGACAACGTTCAGCGATTGTATCTGTTTGCCTCAAATTTTCGTGCCAATAGGAAATTGGTATTTATAGCAGGCCAGCTTATGGTTGACGTTGTCACCTTTTTGTATCTTTTTTGCTTCCTTCTAATTTTGCTTATCTTAGAAAGTCCTCGTTGAAGCGATTACTACCTAGCCGTCATAGATACCAAAATAGGGAAGAGTTGACGGAAATTTTGAGAAAAACAACTGAATTCTATTTCTGCGTCTTAAGATGACTAGGAGAAAGGAGCAACTCTACCGACATTATTATTGTAGCTATCGCATAATTGCTTTAAAGCACTTGCTACCAAGAAAAAAAGGAGGCTTTTTCTTCGGATCAACTTTACTTCTGACCCATATAGCGTGTAGTTTGAAAAAAACAAACACACAAACAAGTCGTGAATAAATAAGTGAAACTTTGACGAAAATTGTTTATACAATTTTTTAAAACCAAATTTGCCGTGAGGCTCTTAGATTTTATGCTCTAAGTCGACAACTGGCCGCTTAAAAACAAGGACAAGAAATCCGTTTCAATTGGTTAAATGGGGTGTTGTGATTTCTTTCTATATATAGAAGTGGTTAACAACAATCGTTTCTCCGTCTTTGGAGAAAATGATTTGTGTGAAAATACTATACTCTTGCAAAAATTTCATTACTAGTGGGTATCTAATTTCGGGCCTTTTATCATTGGAATTACATACCCTTTTTTACTTTACTTTTCCATCTGATAATATCATACTTATGAGGTGCCGGCTCATAACTATTTCATTCCTAGTTTTCTTTTCTTGTGACGATCTTCGTATGAAAAATTTCATCTCCGTCATCTCCGTTTATTGTTTGTAGGCAAAGTTTTGGATTGGTATTGAAGATGTCATCGCAAAGTCCAGATAATTGAGTGGGAGTCTTTGTGTGATGAGATTAGAGTTTTGGGATTGTCATTCTGATCTAAATTTGGGAGAATTGATTCGTAATAAGAAACAAAAGTTGTGCGAAAATCTTGACGCGTATTATGATCCGATGTGTTATTAGAAAGGTAATGTCTTCAACTGCCTGTGACACATGCTGTAGAAACGCTTCCGTTTGCTGAAATTGATAGAATTCTCGCTCTAGGAGTTATAGAAGAATCCCAAAGCCCTTGCTCCCCACCTGTTACTTTAGCTAGTAAACCAAAAAAAGTTCGATTTTATTTAGACGCCCGAAACGTGAACTGTGTTGCGGTCAAAGACACTTGTCCTTTACCATTGGCAGATAGATACGGTATTGAGTAGATTATCAAAAGCAAAATTCATTACAAGCCTCTACGTAAAAAGATGCCTTTTGGCAAATGCCTTTAGATGAAGAAACCGGTGTTTACCGTGCCTGGTCGACCATTATATCAATTGGTGACCTTGCCGTTTGGGCTTTGCAATCCGCCCCAAATCATGTGCCGCTTACTGGATAAACTGATTTATCAAATATTTGTTTACATAGACGATTTGGTAATTGTTTCTGGGACCTTTAATGAGTATGTTCAAACTTGTCTGAGATGTGTTTGTGTCTGCGCAAAGCCAATTTAACGACCAACATGAAGGAAACAGATAAAGTACCTAGGACACCTAAGAGGCCATGATATAAGCTAGAAAGGCCCTGACAAGGTTCAGGCTATTCGTGATTACCCATTGCCGGAATCGGCGTTTTAAATGTTTGGGATTAGTATCGACGTTTCGTGCGCAACTTTGCATTCATGTTCAAAATTCCGCTCTTCTTTGGAAGAACATGGTTTCGAAGTAATTACAAATCACTCTTCTCTTGAGTGATGAATGCCTCAAAAGCATTTCCACGGTCGATTGACGAGATGGCCTTGAAGTTGCCAGGTCTTGATTTCTCAATGATGCATTGAAAAGGTAATCAATACACCTGACCCCTTGTCTCTCATTCGTTCCGACGACTTGCAAACAATTATTAGTTTATGCTTGGACAATTTGTTTTCCGAATAGTTAACGTACTGCATAAAAATTGATTTGACTTCCGAATCGTTCCAATCACAGAAATATCTTTCTTTAACCGATAGATTCCAGATAAATTAAACCATTTATCTGACATAGAGATTGAAGGTTTCGTGAGCACTTATTTGTTTACTTCTTCGTCTAATAATTCATGTCTCAACGCAAATTCTCTCAAAGGACCTGTAAATGTAATTTCAAAATGCAAATGTTTCTTACAAACGTCAGGAAATAAATTTTTTCAAAATTTCTACTACGTCAATATCAAATCGATCGGTGAGATGGAAAATCGCATAATAACAGGCATCAAACTTTTCGTACAACTTTTGTTTTCTATCGAGAATCAATTCTCTCAAATCTAGAGCGGAATGACAATCCCTGCATTGGTCTCTAATCTTGCGATACAAAACCACCCACTTAATCACCTGAACTTCACCCACAAACAGTAAGTGGAGGTGACGACATAAAATTCCAAAATTTCCCCGCAGACTTTGTATGACGAGCGCCTGAGCACGATATAAAAAATTATCGATCGGGAAGCCGTCACTTCAAATGCTCACTGGAAATAATTTTGGACACTTTATCCGGATTCAATTTATATGATGAAAGACCCCCTGGTAGACCACGCTGTAGGTGAGATGAAACGAGATGAATCGACAAATTATCAGCGTTAGGACCATCCTGTGTAGTAATTAAGTCCAAAGAAGCCAATTATGTTTTGATAGCATCAGTAATGAGTGACTGTAACGTACATATAGGTATGCAATAGTTGATTTTGTCTGAGTGAACGGCGTATTTGTTTTAACTTGGCTCTTTGGTTCGGATTTTTGTTTAGAAATAACAAGCGGTGGGTGGATCTTTTCCACTACTATTTTTATTATTTGCAACCAATGAAGATAAGGTTTCAGTGTTAGTAGTGTTTTTATGCGAGCTAAATTTCGGATTCAACTTAGAATATGTTCCTTTGGAACCATCGAGAGACTGACAAAGCCTTTTACAAACAGGACATTTTTTATTCTCTGTCAAATGGATGGTAACGCGATTTTTATGAAACGTATGGTCAAATGGAGTAAAAACTAATGTCACAAATGAAAAGCGAAGGACGCCAGTTGCCTAAAAAGAGCGAAACTGAGAATCGATGAATTATACACACAGTTATCGAGCAAATTAGTGAGAGGAAAGAAGATTTTTACGGTTGTCGAATTCTGTAAGGGCAACGTTCGTCCAAATTTACGTTATCTTCTCAGATGAGCAGACAGTTCAAGTTAGCACTAACAATGATTCATCATGAATAGTGGATGGCCTGAGCAAAACCCAATTGCTGCACTACCAAGCTATCTACGAATGAACTTGCCAATGTCAAGCATTGCATCATGTCGGACATCTTAAAACAAATTACACTTCCCCAAGCACCGAACAAAAAGGAGCCGATAACCTGAGGAAAACTTTCCAAAAGTCAACATTTCCAATCCGTCTTTGCTGAATTCTCAAACTCATCGGTCTATACGCAAAAATCAAAAAAAACAACACAGATGTCTTTGGTGGTTTAATGTGAGTACAATCACTGGATGGTCTAACCCCACGGTGCCTGATGACACACGGGTTAACTTTGCGTAACCGCTGCCATCTAGAGAGTTGGACAACGCCTAAAAGTTGGAGGCCTAAACTACACTGCAGTAACCAGATATGTTTGTTGTGTATGGCTCAATAAACCCACTCTGGCGAGTGTTGAGACCTATCATTGCCTCTAATTATTTACTTTAGAAATGATAGAAAGCACAGCCGCCAGGATACCCCCCGAAGGGCCGTACCCAGCAGTCAGGACGCACACATTGGTTAACTGCTGCGTTCTAATTGGGGACTGGGGACATATCAGCTTCCACCACGGTTTCCACAAGTAGGTAAATATGCAAGCTTCCAAACGAAGTATCTCGTCAGGCACCAATCTGCAGTACACCAATGTTGTCATCTCTATCCCAAGGCACTCGTTACATGGTATAGATGAAAAAATTCTTTCTACGAAGATGAACATACATCCTCACAAAAAAAGAAAACTAGAAATGAAATAGTTATGAGCCGACATCTTACCAGATGGAAAGCTAAAGTAAAGAAAGATAAAAATGTGTGAAAATCCAATGAGAGAGCGGCTCACGTTAAGTAGGAAACCATTCAATTCCGATGAGAAGTGTTCCAAGTTAAATGGGAAAAAAAATCTTGTCACTTTTGTAAATCTTACTTCATACCTATGAGGAATATTTCCACATACGTAAGCAAGCCACACAATTTGCTTACATTATTATAAATAAATCTTAATATAAGCTGTTGGCATAAGAGCATGCATAGCTAAAGTTTATGTCTATATTAAGTGTGTAGAGCGATATTTGGGATACTATCTGTAATTATATCGACAGTGCTATTTGTACTATTACTTGCTTGCATATACATAGCAAAGATAAGATAATAGTGCATACAAACAAATACATGCAGAGTGTGTGTATGCATGTTGATCATTGGATAATAAGAGCTTTATGAGCATAATGATTGTAAATGATTGTAATATTAATGTGAAATGTAGGTGGATGTTGTTGTGATAAGAGGCGGATTGCAAATGCTATTGTAAAATGAAGTACAAGTAGGTGCTATTGTATGTATGTATAAAATATATATTCTATTGTAATATTAAACAAACATATATGTTGATTGTAGTATCAGATGTATGTGGACGCCCGCACGCCTTTGCACGCTACAAGCCAGTTATGGTCATTTCCAGCTCGTGAAAAAGTTCAAAATTTAATATTTATGCCTCTTCGTACCCTCCCTACTTTCTGACAAGGCAAAGTTTACTTTTAGAAAACCTCTTTGAATATTTGATAGTTCGGTCCGAAACCTATTTACAATTTTTACGCTCACACCTTGTCTAGAATATATTGAATCTCATGATAGTGGAATTAATTTCTGGTTTTTATTGATTTGAAATTTAAAAAATTCCTACAAACAAAATCTTTGATAAAAATCTTTTAGTTAAAATTAATGTTTTACTTGAATCAAGTAATTAATTAATGTCAAAATATTTGTAATATAATACACAATGCATAGACACGTGTCCAATTGGATACGCTGCTAGGTAGTATGCAAGAAAAAAAAATTAATTGCATAAATTCGGCGAGAGTCGACTGTTAAACATGCTACATCAATTTTTTACTTCTTTCAATCGCATGTTCACATCTTTACAAATATTCAGTGTGAAAATAGAGTCAAATACATAGGTGAAGCTTGGCGATTAAACCCTAAGTTAGTCTGCAAGTTAATAAAAATCTCATAGATTTGTTCTATATGAACTTTTAACGCCCTCCTATCTACTACCGTGACTAAACTTCGCAATTAGAATGACGGCATGACACGACTCCATCCTACCTATCATGACTGCTATACCAAACTATATTCTATTCCTTGGATAGTGTGGTAAAGTGAAGGTGGTTTTTCAGTTAAACAAGATTTACCCATGGATTCAATCAGACTGAGATTTTCTGAAAAGTGCCTTTTGTAACTGCCTGCTAGTGTTCACGACTACTACTTGCATAGTAAATGTTGTAGCGGAAAACAATATCCGTTGAACAATAATCCGGACAGCGCAAATTAACACTTTTATGATGTACTTTTCTCTTTATTTTTTTCTGCTGCTTGATATCATTATCCTGCATAACGTCTTGTGCACACGCACATATCTCTTACGGCTATTGGTATTGGTTGGTTGCTAAGCACCTCCTCTTTTAATGCTATGCAATGATGCCTGTGAATGTAACAACAACTCAGATACGTTACATGTTACCATTATTATTATTCTATGTACACCATCGGTACACGATAATGTGGTCTGGCATTCATACGGCAAATCAAATACATGTTCGTTTTTTTTTTTTTTTTTTAATGTGGTAACCACCGCCGTTTTTCGTCATGTAATATCCCCCCAAAAACACAGGACAGAAGCACCTCAAATAGCGTTCTTACTGCTTTCAGCACGAAATCCTCATCAATCTGAGCATATCAACTTACCCTATTGTTGAACAGCGTCCAACATATATTTGGCTTAGGGGGGAAAAAATTCATATCAAAAAATTAATAAGATTTCTAAAAATTGTCAATGAAAAATTTTTTTTTAATTCCCCCCGAGTGGCCGAGTAGGCAAACAGTCTCGACTAACAATTTAATGGGCGTAAGTTGAGATCTTAAGTACGATCGAGTTTTTTAGTAAAGCCGACAGCCTTAGATTGCTAGGGCTTTAAGACTTTAATTTTAGCATTCATAATAATAAAAATTTTAATTAAATTCTAATTAAATTTTTTAAATTAATATTTAATTTAAAAAAAAAAAAAAAATTGAAAGCTAAATCTTTTCTACGAATAGGTCCGAACTAAATGATTGAATGAAATCGTCTCTTTAGTGGTTTAATAATTCGCACGAGAAGATGTGGATCTGAAATTATATATAAATAGGATTTGACGGGACCACAACTATAACAAGACTGATGTTACCAGCGCTACTATACTCCTACTCCTAAAAACATATCAGATCTTACAAAGCAAAGGGATGCTTAGTGCTTCTCTCCTCGCAGACGTTAAAAAGACAAAGAACGTTGCCCTTAATACTGTAATACGTGCGAAAGGTACCGAAATATTCGACTCAAACTAAACAAAGGATTTTCCTTCTAAAACTCTTGTATGGTGTTATGTGATGATTTTTTCTATGCTGTTATTATATTTTTGAGGTAATTGCTTGTGGTCTATAACTTTTCTCATTATAGCGTACACCCCTTGCAGTACAAGGGCACATTAAGTTGATGCAAATGTAAGCAGTAATTAAAAGGACTTGAAATAGACCTTCCCTTTTAATGCTTATTCTAAGCTTGTCTGTCCGTCTGTCCGCCTTGTTATCTTGTCGTTAATCTATAGACCGTAATTTTTGAAAAGGTTTTGTTGTTTCGCCTTAAAGACGAAAGCCATCGAAAATAATTCGGATCGGATTACTCTTCCGGCCACTTGCCATATAACGCCTTACATTGAATAACTGTAAAGTAGTGTAGGGTATTTTATGGTAGCTATTTGTTTTGTTTTTTCTTTTTTTTTGGATTTTGCTCATCATTATAAGTGACGCCAAGTCACGTGTCTCCTGGCCTACGACTGTTTAATTTTCAAATTTTTGTTTACCTGTCTCGTTAGATTTTTATATGATTTTTGTTTGTTGTTGCACTTTTGCAAGAATGAACGTTGCAATGCTCAAATAAATACTCAATAGTTAAATATTTATAGTTGCAGACCGGGTTTTTTTTTTATATGCACTAAAAAAAAAAAACGGAATGCTTTTATATCATTAAAATTTCGCTTTAATTATGCAAAATTACATCTTGTAGCATAAAAATAAAAATATTTTATTATATTTTGGAATGTTACGATAGAAGATCGTTTTTATTTGATTTCATATGTTCGGCACGACAGGCTTTCGTGGTGCGCCGTGAGCGAAGTTATGTCAATTGCTGCCAGCCGCGAACTTTGCGCTCAGGTATTATGTACACATTAAAGGCGGTAGTGGACCATCCTTTCACTTATACTTCCTTGACCCACTTATATCTGGCACCTTTGCCCTAAGCACTCGTCACCAATACATCATTTCCCGTTTTATTAAATGCTTGCATGTATTTTAATCATGTTTGCATTTGAAAACGGCATTTATTGAGAAAAATTGGTCCAATATATGACGATACGATATTGAAAAAAAAAATGGGGGAAAATTGATAGTGGGCTTTCTCCTCCCGATTTGTCTGCTTCTAAAAGGTAATCTGAAAAAGATGGAAAGAATTTATTTAAGACTAAGCTTTTATTTTATTTATTTATTTTTTTTTTTGGAAAATGAAGGCTCCAGCAGCTAGAAAAATGAACCTGATAAAATTTGCTTCGCACGCATCGGAAATGTACATAGAACTGACGAGTAGTACTTAGGTAAAAAGGTTTTATATAATTTACGTGGGAGACTCAAGGACAGAACTATTCCTTCTACGAAAACTGATCTCCTTTTGTTTTTCTTAGAAGCAAAGACACAAATTTTCAATAGCAAATGCGACCAAGAATCATAGGCTAACAGAAGAAGGTTCATAGGAGAGAGTTTATTCGAGGGGTAACACTTGCTAACGTCTTCGGTATAGCGCTTAATAATTCAATATAGACCTCTAACCATATGCGATGCGCATAACAAAATGATCTTTGCCTTCTTTGAAAAGCACCAGAGCAGTTTCTCGGGCAGTCCATTTTCGAGTTTGTTTGCTTCATAGTTGGATTGTGTTTTACCAAATCAACATTTTTCCCTTTTTTTATGTTGGAAATTATTAAAATTAGAGGGTACCCAAATATGTTTTATTGGACCGGGTCTAATAGCGTTGCCCAAACCATTTCAATGTACGTGCCACACAAACCCAATAAAACATGACTAATACTGCACAATAAACAAGGTTCCTTTAAAAGGTTCCAACCCAGGCAGCAATTCAACAGATGGTCAGTTTTCGTCAATTATCCGCCTGAGCAAACGTAAGCAAGAGAGTTCTCATAATATATATAAAAATATACACACACACACACACATATATATATATATATAATATATATATAATATATATAATATATATATAATATATATATAATATATATATAATATATATATAATATATATAATATATATATAATATATAGTAATATACATATATAACACACTAAATCTATAGCAAGCCTTGTTCATCCAAAAGCGACCAATATAAACTCAATAAATCGCATTTCTATTCTAAACTCTAATGAAAACAATCTTATTGACGATAATAATACCAAGGGCGACAATGAAGCACCAATGTCTCCAAAACCGCCAAAAATCGTAATTCCATACGTAGGTGACATAAAACGCATCATAAGGGATCTTTCAACTGTGATTGCTGCTAAGGAATTTATACACAAAACAATGACAGGAAGTCAGAAAGACTTTTAAATGACGAAAGTGCGCAATATTTCCAACGTACAATGTAGATTCACTAATGATCTAAAAGATAATTTAGAACCACGTACGCATAGTAAAAAGATTTACGAAGTGAAAATCAAAGCTCCTTCGCAGATACTAACTAACATTACTTATGGAGAGCCACTAAATATCTTAAACGATCATCTAAGCGAATCGTTCCTTTAGGAGATAGGACCGGAAGTTGGTTCGGAAATTGTATGAAGAAAGCCGAAAGTCGAACGCTTTGTTCATTTCCTAAAAGACACTCTTCAGCCTAATAACCCATTTGGCACTTCAAACGCAGAAGTATTGAAATTTCTAGACAAACCATGTCCCATGGATTGGCCTACTAGACAGGTTTTGTTGCTGTAGTTAAAGAAGTAAGTAAACTAAATGTTAAAAAATCTCCTAGATATGATTACCTGGATAGACTGATTATTAAACCATCTTATAATCTTCTTAACGTTAATTTTTTACAATATGTTAAGAAGATGGAATCACTTTACATTTCAATGGAGAAGTGCACAGGAAAAATTTGGCAGCTAAACCTAACAACCCAGAAAACGTTGTAAGCCCAGATCAATTAATGCACCGGGTATTTTCTCTAAAGTATTTGAGAAAATATATCTACGGGTCTTATGGGACCTAGAAAGTCCGACCGGAGACTTTTTAAAATTCTTCTATAATTCTTTTCTCTTCATTCTGGTACCACGGGTGTCAGGAGCCCCCAAAGCATTTCTTCTGACTAGCTTTGGCCTGACAAAGGGAACGGCCCATAGCGGGAGTTTCGTGGTGGCTGTGGTTAGCCCGAAATCACGGGAAGAGCTTTTGCTCGGTGTGGAGTTGCATTCCAACCGGATGCCTTACCCACAGAGAAGCAGAGATTTTAGATAGTGCCTCGCCCTCACCAGAGGAGACATGCGACCATAACGTGTCTCGTGTGGTACTCGAGGACCTAATCTTCCTCATGGCAGCGTGTGTGCCGACTTTGGCACCGTATGTTGCGAGGATTATTAGCTTCGGGGTGTTCGAGTGTTTCACACTCCGTGTGCTATTGGGCACCGTGGGGTTAAACCTTCACGATAGTGTACCCACGTTAAACCCTCAGAGACATCCACGAAGATTACTTGCAGTGCTAAAGCACTGCGTCCATCAGTTCGATTTCAGGAATAAACATTTTACCATTGAGCAATGTTATCGTGTTCTTTCCCACATCAGAGAAGTTATTGAAATTAAATATTGCGACGGTGTGTTCCTAGATGTAGGAAAGGCCTTCGATAAAGTCTGGCCTGATGGGTTATTTTCCGGATTTGAAAAATTTCTTACAAATCCTATGGATTTGCTCTTCTAATCCTAATTGCAAAACAGACGTTTCTATATTAACGTTGAAGTGATGATTATTGAATATATATACTAAATAGTACGTGGAGTGCCCAAAGGAAGTGTTTTTAGTGCAATATTCTATGCAATTTTCACTTCATACGGTGATGACACACAAATCCTATTCGCATCTTGTGATGCCATGAATGTTTCCTACAACTATAAATTCATCTTAACAAAATTTCCCTTTGGCTGAACTAATGCAATAAATAAAAAAATGTTGAAATATCTATGCACATCACCTTCACGCTAAGTAAGGATTCTTCTCTTTTCCCTCTTTTTGGATGGCAGAATGCAATTGGATGGCAAATGCAATTGAACGCATTTCCTTCAAATATCTTTTCGGACTTTCTAAGTTCATTGATTAGGTCGTATTAAAAATTCTCCGCGGTTTTTTCGCGAGATGGTGTTGACGCCTATATATCGGGCTACACTAACCTGATTGTCTCAAACGATAACATGTGCTTAAAAGGTGACATTTCAACGTACATTTCTTGTGAAGATAGTTTTCGAATTCTTTGCTCGCGTAAATAGTTATGAGCGAGTGAAATGTCTAAAGAAATACTCTATGTAATGCTTTTTGACTTTAAAAAGGCGAAAGCACTGCAGGAACATACCGAAAAGTTTGTGAAGTGTACAGTGAGCATGCTGTGAGTGAACGAAGTACCCAGGAGTGCTCTCTTCGATTCCGGAAATTTCGGCGTCAAAGATGCACCTCACAGTCTGTGAAAAAGTCGATGAAATTTCGCAATTGATGCGCAAGGAAATAGCGGAGGTGATAAACATCAACCACATGACAGTTTGAAATCGCTTGAAGAGAGCAACCTCAAAAGAAGATCAAAAAACCGCGGAGACTTTTTATATCATATAAAGTTTAGGAAAAGTGTCTTTGAATTTTAATGCGTTTGTATTTTTTTTTAGTGTAAAAAGGCGAAAACACTGCAAGAATATATCGAACAGCTTGTGAAGTGTACGGTGAGAAGGCTGTGAGTGAACGAAGTACCCAGGAGTGATTTGCTCGATTCCGTTCCGGAAATTTCGGCGTCAAAGATGCACCTCGCAGTTAGTGAAAAATTTGACGAAATTTTGTAGCTGGTGGAGCAAGATCGGCACGCAAGCTGCCACGAAATAGCAACCACATGACAGTTTGAAGGAAGAAAGGAGGAAGATTACAGAAAGAAGATCGACACGGTTAAAAAAAACCGCGAAGACTTTTCAATATGACCCATTATCCCCATATTTGTTATCTGGCGAATTCCGATTGGGGGAACAATAACACCTTTAATTTTTAACACTTATTCTCTTTGTGGATTAATTGCAAATTAAATGCGTAATTAAAGAAAAAAAACTCTTTGCTGTGTTGCATAGGGTAAAATATAGTAAGGCCAGCCTTAATATCCTGTACGATGTTTTCTAGACATATATGAGCAAATATATTGCTGTTTGAATGGACAAGAATAAGGAATGAAAATTTCTATAAGAAAAAAAAAAAGAAAAGGAAAAAAAGGAAAAACAAGACAAAAGAATTTAATAATAAAAAATTACCAAGAAAATGAGATTACAATTGACAGGGAAGAGCATAAAAATTGTATAGACGTGTTAATCTCATTGTCAGTTATTAAGCAAAAAGTGATCGGCTTAAAGGTATCGCAGGAGTACATGATAAGGTTTTTTTTTTGATATATTCTTTTAATGAATAATTAAATTGAAAATTTCGAAAGAGTTTTTATTTTCACACCTGGCAGTAGGTGGTTGGTTAAAAAAAAAACAAAATGCTGAATAAATGAGAGCGTTATGCTTAAGTGTTTTTCATAAGCAAGTAATTTTATTTACATTTATTATTTACTTGTGTGGGTGTTATAAAATTTTTTTAATAATTTAATCCTGATAAGTTTAACAAAACAGACTTAAAAAAATAAAAATTAAACGTATTTACAATTTATAAATTATTTTAAAGAATTTTGCACAGTTTTATTAAAAATTTTTTTTTTTTAATTTTTATATTTTAATTTCATATTTACATATATTTTTGTTTATTTATTTATTTTTATTTTTTTTTTAACCAGTCTAAGTATTTCACAAAAATAATGTGTGTCTGCAGTAATAAAAAAAATCCTTTTCCTTTTTCCTGTTTTTTTTTCTTTTGCTTCTTTTTTGCTTTTATTATTGAAAATCATATTTATAAATATTGATAAACGTGGTTTCTAGCTTTTCTCTTTATTTTAAGTTTTGCTTCAATCGATTTTTTACAAATTCATTTTTAAATAAAAAAAGATTTTTTTTTTTTTTTAAAGGTTTTGTACCTTTATCTCTCTTACTAAATGAAAAACTCCGTTTTCTGTAGCTATTGTTCTTGCCTCTGTGGTCTTTGTTTAGCAACAGTTGCATATCCTGTCGACCATTCTTGTATGTTAATGTTGCTACTGCTGCCTTTACTACTACTACTACTGCTACCCGAACGAAGGGCATCCAACTAAAATCATAAATGTTGATATTCGCTCATATCGTAAATTGGCATCGATCCCATAACACTGTGCAAGTGCGAATAGGCTACGGCTGCCGAGAGAGGGGCCATTTGTGCGGTCACAGAATTGCTGGAACTTTTACTAGCTGAACCACTTACTGTCGGCACACCTACCAATTGAGCGCTTAACGTATGATCGACAACGTGTTGTGCGGCCGCTACTGCTGCAACACTATGATGCAAGGGTTGATGATGGGCGGCCGTATGATGACTACTGTTGCTGGGCGATAATTGTTGCGTTGATACTGCACCTAGTGGCTGTTGCGTTTGTTGTTGGTGTGGCTGGTGGTGATGATGATGATGATGATGATGATGATGCGAATTCGCCGGATGTTGCGGATGATGATGACTGTTGCTTGCATTAATGTTAGTACCGCTGCTATTATTATCGTTATTGTTATTAGAGGCAGCGCCTCCACTGTGACTTTGCTGCATTAAAGCACCTTCCATTTCTGAATCACTAGATGAATCCAAATGCTGTTTATCCGAATTTCCACTAAGAATAAAAAGAAATGTAGAAATGATTTAATAGATTAAACAATCGAACGAAATCAATGTGTTTCATATATTCTGCAAAGAAGTATCAAAGAAGTACCTGCGGATTCCTTACTGTATCTAACATATTTGGGTAATAGACGCATTAAAGAAACTTTAGGAAGACACAAATTCGCACCTAAGCCTACTCAGCGTACAAAGTACTTGTCGATGGGGTAAGCAGAATAGCCGAAGCTAACGCCTTTAAATCGACACCGTGTACATCCTCAATTTCCTTCACCTTTAAATTTTGCCCGTATTTTCAACACATTTCTCCCTCATGAAATTTGATCAAAAACACCCAACTTGAGGAGCAGGAGTAACTCTAAATAAATTTTGTCAAGATCGTCTAAGTTGATTGTTGAATATAATATTCCCGGTACTTTTTTGACAGAATATATTTTCAACAAATTTTTACCCCCATTTTCTGAAGAATTATCTTAATGCTGAAACCGAGAACCTTGAAACGCAGAAAAAAAAAACCTATTGACTCATCACAGAACTACAACACCACCACCACAATATTCCATCACATCACACTTTAGCTGCTCTTTGCATAAATACATATATGTATATATATATATTGGTTATGTCTCGTTCTTCTCTTCTTCTTTACTTTTTGTTTGAGCAAAGATATCAAATTACAGTAAAACATTATGTTAATGGTAATAGTTGCAGCCACAGCAGCGGCAGCAGCAGCAACAACAACAACAACAATAAAAAAACAACGCTAAAAACAAAAACAAAACCTCAATAGCCGTTATAATTATCATAACAATAATATGAGACGATATGGAGAAGAACAGCACATTAAATACAAATGCCGTAAACCATTTTTCACGTCTACAAAAACAAAACATTTAAAAAAAAAAAAAATTAGTAGGCACCGTTTTTTTTTCTTTTTTTTTTTATTGAAAGATTGCGGAGCGTTCTGCGATTATTCGCCATTTTCATTTAGAACGGAGCGCTTCTTAGGGAAGAAGTTTAAAGGTGAACATGATTTGTGAAAGCGCGTCTTAAAAAAATTTTAATTCACCTTAAGTAAGTCACAAAATATTTATAAACCGTTGATGGTCAGTCCAGCCGTGATCATTTTGAAACAACAATTTTTGGTTGGCATTGGAAGATCTTTTTTAAAGTCGTTGCGGTTTTATACCTAGAGGTAGTTCTAAGACTTGTTGCGTACACGTTGATGTGTTTTACGGACAATCGTTAACACTGTCATTGCGATTTCTAAATTCTGTCTAATCGATTAATATTTGAAATAAGAGCGACGCTCTTGCACGTGTTGTTGCAAATTTAAAGAAAAAAAAAAAAAACAAAATGTGAAAACAGTTTCATAATTGTGAACATTGAAGACAAACAAATGCTATTTTAACCCACGCGAACAATTTGTTTTATTTTGTGCAAGGTGTTCTTAGCAGTGAGCCAAGTTGTTGGTTGTTTTGCCTAAAGCAACGCCATACGTTCTGTGAAGGTGAAGAATGTGACACTAATAGTGCGTGGCAATGTATTGTTGATAAACAAAACTAACTTCAAGATTGAAAACGACTTTAGCGTGGATCTCCTAAACTCGACAAAAGAAAAAAAGGACGTGAGTTAAACATTAATGTTGACAAACCAGCTACCAGCAAGCAATTTGCACTTTTCCCGACTATTAATGATGATGGAGAAGCTGATGAACAACAACAACGGGAACCACCGCAAACATGCGTTCCAGATGTAGTGGGCTAACTACTAAAATGATCAATAGTATTGCTAATGCTGTGCCAAAAGATCGTTTTAATTATAAAAGTGTACAAGGCAATCGCGTTAGGCTTGTGGTAAAGACAATTGGTCTTTATAGAAAGAAAACTAGTCAAGTATTTGGATTGTTGTAAAATAGGTTTCCACACAATTCAACCGAAGCAAGAGCATGTTTACAGCACATGTATAGTAATAAAAATATAGTAGTAGCAGTAGTAGTAGTAGTAGTAGTGCTAGTAGTAGTAGTAGTAATAGTAGGGGTAGTAGTAGTAGTAGCAGTAATAGTAGTAGTAGTAGTATTAGTAATAGTAATAGTAGGAGTAGTAGTACTAGTAGTAGTAGTAGTACTAGTAATAGTAGTAGTGTAGTAAAAAAAGTTTGCCGAATTCTACCCGCACTGCTGACATTAAAACAGAACTGACGCCATATTATTAATTTTCCAAGTAGATTAACAAGGGAAGCTTCACCTGTGTTTTACATTGATCTGAATTCTAAGTTAAAAAACGAGGAAATCTTTAATGCCGGACATATTAATCACGCGATAATTTCTGTTGAAGCTCACAAAAAACCGGTTGAAACAGTACTCTGCCAACCTTTTGGCAGAGGTCATATTGTCAATTGCTTAAAAGATAACACCGCCAAAGACGTAGGAAAGTATTTCAGACACGGGTAACACGAAATTATGCTTCGCGTAGCAGTCGTGTAATTAGTGATCCTTCTCAAGATTCGAACAATTTTCCACAAATGAATTGTGATAACGACGCTATTTGAATTTACCTTTCCAACTTTTTCCTCCAACAATTCCGAAGACGAAAAGGAAGTTACCATGTTTCTTGACAGTTCCTGGTAAATGGATGTACTCTTAAGTAATGTTATAGCCCTTTTAAAGCAAAAAGAGTTCTGCCTAAAAAGGGTGTCATGTTATTGACTTTGATTAACAATTCAATTTTGGAAGTGTATCTTTTTCCAGATCAATGGCAACAGAGAATAGCGTTAAGTCTTACAGGCCAATAAGTCTTCAATCTAATTTTCGAAAATCTTTAAAAAACGTTTCCCACGAAGATTAAAACCAGTGTTACATAATTACAATGTAGTTCCCTAGCATCAGTTTGCATTTTGTCACGAGCTTGGTCCTACGGAACAATGCCATCGAATCTCTAAAGAAATAAGAAATGCATTCGATAATAAAGAGTAGCGTTCAGCGATCTTTTAATAGCAGTGGCATCCACGATTTCTTTTTAAATCGGAAAAGAACCTTTTCACTCTTTTCCATCTTTGTTGTTATGGATAAGATCGCTCCTTTTATGTGAAAGTAAAGCAAAGAAACGTCAGACGTGAAATCCAAGCAGGTATTCGACAGGATAGTGTATTAGACCCTGTGCACTACAGTATTTTCTAGCCGCATATGCCCCTAGCGGAAGACGTCACTGTCACTACTTATGCAGATGATAGGGCTTTAATTGCACGTAATGAACCTAAGAGCGAAGCTTCAAATCTTATTCAAATACATCTTAATAACATGTGTAAGATAGTGGAACGCATGGAAAAAATTTACACAGATCACATTTACTTTGCGGCGTCCGCGTGTGTAGGTTGAATAGAGTTTGTCTGTCTGCTTAAATAATAATGCTTTTCTGTAAAAGAACAATAACTAATCTCTTCAAAATAGCGGATGACCGCCAATCATTCTTTTTCTTTTCATAAACCTATCTTTTGCTATTGTTAGGTAGAAACAGAAATCAAGTAACGATACCAAGAGAGAGAAAAAGAGAAAGAGAGAGATTAATGAAATGAAAGAGAGACTTTAATGTTTCTCTGTATATTATAAGGGTGCATGGAGAGAAAAACAGTCAGTCTGTTTTGAGCGTTGAAATCATCAACAAATCGCTGATAGAAAGAAAGGGATTGTTAAGTGGATCACACAAAACAAAAGAAGAAGAAAAACAACAACGATATAAAAAAAAGGCAGAGCTAACTTCATCACACAAATAACATTTTTCTCAGTTTGTGTGCAGGGTTCCGTGCAATTATAATTCTCGATAAATATAATATCGAAACAATATTTAATTCTAAAGTGGGATTGGTAATATATACTTTCTACTTTCGTACCAATACACACACATACGGAATACATAAGGGTGTGAAAAACAAGATTTGCGTGCACTCCAGTAAATGTTACGATTAAAATTCAGAGAGAAACAACAACGAAAAAAGACGGTATGCAAAAGAAAGGAACTGTAACAGACACCCTAATGTATTCGAGTAAATACGCATATATATGTATAGGTATACATGTATGTAAGAAAAAAAGAAATTTTAATAAATAGAGGATAACTTTTGTAGAATTTTCGACATAGGTTGTTTAAACAATATACCGGAACGTGGGCATAACCATCAAGCCATTTAGTAGCAATAAAAATAGCGAATAACACACAACCGTACTAAAAGCACATTATCGAGTGAGAAGAAAGCATACAAGTACAAACTCATTTGGATAATCTGGATAATATACTGAAAGCGAGGATAACGAATACGAAAAATAAGAGAGAATCTCTCAAGAAAAAGTTGGAAAACTATCAAAAGCAAAAGTAAAATATATTGAGCTTTTACATTTTGGTCAACTCTATTAACGCGACCATAATTCCGACTATGAGTGTTGTCGTGGACAGAGTTGTTTATCAAACCAAAGTGACACTGTACTATGTAAAATTTGATACAACCACATAGATATATAAAACTTACAACATTGGTGGGTTGACTATGGGAGGCAAACGTGAAATGATGGAAGCGATAAAGATTACGGCAGGAGTTCTCTACTTGGTCGTAAAGAAAGGCTGTTGAGCATTTTATTACTTTATTTTATCTGTCTTCGCTTTCCGATTGATTGATATAAGATAATAAAACAAAACTGAAATGAAGATGTAAGAAGGTGGTGTGTAATTGTGTGCGAGGACTGGTCGAGGATGGTGGTGGAATAGGTAAGCAGTGAATGGCGGGTGGATGGACGATGGCTTAACGGACGGGCATGCATACGAAGCGAGCAGACATATTAAAGGGAACGAAAGGTGGACGGACGTAAGATAAACAACGGACAAATAGAGAATACCTAACAGTCGATTTTTGATCAATCACGGTTTTTCCGGAAGCTTAATCTGTATATTGTAAAAACCCTAATTACACGCTAAACCACTTCTAGTAGAGAGCTTGTGCGGACGTATGTAACATATACGAGCTTCAGATACACCCACGTTTTATTATAGCGATTATACGATTCCGAAAATGATAAGCCTGTCTATCCGCTTGTTCGTCTGGCTGTCTGTCCACCTGATGTCTGGCCATGTGACAAAAGACACAAGAAGACTAAAAATAAGAGTAAGATTCCACACAGAAAGTCTAAAAAGGAATAAGACAATGATGGGTTGCTTTTTGCTTCATTAGTGAAACGTATATCGGCGTATGGCCACGTACAAGAGTTACGTGCAAGAGTTATATGCTTCGCGTTCATAGCCTGTCCACTTGACCTTGTGTTCGTCTATCCTGCTTAATGCGGAGGACAAGCCAGATAACAATGGATGTTTGCGCCTGTTAGGGAGCTACAGCTCTTGAGAAACAGTGGCTTGAAAATGGCTGCAGCTCTCAAGTAGCGGTAGTTGGAGGTGCCGCCGTGTGTTCTCTCACGTTTCATAACATATAACGGTAGTTTCTTGCATCTTCGAATTGTTATCTTTTGAAATGTCACGATAACGAGCATCATCAACTCAAAATAGAAATCCGCTAACGAATTGGCTCGATTACGGGAAACGTAAATCGAACCCTAGTCAAAGACGGGATATAAATTCGAGTACCTGGATTAGCAATAGTATCAATCGATTTAATATGCTGAAAACCATTTAGTTTTAATGCAATTTTTTTGAAAAACATTTAAAAACAAATAAAAGTTTTTTAAAATTTAAAAAGAAACAAATGATTAAAAATTCAACGAAAAGTGTCTACTTATTAAAAAAATAATTTTATAAAAACTATTGTATTAATTTTAAACAAGTAAGAAAGTTATATTCGACGGGGGACGAATATCACATACCCACCACTATGTTTTCCGCTTTCTACTCTCCAAGTTCTTTCATTTGATACCCATATCGCTTGTAAATATGTTTACCACATTCATTTTAGAATTGACGCTTTTTTAGGCAGATAATATATCTTCATTTGAGGAGTCTACAAAATAGTTTTAAACGTTCGGTCGCGTTTGCCTTATGATAAATAAGCATGAAACTTCAAAAAGATGAAAAAAATTAAATTTAATTACTCCATGCTCTTTGTGGAGACGGCCTATTCGTTCCATCTTTGGATCTAGCGAGTAAAGTGTCTCATATGGAAAGTTTTAGCCTTCTAACTTTTACAATTTATGGGTAACGAGCAAAAATCCAAAAATTGTTGATACGAAAAACCGAGTTGCATTCAGTTTAGGCTGCACTGCGCACTTCTGCTCCGGCCGATTTGGCCTATTTTCAATACCAACCTGCGTTCAAACACTTCCAATGTTTCTACTAAATTTGAAGTTGATATCTTAATTTTTACGATCAGGACAGTACCAAGAACACACACCACAAGGATGGACAAACGTGCGGACATGGCCAAATCAACTCTGTATTTCATGCTGATCAAGAATATCTCTAAAGCTTCCTTTTGGGTGTTTTACATATATTATGGCAAAACAGCAAAATGAGTATAACCCCGCGGTGGGTATAAAAAGATTCTGGACTCCTTTTTTAAAGAAATAATAAAAATTTATTTAAAAAATTTTATTGTTAATTTTATATTTAGAAAGATTACTTTCTAAATGCATTTTCATTATGCGGTGAATATTCAAAAAAGTAATCGGTTTTTATATAAATTATTTATTACTTAAACGATTTCAAGCGATTTTAATGCGAATTTTTTCGAACATTATTTAGTTTATTAAAGTTCCTGTATTAAGAGACAACCGATTCACTTTCTTTTTCTACATAGCGTGTTATTCGCTATTTGCTAAGTAATAACTCGGTGATATTTTTGCGAATATTCGAGCTTAGCTTACTAGCCGATGTTCTTTTGGAATATTTCAAGGCAAATACAATAAATTTTAATTTTTAGTGATTCATTTTTCAAAACTTTACAAAGTTCTTTCAGAGAATTCTAGACAAATTCATCTTGAACTGGATAATATGATAAATACGAATCATACGAGAAAATTATATTCGGCTTAGTCCCTTTTATACCCATTAACTATGGCAATATTGAATCGAGGGTTTCTTCTATTTTTATACCCTACACCACCACAAGCGGTGGTAGTACGACGAAACCAAAAAACCGATTTTTCCATGAAAGGCCTCAAAGCACATGCTACGAAAAAGGTGAACAAATAGGTTCGGATGATTTTTTGAATGATGAATTCCTGTTATTTTTCATATAAGAAACCCATACTTCTATCGAAACTCGCAGTACTGCTATCATTAATTGATAATAGACCTCTTAAGGACATTCTCACTTATTCTTGCGATATACTATAATAACACGATCCACTATTTGTACTAATAAGAAGTAGATATTTTAATAACAGAATAGAAGGTGTAAACCAGAAACCTTACCTGGTACAAGGCATATTAAGTTAGTGAGGACATATGGAACACGCTGAAGGACTAGAGATACAATCACCTTTTATTATACCGATCCGTTCAGAAGCATAATCTGAATTTATCTAAACCTATCTATCCGTCTGGCCGTCCATGCATATTTGTGTTCAAACTATAGGTCCAAATTTTTGAGATATTTTGATAAAATTTGGTACATTGACATGTTTTGACCCAAGGAGGAACGCTATTGAGAATGGTTCTGATCTGTCCACTTTTTCGACCACTTCCCTTATAACACCCTATGGTGAAAAATCGTTATATGGGGAAAAACTGCAATTTTCAAAATTTCTCAAAGTGGCTAATGGCTCTGTCTGGGGCAATTTTTGAACTCCTTCTCGTATAACGAAAACTGAGGTTCACGCGACAAAAAGATATAATTTTCAATCCTTCATAAGGAAAATTGTATCGTAATAGTAACTTAACATACAAAATATTAATTGACTGTTGTATCAAATGATATTAACAAACTGCTAATGTCAATATATTTCTCTTTGTTATAGATATTGACAAGGATTGTGTACACGTGTTATGAAATATTGTAATATTATACCAAAGGTATTTGCTTTAGAGGTTTTCTCTTTGCTATTTTCTTTGACGATAGAGTTTATGCTCTCGATTGCATACTAGGCTTAAAAGTAGGAAAAATATAGAGGATTTAGAATACGCCCACAATTCAGCATGAGCTGGGAACACCTCTATAGCAAAATAATGACACTCTTTGCTCATTATTCATATCGTGAATAATCAATGAAAATTTGCAACTTCATTCCGCAAGTGATCCTAGAACATAGGCACGAACTTAGTAGCATAGGGCAACGAAATTACTTTTCCTTTGTTTTTCAGCCACAGCCGAATATAAATTTTTTACTTGCAATATTTTATTTTAAATCATGTCTCATTATAAAGAGTAAACCTTGTTTTTATGAAAAGCTATCCATTGTTTTCACTGTTGTGCATAGAAATATAGCGTTATAGAGTAACACGATATTTTTAGTGTTTTTTCATTTTTTTTTTTATTTTGTTTTCCTATTATATGGTCTTTTAAGCTTTTTCTATTGAGTCAAAGTAACTGTACTCGTGATATATAAATTATTTCGCTTCTATAAATAGGTCACATTTTGTGCAAACTCAACTAATAGCAAGCTAATGTATGCTGTATGTTGAGAATAATGTATTTTTCACTTCTTTCGAACGTTAACTTAAAGACATTAATGCGTTCTGGTCCCGATTGCGCAGTTACGCAGTATTGGAAGCATACACCCATAAAGCAAATTAGCGATCATATTTGTGGAATACGATAGATAGGCGAACTAAACTAAATTTTTCTATAGCATGATCTTTCTGAAGAATTTCTAATCATATATTTTTTTGTAAGCACTTGGTGGTCAGGATAACATCAACTGAGAACTTTCTGTCATCCGGGACCGAAAGGTGAGCTAAGTGAGATTCGTACTTCCATTTTTATTAACGCACAGAAGCAAACGTTAGAGGTCCCGTTGGATGTATATATTCTTCATGAAAAATGAAATTATTTTTAATTTACTTTCCCGTGCTTGTCAACTGTTGGCAGAATGCTTTAGAAAGCGGAAATTTAATCTATGTACTTCTGGTCGATGATCGCATGATGATAGATTAAGTTTTAATCTTGGCCACGATTGCAACAGAAAAAAATTATAACTTAGCCGTAGTAGATACCGTACCGATCTGGGTACAAATATTTGTGAAAGCCATCTAAACTTTCATTAAAAAAATGAACATTATCTCGCCCACATATAATACAAAGTTCAAAGAGCCTACAATAAATACAAAGTTCTCCAACCTTTACGCTTTTATAGATGCGCGCATTCCCACGGCGGCAGATGTCAGTGACACCCACAATGCCTTTAGATGGACCTGTCTTTTACCGAGAGGGCCTTTCTATTTTCTGTCTATCTCTCTCTCTATCCCTGTGATGTCATATATTCTTTTGTTCAATTCTCAGATGGAAATTTTCATCTTATTTTCACTTTGTTCACTTCTTACTTCGACTTTGCTTCATTGACTTGATTTGAGTTAAGAAGGATTGCTTTTGAAAATGCAGTTAAACAGATCATTTTTACGACTATTCCTTAGAAAAGTTATATGAGAATATTTTCTGCACAATGCTGCTGAGAAATAATATTTTTGACTAAAAATTTGGAGGAAAAGCTTATATAACACGGAACTATTTTTTAACTTCTCCCTTACAAAAATTCTTCCAGAAAATTGTATATAGCAATAAGGTCTGATTTTCAATATTTTATGATGAACGTTGGTGCAAAATGTTCTTTTGACATATTTTAATAAAATGTAGTAAAATGCCATTCCGTAGTTCTACTTCCCCCTTTCCTTTTCGTGTGAAGTGCCTCATGAAAAGTAAGGCCTGTAAATGCAATGAGACCTAATTTTGTACAATGCATAATGAAAAGCAGTGAAGAGAGAGGGAGAGAGAGAGAGAGAGAAAGAGAGAGAGAGGGAGAGAGAGAGAGAGAGAGAGAGAGAGAGAGAGAGAGAGAGATAGAAAGAGGGTGTGTGAGAAAGAGAGTGTGTGAGAAAGAGAGTGTGTGTGTGTGTGTTTGAGAGAGAAAGAGAGAGAGAGACAGAGAGAGAGAGAGAGAGAGTGCATGTCTCTGACAAAAGTGCCAACATTATTTAATTTGGCTTACGTCAGTTCAAATTTTGCCCCATATAAGTATTGTTTAGGAACTGCACACGTTACCTATATTAGGACAAAAATCTTTTTCAAAAATCCACCAAAAGAGTAAGTAAGTAATGTGAGCAAACGCTATAAAAGTGATTCGGGTAACGATGGCTAGCGAGGTCCGCCGGCAATCGGGGAATCTAGTGGTTAGAAAGAAAGACCAACGTTGTCAAGCAGTTCCCCTATCCGATATTTGATATATGCTTAGAAAATTGTACGATTTTATTATTATTTGTTAACTAATTTCAATTTATCTGCACAGATACATATACAAATATAAAATTTCCTATTGGGAAGTGAAAGGAAACAGCCTTCATAAGCAAACGCTTGCTTTTGACACATATTCTAACAAATTCAATTTGCATACAATAATGGTTGTAACAAATTATTTAAAAAAAAAAGAAGGGCAGCAAACACAGCTCACATGACATAAAGTTCAATAAAAAAAAAAAAAAACTAAACCATCATAAGCACTTGTTATACCAAACATTCGCGCTAATGTGCACTTTTGCCCTCTCAGTTAGATGGCTATCAAAAGCTACTGCGTAAGATCTCTGTTCTATCATAATGAGTAAAACAAAAACAAAAAAAACAAAAACAAAATAAGCAGAAAAATATGAATTTTCTCACAATCATAAAACATAGAAATTACTTATGCTGCTTGTGTCTGTCTGTCTGTCTACTGAATCTCGCAGACACTTTAACGACTTTAATTGCATAAAAAAAAGGGAAGCATGTTTGTGCGCGTGTGTCTTTATCTGAACACATACACATATTAATACAAAACATGTGGTAAACATTTATTGTTTATAGCAAATTTTAGTTTACTTTTCAATTGAATATTCTTTAGCTTTGCTGCTGATGAAGCTGTTTTAAAGGAAATACTTGCTTGACTTTGTGAAAAAGAAATTTGCCCATCAAGCCTTTAATCACCAAAGATCACCATTATTGTACATGTGTTTGATATTTATACACTTTGTTATCAACGTATCATTTCTCTTCTTCTTGTTTATATTCAAATAGGAAAGGAGGTCTCTCTCTCTCTTCCTCTCCCTTTCTCTCTCTCTCTACACATATATATTGGGCTGGAGAGAAAGTCCTTGCGATTCACTCATCGAAGCAAGCATAATATCATCGATGATTTCCTTGCAAAAGAGTGATTTACAAGAACTTTTCCACTACCTGTGCAATACACACCACAAGAGATAGTTCCATCGAGCTGAACACCACTAGTGCCGAACATTTTTTGCATTGTTATTAAATGTTGAGAGGATTTTTAGTGAAATGTAATACAAAATATTATATTCTAAGTATTGGTCGTCGTTCGCCATTAGTTTTCGCATTCTTTCTCGCAATATAAAGTAAGTAGACGACCTTACACATCTGCTCTTTTGAAATTATTCAACGAAAGGACTTATGTTTCGTCGCTCATCAAAATGAAAGGGACAGTCAAAAATGGCGAACGTCTTACTTTATACACTAGTGACAAGTAAATGGAGCAATCTCAGGTGGACATTGCGGGTGGAAGGGCTAATGTTTTCAATATTTCTATGGTTCCTGATGAGCTTTGAAATTAGTAACCCAATCATCTTTCTTACATTGAAAGATCACTCTTACGTCCGCATTTTTTTAATGTTTGTTAATTTCATCTTCAGCCATGGTTTCAGTTACTTTTGAGAAACCCATCATAAATTGGTCACATGCAGCATAGAGCGTGAGGGGGAAACACATATATTCGGCTTTCTACCTTTAGTATTGACGACTGGTTTCACTTACTTTTCAGAAACCCATCATAAATTGATCACATGTAGCATAGAGCGTGAGGGAAGAAACACAGACATTCGGCTTTCTGCCTTTAGTATTGACGATCAGCCCGCTATGCTTCCATCCTCCGCAACATACACTTTTTTGGCACATATTTCAAAATATTTCAGGCTTACATGTTGTATACACTTTGACGAGAACATATGCAAAATGGCGGAACGACTAAAGATAGTCTTGTGGGTGACGTTTCGGACACCACTGGAACTAGTTCGTGTCCTATAGCACTATTTATGTTGGTGTTACGCTCTATCTCGAAAAGCCCTCTCAACGTAATGGCAATCGAAACAAGGTTACGAGCTTAGCATCATTCGAAAGTGAACATGTGAACAAACCAGATCGAAAGTTGAAATGCATCAAAGAGAAAAGATCACGCACTCTGTCATGCAATCCTTGTTGAATTTTAAAATAATTCCAAGCATCTGGACGGCAGAATCAGACGATCGCCATTAACGTGTGACCTCAAATAAAAAATTTTCGTCCACGACATTACAAATTTTCGATAACTCGTGATAGATTTTGAGCATGTGAACATGATGCTTCGTCGTTTTGCGGACCTAAAATGATTGCAGCTCATCATCACTTGATTATTTTGCAAAAAATTGTTGCAAAACCTTTTACATGCGGTCAAGTTTTCCGTAATAAGAGTAATAGTAGTAGCAATAAAGACTCAAGATTCAAGACAATGATACGAAAATATCTTATTCTTTGCACAGAGAGAGAGAAAGAGGGGTGAAAAAAAGTAAATATTTGAAAATAAAAATTTGAAATGACTTTCTTTCCAACCTGTTAAGTACGCTGCGACACATATGTTTTTTTTTTTTTGGTTGCCGATCTCCTTTCTGTGTCAGAATTTTTATGCTTGTCTGCTAAACTACAATTAACCATGATTGTCTTGAGATAAAAAAGAAGAAGAAGAAGCTACACTTTGTAATCTTAAGAGACTCGAAAACCATAGAAACATATGTATATATAACACATATATAAATGCGTACACTTTTATTCATATTTGGCCACATAAATATATATGCACATATACATATATACATACATACATACATACATACATACATACATCTGCTTGTATATATATATATATTTATGCATATTTAGATTCCAGTCCCGGGTGTTGCATGGTAAATGCGTTTTTTTTTCTTCAAGCGGTTGCCCTTTCCCTTCACTCGTTCGCTCGATTTCCGATTACCGTAGTTGTTTTTAAGTTTATCTTTATGCGTCAGTCTGTCTGGTGTCTTTACGTACGTTGTTTGTGTTCGCCTGCTTGCTGACTTGCCTTTCTTTTTGCTTTTTTTTGTTTCTTGTTTTTTATTTGTTGCAAAATTTTTCAAGTTTTCTTTTTTTTTTTTTGCATGTTTTGCTTGCATCCAAGCGTATATCTGTAAATGTTTTGAGCTGCAACAGGCGACAAGGTTTTTTGTCGTTTCTTAACAAGATTTTTATTGTACTTGTTTTTGTTTTTCATTTATTTTTTTTTCTTAATTTAACTTTTTTTTTTTTTTTTGTTTTCTGCAATGTTTCATGTTTCATTACAAATTTGTTGTTGTGTATGCGCTTAAATGTTTTTTCAACTCCGTCAATTTGTTGTGGCTGTATAATAATAAGTGTTTTTGTTTCTTTTTATTAACACAAGAGAGAAATATTTAAATCGTGACTTTCTTGCGCTAAAGAAGCAAAAAAAAAAAAAAAAAACAAAAAAAAAACATTAAGTATTTTATTGTTTTGTCGTTTGTGACAAATTTAACGCCTTTCCTTACGCACAGTAGGGAGTTGCACACTCCCATGGATATTCGCATAAAACATTGCTTTCAACTAAATGCTTGTTACATGATTCCCTAATGGACGGACGTTAAACTTCTTCTTCATAATTGCTAAAATTTATAATTGAAAAATGAATAGATTTTTGTTTTCATGCTGATGAAAATAAAATAACGCCGTTTAACCGCTTGTTACATGCTTGCTGCTTAGCGTACTTGGAACGCAGCAATTTTGCAGAGAAATCTTATTATGCAAGGAGCTAATGGCATTATCGCTTCTATTGCAAGAAGACAAGATTTCAAATCATTATTCAACACAGCCCAGTTTGACAGCTATTCAGCTTAAATTGACTTTTTTTACACAAGATATAAGTAACTAATAATAGTGGTAAACAAAAGAGAATCATTGTCTGTGGCGAACTTATCTGAATTAAAGAGCAATTTTCTTTCTAAGGTTGACAGTAAGCTAACTGTGCCATCTATGTCGCTTGCCTATGTTCATCTAAGAAAGTATATTTTTTGATTATCCTTTCACTTAATGATTTGTAGACTTTTATTAAGACAGAAGTCAGTCGCAGCTGTATTAAGCCGATAAGGATAAAGTCGAAGAACAGCTGCAGAGCGAGAAGGTTCAGAAAACCGAGAGACATCTTTTTCATAATTCTGTCGAATTGTTTCAAGCAAACATCAACTTAAGTCGTCCAGCAATATTGCCTTTTTAAGAGTTTTGACCGACGGAAGGACTTTTTTACACAAGATATAAGTAACTAATAATAGTGGTAAACAAAAGAGAATCATTGTCTATGGTCAACTTATCTAAATTAGAGAGCAATTTTCTTTCTAAGGTTGACAGCAAGCTAACTGTGCCATCTGTGTCTCATCAGAGATACGCTTGCCTATGCTCATCTAAGAAAGTATATTTTTTGATTACCCTTTCACTTAATGATTTGTAGACTTTTATTAGGACATAGAAGTCAGTCGCAGATAGACATCTTTTTCATAATTCTGTCGAATTGCTTCAAGCAAACTTCAACTTAAGTCGCCCGGCAATATTGTCTTTTTAAGCGTTTCGCCCGACGGAAGACATGCCCAACATATCACGAAAAGAACTTAATGTAATGCATCGAGACCAATAAGCAATTTTTGCAAAAATTCTATTCCTCCAAAAATTCTATTCCGCATCTGCGGCAAATTAATTCATTCATTCTTCATTTTCGTTTATTTCTGCACATGTGTGAGAGATGTATGTCTCATATAAAAAGTTTATTAATTGAATATGAAGGCATTACCGCGTAGGCATATCTGACACTTAATTTTAACACTTCTTGATCGCAAGCGGTAAATATATCGCAATAGTAGTAATGATAACATGGGTGAATGCTTAACTTTAACATAATACGTACGTAACATTATGTACGATGTCATATGAAGACTTAGTTAATAATAACATATTCAAAAAGCACACATGATATAAGAGTATTGTGCTATATTGGCAAAGTATCACTTTCCGGTACTTAGGGGATACTTTTTTTTTTGGATGAAAATGATATTTATTTAAGGGCAGTTTTTCTTGTATTTTTGTACAAGAAGGGCGTAAACGAAGTATTTAAAGTCAAATTTGGTTTTCCACACCGACTATTGTCGACACAAGCGTCGAGAAAAGCATAAACAAATTTTGCTTTTCATGCCGATGTTTGTGTGTGTTTGTGAAAATTAAATACTCTTCAGCAGTGGAAATGAGTGTTATTTTGAAATGCTTTTCACGATATGACGTCATTCATAACATGTAAATTAATAATATCAACTTTTATATCACATTATGTCTAATTTCCATTCCCATCAGCGTAAGTTTCTTTAGCTTGAAATATATGGAAGTAAATTAAAGCAGATTCTTACTGCTCGCCTTTTATTTCAGAAAGCTGGACACTGGAAGTTTAAATGTTGGTTCTTCAACAGGAGCACATATTGTGAAACGTCGTGCTACCGCAAGCGCTTTATCCACTACACATTGGTGTTCTAATTGTTACTCGCTTCAATCGCTTTTTTATACGAGGATACCAAGAAACCGACTTTGACATCCTCAATTTCCAGCCTCAAAGTCCGACGCGAAATCAGTGATTTTTTCAATGATGAATTCCTGTTATTTTCCTTATAAGAAAGCCGTACTTCTACCACAACTCGCACTAATGTTATCATTAATTGTTAATTGATTTCTTAAGGACATTCGCACTTATTCCTGCGATATGATCTAATATCACGATCCATTATTTGTAATGATAACAAGTAGATATTTTAACAATAGAACACAACGTGTAATGTTTTCACCTTAGTCCATCGGTGGTAGAAGGTATATTAAGTTTGCGCAGACTTATGTAACATCCAGAAGGGCTTAAAATGGATTCACTTCTTATTGTGCCCATCGATTCAGACTCACTTTGTCAATTTTAATAATTCTGATTTGATCTAAGCTTGTCTGTCCGTCTATCTGTTTTTATGTACAATCTACAGGTCGCAGTTGTTGAGATATTTTGCTGATATTTGGTTTGATCTAAGGACAGATGCTAATGGAAATGGTTCGAATTGGTACACTTTTGCGAGCACTCCTCACATAACGCCTTACATCGCAAAGTCATTATAGCCAAAAAAAATCGATTTTCAGAATTTCTTGGCGAAAGCCCGTATAAGTATTTCGAGGTACTAAAGTGATTTTAAAAATTTGGTTCGGCTGTGGCAATGTTTGAACTCCTTCCCACATAACCGTTTCTACGAAAATTCTATATGATAAAAGAGTTCATAAAAGTAAATTGACCAAGAAATCAATTTTACCAAATTTGGACCACGTAGGACCGCAGGAAATGTAAAACCAAAAAGGCCTAATTGTTAATATTGAAAATGGTGAAAATTTGTCCATGATAGTAGTAAATAAGGCCAAATTTGAATAACATGGCCCCATTTCTTGGACCCCACTCCATAAACGATCTCTCATAAATAGTGAGCACTACAGAAAAACATTTAAGTTTACAAATTTTATGATGGAAATTGGTCCATAGTAGCAAGAAAAAATTAAAGGCACAACTTTTGGATGCCGTAGAGGTATGTTTTGGGCCGCAACATATATAGTGGGCTATTATGAAAACCACGCTCTTATGGGGAGCGAAAATCTATTTCTAGCTTTTTATGCCGGGAACTAGAAATGATAACATTTTTAGGAAGAAAGTAAGTTTGTCAAATTTGGGTAACGCCTTGTGATGTATTGGACATCCTCCGATATTCGGGCTTTCATGGGGAGTATGCATGCCTTTGCATGAAACTAATCTGTAATTTTTATTCTATTAGTAGCAAGACGAATTTGTAATTGTAAAAGGTGTAAGGTATCTACTTGCCGGTCTTGCTCGACGATAATGTTCTTACTTCTTTTTATATATGTTAATGAGAAAATGAAGACTTGAGATTGGTGTTGAAATACACCTAATTCTCTTTTTACACGATAGATACGTTCCCAAAAAATACGTGTAAAAAAATTCGTGTAAAAAGAGAATTAGGTGTAAACAATATTAAAAAGTTCTTGTTAGAGTTCACTTAATTTATTTCGTGCTTACACATTTTAATTCATTAAATATTTTATAAAAAATAACTTCTACTTTGGAAAAGAAAATTCCTGGAATATTAAAAATCGTGTTAAAACAAAATAATTCGTGTAAAAAAAGAAATTTTTTTTCTTTTGAACTCGTGTTGAATCAAATTCGTGTAGAAAGAGAATTAGGTGTATTAGGTTTTTTTTTGGGTAGATTTTTGCTTTACTTCAACTTATCGATGAGTAGATCACGCTGGGGTTTCAATTTCATCCGTGTGATTGATTCAAAAATTCAATGATTTCGTCTGATGTGATGGAAAGATGAGACAGCATGTCCACACTGTCGCAGAATCTAAAAGTGATTAGAAGTTTTCTATGTACAATTTCTAGATTGTGAATCAATTGTGGTGAGGATGTACATAAAAGTTGTTATTTCTCTTAAAATAAGTTGAGAAACATTATTTGTAATAATTAGAGCAGATGATGGACTGATTAGATCTAATAAAATTATTTGTACGCAAATTTCAATCCAATTGTATGCAGCCACTTGAAGTGTCACTAGTAATCATCGGTTAAATTTTGTTGCGGTATTGGTGGTGTCTCGTTTTCATTTCTTCACATTATTCATGACGTGGACGTATATGTATGTATACATATACAAGTCAATGTATTGCATTTGTAATCGAACACCTAAAGTGCTTCCAAAATGCAAAATGAAAAACAATTGTTGTCAATTGTTGTGCTGTCTGTCTACTTCCTCGCATTGTTTTCTATAAACAACTTATTCAAAAAAATATTGTATTCAGTGTTGAAAGTCAACAGGTTTACTGCTGCATAAATAAAAATACCCCAGAGATCGTCTTATACGTTATATATGTAGTCATCACATGCTTTAATAATCCATCGCCTTACTCCACGTCAAAGTACACAAATTTGAAACCATAATCGAAACGAATATGTATCGAGTTGTGTTTGTCGCTGAACTTCCTTCCGACATGATTGAAGAATAAAGAGAACGAACAAAGAAAACTACTTTTAAAAGGATACTTCATTGCGGCCATGTTATTCATCGCTTGCTTCCATTCGTAAAAGTGTAGAGCAGGATAAAGAATAAGTGCCCGCAGAATAGGCTTTAATAAGGAGCGGAGTATTTTTTCTTTTTAAGTAATACGTTTTGTCACTGCGAAAAACACTTAAAAATATGAAATTTCTAGTTCAACATTAACAGCAAGCTTTCGAAATTCGAGCGAAGCCGAAAAGCTTTCTATTAAATCTAATTCTATTTTATTGATACTAATGACGTTTCATAGTTGCTCGCTGAAGTCTTCTATGATGGCCTTATTCTTCAGCTTTCTTTTCATGATAAACCCAATATAGGTTAGGGTCTAAAAAACAGATCTATGTGACCCAAATTCTCTACCATCAAGTCTGATGTCCGTCCATCTAAATTTGTGTTCAAGCTATAGGTCATAATTTTCGTTCGATATTTTGATCAAGCACAACTATGGTTTTGATCCAAGGACGAACACTATTGAAAATGGTATGCATCGGTCCACTTATTCGGCTACTCCCCGTAAAACGCCCTCTTTTGAAAAGTATATAGAAAAAAGCTTGGATATTTAAAGAGTGGTGTGGAAACTTTGGACAAGATCGGACCCTTTTCTTGACTCCTTTCATATAACGGGAACAAAAGTTCATAGCACAAAAAGGTCTAATTTTCAATGCCTTATAATGAAAATCAGTTTCTAATAGTAATTTAAGAAAAAAAAAAATTAATTGTACCAAATTTGAACCATCTCGGCCTATTTTCCTGGATCCTACCTTAATAAGGATTTTCATGAAAATTTTTGTTTTCTCAGAACAGAAAAGTCAAAGTTTTATTATGCTTTGATGAAAATCGACTCATGTTGAATTCTAGACACGTCTCACAAAATTTTTGAACATCTTGGGCGTAAACATTCTTACAAAAAGTAAGCCTTTATTTACAAGGGGAGCGTAATTTTTAATATATAGGTCCGTAATAGTAAGTTCATATAAAAACAGGGTATAATTTTTGTGTTCTATGCCAAAAGTTAGAGTTATGTTAGACAATGTGATGTAGACCTAGCCCGACTATAATGTTTTCACTCGTTGTCATCACAAAACGTTGACATTTAGAGCTTTTTGGCCTACGAGGGTTTACAACCATGAGTATTCTTATATGTAGTGCTATACAAAAAATAGACCTACTTAGTCCAAATTCAGTAACGTTGATTCCTTTGTGGATTTACTATTATGAAGCATGAAAAGCAATAATTTTCAATAGCGTTCGTCATTAGTGTGCCGTAAAGTGTACAAATTTCATTAAAATATCTCGAAAAGTGCGACCTATAGGTTGAACACAAACATACGTGGAAAGACATCAACCGGACAGACAGACAACACACACAAACAAGCCATAAAATGATTGTGAATCGATCGGTATAATAAAAGATGGATCTATCTTGTAGCTCTTCTGGGTGTTACATCCGTCCGCACAAATTTAATATGCCCTGCACCACATCATAAACATACACATTTAAAATGAGAGGGTAGAGGGAGAGTGAAAAATGTGTGGATTTAAATGCATATTAAAAAATTACATATTAATCCCTTCTGTTCTGTTAATGGGTTTGGGTTCCGTTTGCATAAAGTAATTTAATGCTTAAATTCCCTTCTTTTTGTAATACAATCTTTAAAAAATGAGAAACGATTTTCTTATTATTGTGATTATTATGATTAATGCATTAAAATGGGACTCATCGATGGTGATTTCTCGCTTTTTATTGAGTTTAAAGTGTTGACGGCAAGGCATGCTTCCTATCCTATCCATCACCGCCAAGGTGCTTTCGCAGCGCTTTAGAAATTTTTTATGTTTGGAGCCACACAAAAAAAAAAAAACGAAGACCTCACATTTACATTTATTTATATGATAATGCAAAAGATAGAAAGAGTTAGAGAATCATAACACATTTGAGCGATTACTCGGTTTTATTATTTTTAGTTTTGGTTAACGTTTTTGGGGTTTCATTTGCAGAACTTGTGTTCATATATATATATATATATATATGTACACATATATATAAAAGTGTTCAGTAGGATCAAATTACATAAAACAAAACAAAAAAAAAAAAACAAATATTTAAATAAAACAAATAAACAAATAAATAGAAAACTAAAATGCAATATAGAAAATGAATTTTATTTATTCTTTAATAAGAAATTTATTTTACTTTTAATAATCGGCAAAAGAAAGTCTTGAAGTAAAATTAAAATTCTCTGATAAATACTTTTTTATGCTTCTGTGTGTATCGATGATATTCCCTGAAATTTCAAATTATTTTCAAGCTTTTTGAGGTTTCCTTTTGCTCCCATGAAGAGCCATAGCATTTATTCAAGTTTATACCCTACACCGCTAGTGGTACAGGGTATCTCAAGGTAAGATTGTCCTACATTTTATTATACCGATCGATTCAGAATCATCATCTGAATTGATTTAAGCCGGTCTGTCCGTCTGTCCACGTAAATTTGTGTTCAATCTACAGATCGCAATTCTTGAGATATTTAGATGAAATTTGGTACAGTGGCGTGTTTTGACCTAAAGACGAACGCTATTGACAATGGTTCGGATCGGCCCACTTTTTCGACTACTCCCCGTATAACATGCTATTCTGAAAAGCCATTGTATGGGAAAAAGTTTGCAATTTCGAAAATTTCTCAGTAAAACTGAGTAGTTTTTGGGCATTCTAAATTGGTATGAAAACTTTGGATCGGTTGCGGCAATTTTTGAACCCTCTCTCATATAACGAAAACTGAAGTTCATACGACAAAAAGAAAAATGAAAATTTAATAGTAGTAATTTAACATATAATAGTTAACTGTAACAAATTTGGACCATCTCGGCCTATTTTTTGGATCCTATCCTAACAAGGATTTTCGCGAAAGTTGATCCTTTGTAGAGCAGAAAAGTCCAAGTTTTAATATGTGATGATGAAAATTGGCCCTCAAAAGTAATTTCATATAAAAATAAGAGTTTTGTTAGACAGTGTGGTGTAGGGTATTGCATAGTCCGCGCTGCTCGACTATAATGTTCTTACTTGTGTTTCTTTGATTTTTATTTATTGCATATTCTAGAATTTGACTTGTGGACCCAAAAACATTTATGCCTTAAGATAAAATCTAATAATAGCATAAAAGATGCTTTCTCCTTACCAGAGTGCTTGACACTTTACCTATATCTGCCTGTTGCTCTTCGCCAAACTGCTCGCACATCGATGTATCGATAATCAAAGAACATAGAATAATTTGTTAAGAAATTGGAAAAATAATTTATTGAAAGAGATACCTGCTGGCAGTTACAACTGTATTCCAGCTCTGAAAAAATTAGAATCGAATTTGGCTAATCATTATTGCCGTATAGTAAAAAATCTCTGTTAGCCTCAGCTAACCTGAGGTCAGTTCACTACTATCGAGTGCGTAATTGACTCGACAGTCTGCTCGATAGTATCGGTTTGTGAGTTTATATAACTTGGCTGCGATCGAATCGGGAAAACTGTTTAACGGACACATAGGCAATGTTGTGTTTATGCTATCACCGTTAATAACAATATACTCGGATTTAAATACTCGGAGCAATTGAAGTTCCTTTACGGTGGGTAAAGACGCTTATGGCGTTGCTGTCATACCACATTTTTTCAAAATGATTTCCATTGCCATTCCAGATGGAAATATCATTGGAATTTGAAGAGCTACACAGTTTAAGGATTTTTTTTCACGCAATTTTCGTTGACATATTTCTGTGAATTGTTTTGGATGGAATAGCTGAGGAAAAGGAAGGAAGTAAAACTGAAAGTCCTTGGTTTTCCTAATTCCTTTCTCGATTGAATGTTGGCTTTTTTTTTATATAACTCTTGGGCTAGTGATAAGGATCAGGACATCGTTTAAAGCGACGCCATAAATCCACTTTGATTTTTCTCAATAATGCCAGCGTGTAGTTCCAACAAGCAAGCCCAGCTCGCTATTGCATTGAGATATAAAGATATGAGCAGGAAAACAATAACCTCAATAAATTATTTTTAAATTATCTAAATATAAACTTAAGCAACTAAGTATATTAAGAAGAAGTCGAACTTAAGTATGAGAAAAACTATTACGCAGATGCATACAATAGATATTTAAATGCCAGCAGCGGTTAAAAATGATTTTTCAATTGCGCTGTGGGAGAGTTCGGTATGCAAAATTTCGCAAACAGCACTCTATCGGATAGAAAAGAAACCGATGCCAATGCCAAATAAGATTCAACAGTGACATCTTGGAAAATAAGAAATGGTTCAGGACAGGTTGAAAGGATTTCGGAGTCTCAAGGTTGGAGTGGTAATTACTTCATGAAAAGGTTAAATCATAAATTTGTGTCACTTTCGTTGTTTCGATTTGCGATCCATGCAAAATATGGTGAGGGATACGATTTTTTCGTTTGGCAGAATTCTTTCGATCAAGAGTTGTTAAGATTGGAATTGAAAAGCTCGCTTACTGGGAGCACAAACAAGAGGCGTTTTTAAGCGAAAGTGAAAAAGAAACTGCTACTGCCATAATGAAGTCGCACAATTTGCTAACATTTATCTTGCTTTACGTAACATTTGCATGGAGCATAAAGTTATCGATAAAACATGTGCTAACAAAACATGAAGCAAGTCGAAGGAAATTTGCATGAACAACCTTGGCAAATGAAATTCTACGCCCGATTTGCCCATGTCTCATTTAAATTAACTAGTAATCTTAACATCGTCGTATGATTCGAAAAATTAGGTGAAGTTTCTCCCTGGTTTTTTTTCTCTGTCTTCTTTACTCATATAGGGATTTTCGTCATCTTTTTCTTCTTCACTTTTCCTTATATATTTTGTTATTGACAAAAATCAGCACAAGAGTTAGTTCTCTTCTTCTTCTTTCGTCTGTACATAAATAAAAATAATTAAAATGAAATTATGTAAGACCTCGGCAAAGTTGCGATCAAACGACGACCTCCTTCGACGAACGTTTTAAGTGATAAGGCGTTCCATTCCACATTAGGACTTCATTCGTACATTAGGACGAATATTGCACAAACTATTAGTAAAATTAGACAAGGTTTAGTGAGCAAATTTCTTTGAAATCTAATTTTTTTTAGGTTACGTTTGATTTTTCACCTTGCGGTTTTGAGTTCTGGGGATTATCTGGCGATATTGCATGACGAAAGAAGTAAAAATACAATAATGGGCGACCCATAGTTAAGTACAACTATTCACAATAATCAATGAATCAATCATATGGGAAGTGGTCCGATCCGAACCATACTGAATAGCGTTTGTCCTTTGGTCCAAGCATGCCAGTGTAACAAATTTCATCATGACTTTTCAGTGGATTAAAAACAAATAATAATATTACAGCCTGGCGAAGTCGACCCTTAGATACTCTACACCACTTCGCCTGATACAGTGAGTGATTCACTCGTTTGGGTAACAATACAACAAACGTTACACACTATTTTCATGCAAACGCATACTTGCGATCAAAGCCCGCATTTGGAACGATGTCCAAAACATCACATGACGTGATCCAAATTTAGAGAACTTAATTTACTTTTAAAAATTTTATTATCTTTCAGTTTCCACTTGGTTCTCATAATACCCCCAAACAATATGTTGGGGCCTAAAGTATATACCCCGACGTCATCTAAAACTCGTATCGTGAAGTTTTTTACTACTACGGACCAATTTTCATTATAAAATTTTAAAAATTAAATCTTTTTCTGAAAAGCCTACTATATATATGGGAAATCGCGTGCGAAGTGGGGTCCAAGAAATTCGCCCATGTAATTAAAATTAAGCCAGGAGCACATTTCCCTCATAAAACATTAACAATTAGAGCTTTTTGACCGATATGCTTTGGTATACAAACAATAGACCGACGTGGTCCAAATTCGATAAGGACAAGGATTCTTTGTCAAGTTACTGTTATTAAATAATTTTCACCAAGAAATATTGAAAATTACATCTTTTCGGCTTTCTGAAGGAGTTACTATTTACGGGAAATCGCTTGCGAAGTGGGGTGCAGAAAATTGGCCCACGTAATTAAAATTAAGCCAGAAACAAATTTTCCTCATAAAACATTAACAATTAGAGCTTTTTGACCGATATGCATTGGTATCCAAACGATAGACCGACGTGGTCCAAATTCGATAAGGACATGGATTCTTTGTCAAGGTACTGTCATTAAACAATTTTAACCAAGAAATATTGAAAATTACATCTTTTTCCCATATAAAGACTCCATTTTCGTAGGAGACGTTTGCTAAATGTAGACCACGTGGACATTTGAGTATCTTCCAATATAAGGGCTTTCATAAAAATTATGCATGCATCTTGAAAATAATGTATAATTTTTGTTGCATTGTTAACTAAGCCAACTGGTATGGGATATGGAATGGCCGGCCTTGTCCGACTATCGCATTCTTACTGGTTTTAGTTGGAAATGGCATTTAGTTGTCGCTTCCTTCCATTCGCAAAGGTTTAGAGCAGGATAAGCAGGCGCGGCTTAATCTTTTTAAGCAATACCTTTGGTCACTCCTTAAATGCAGCGAATAACTCTTCAAAATATGAGATTTCTAGTACAACTTTAACGACAACCTATCGAAATTCGAGCTAAGGCGAAATGCTTTGTATTAAGTCTAATTATATTTTATTGATGCTAATGATGATTCAGGAGATTTCAGCTGAATATATAGTTGCTCTCTGAAGGCTTCTATGGTAGCTTTATTCTTTAGTTTAGTTGTCTTTACATTTAATCTGTTCACGATATGAGAACACAAAATTTTTACCCTGACATCACTCGGTTTTTTTTTTATTTATTTATTTATTTTCTTTTTTTTTTTCTTATAAATATGGGCACATTGCATAGGCAGATGTGTGTGTGTGTGTGTGTGAATATGTTTATAGGTAAATAATTGTGTGTATTATTCCATTTTGGTAATGGCTTTTATGAGCGTATATTCGTAGCTGAAGTAAGTGCCTGATGGCTGTAAAGTGAATTAAGCAGTAGAAGAAGCATATGGAGGGCTCTGTCTGTCACTGCTCTTTGGCTGAGAAAAGTGCAAACAAACAGTACACACACACACACACACAAACGTGCCTATGTATATTCATATCATTATAATTGTGTACACATTTACGCATACACGCGCGCGCGCTGATCAACAAGACACAGGGAACAACACATTGGTTTTTTTTCTTTTCTATTTATTTATGTATATATGGTATATAGTATTGGTTGTTGTATGTGTATGAAAACAACGTCATCGTCATCATTGTCGTTACGTTTTTATTGTTGCTGTTATTATAGCCGTCGTCGTTGTCGTTGCCGTTGTCGTTGTCGTTGTCGTTGCCGTCGTCGTATTCAAGTGACTGCCTTCATTTGTAGAGTTTTATGGTTGGGTGGCGGGTATTTTTTTATGAAAGTATCAAATTACGTTGCCTTATTTTTGTTGCTCTCGTTGTTGTTGTTTTTATTGTTGTTATTATTATTATTTTGCATTTGCTGTTGGAAATGTGCGTACATTTTTTTTTTGTTTTTCGTTTTCTTTTCTCCTTGTCATTATGAGTTTTAGTTATGTCGTTAAAGTTGTTTTTCGGAGAGTATTTCTTTTTTCATTTTTCTTTAATTTTTCCTAAATTCTCTCATTTATTCGTTTTTTACATTTGTGCTTTGCTTCTTTCTTCTTCTCCCGATTCTCATACATCGCGTTACTCCCAATGTTGATTTTGATGATATTTTCATCATGCATGGAATTTTTTTTTTTTTGAAACAAAAAAGAACCTGCAGAGTTTTTTTGGTGGGTGATGGATATTGGAATTCATGTACAAATGGAATGACAAAATGAACATACTTGCAGTTGCCAACGTGGTGGCTGATGAAAATCAATCATTAAATGAAAAATGACTTTATTTCAATGTAATTACAAAGAAACAAAAGGTGCCGGTGGTATTTTTATTAATGAATGTAAGGGATTCTGGATTAAACAAGTAACACATTCCAAGGCATTTCGAACTCTTTACATGCATTTGTAGTTTCCTCAAATGATCTTTTTTAAGAAAAGCAAAAGTATTTGATTTAAATTTTTTTTTTTATTTATAAATATCTTCACTTTGTTACTGTTGTTCCTTTTTAACTGTACAGCAGCTATATATGTATGTATGTATAGATAACATTTATTGTTTTTATCGCTTTTTTTTTCATCTTTTTATTTTTTATTTTTATTTTTTTTTTATGCCAACGCACAATAATAACGTTAAAGCTGTTCATTCAAAACACTTTTTTATGGCTTCGTTGTGTTCTGCTTTCTATTGCTTTTTATATATTACGGGTTTTCATTGAGCTCAAGTCAATAAGTCAGTCAAATCAAGTTGAAGTTCATGGTGTGAGCTTAAAATATTTTAATCCGATTTTTTTTTTCTTTCTCCATTTTCTTTACTTTCCCTATTCAAATGGATGACGGAAACTATTTTCTTGTTAAAAAGGGCAAGAGTTCTGATCAGAAATGTGGTCGAGAAATATTCGAACGCTAGATACTGTTGCATCTTATAATCGTAAATAATTACATGTAAGATCTTAGTGAAGAAATTATTTTCTTATTAAAAAGGGCAAGAGTTTTGATCATTTTGATCTTAGTTAGGCAACTATCATGATAATAATCTTAACCGATATAACTAAAGCCACGATGTTACCCACATTTGAGCTTCCTCGGTGCGACACTAAATATTAGACAAGGGACTTTCATTAGGGTTTGTCCAGACCATGAAATGAATCCAATAAGATTATTATATATGTATATAAATATGTATGAATTATAGTTTTGTTCCTTCCTTTTTAGCTAGAAGTAGGAGTAATTTTTGTTTAGCACATCGTCAATTATAACCTCCGCCTTAGAAACAAGTGTATCTAGATTTTGTAAAAGCTTTATGGCCTGCAGCCGTGGCAAGGAAGCGTATTGAAGCCTAATAAGGACATTTTTTAAGTTTTCTCTATTTCAGGCTCTTGATGGATGTCATTTTAAATTTTGCGTCATTTTTGATCATTTTTTTAAAATTTGGTTCCTTAACAAATCGCTTAGCTTTTGTGCGGACTCATTTTATTAAACATAGGATTTTCGTAAAAATATTTTGAACAAAATTATTCCAAGTCCGACTACATAAGCAACCATGACTGTCGTGTCTGGTCCTCAGAAAACACAACCGGAAAAGTCGAATAATCTCTACAATCATAGTTAATGACGGTTTGAATGTCACGATTAAACGATGAATTGAATTATCGAACGACCTTGGCTGACTTTTATCTGTACTAAAATTGATATCATGGATGGCGCTATATAGCAAGTGGAATAACGGCTTTATTGTATGAAAAGTTTTAAGGAACTCCTTTTTTGGAAGATTTGGAAGATCCAGTAGTAGTAATAGTAGTGGTAGTAATAGTAATAATAGTAGTAGTAATAGTAGTAGTAGTAGTAGTAGTAGTAGTAGTAGTAGTAGTAGTAGTAGTAATGGTAGTAGTAGCAATAGTAGGAGTAGTAGTAGTAATAGTAGTAGTAGTAGTAGAAGTAGTAGTAATAGTAGTAGTAGTAATAGTAGTAGGGTATGATTAAAGAACCTTTCCAATAAGTTAATTTTAACTGAAAGCTACAATTAACAATAGATTTTCCTACTGCCACTCTTAACTGGAGGTTAAATTATTTGCTTCTCATCAACATATATTTTTTTAATTGTTAGTTGGATTATCGTGATCGAAACATTGCTGCGAATATTAGTCTTATCAGGCATTTTTCATATGGTTTACCAGTTAGTAGGTAAACAGAAGAGTTCTTCTAGTCAAATTTAAATATCGGCTGGAGCATTGCTGAATATCATGAAATAAAATTGGGCTTAACCGAAAGTTAAAGTCAAGTAAGTTTCTTTCGTTAACTGAAACTTAAAGTTAAGTAACGTTTTTTCGTTAACTGAAATTTAAAGTTAAGTAACTGTCTTTGGTTAACTGAAAGTTAAAGTCAAGTAAGTTTCTTTCGTTAACTGAAAGTTATTCCAATTAGCGAAGAAACATAAACTTCGCATCAATTTCGGAAGACTACATTTATTTAGTTTTCATTTTAACTGCAAGTGGGCCTAACCTAGTTTACGTAGTCAACTATTGTCGACGTTAAGAAAAACTCCCTAATAGACATGGCTAAGGAGACATATAAAAAAAATGTGAAGCACCCTAGAGACGCATATTGGATTGGCGACCATTAAGGGAAATAACCATAATAGGAAAAAAAGAGGAGTTCGTTTAATAACTTTAACAAACTATAAAGAGCTTTCTTATATTTATAACCAAGAATGGAATGCATTTTATTTACCTTTTCCTACGTATGATAAAAGTTTTCAGACATAAAAATAAAAGGAATTACGCTTGCGTCAACGATCACAGCAAAGGATCAGCCTAAGATAAAACTTCTCAAGCAGCATTGAGGGCAATTAATATGTTAATCAAATGAAAGAAATGAGGGGATGCGCATCCATCATTCAACATGAGTACGATTACTGTTCAGTTAGCATAGGAAATCCAGCGGGTTGTGTTTGGAAAGTAGATGTAAACTGAGTGAGAGATTTCAGAAAAGCTTTGCCTGGACTTACATAGATTTGTTTTATCGGTAAGTTTTATACATATATAAAATATATAAAAAAAGTTTTCCTCTCTTCATGAAGAAAAGTATTTTTTTGCACGATTCTTAAACCATATCTTTGTCGTATTATTACACGAAACCAAGAAGCAAAAGGTCCACAGATTGAATCTCTATAAGTAAATCACTTCTTGTTAAATCTTTAAAAGAAGAAATGATGATTGTTTTCAACGAAAAAAAAGTTATATATATATATATATACTCGATCGACCACCCAATTAGTTGAATTTCACGAAAATCTATTTTTTTGCTCTTGAAGATTAAATACCTTTTATAGATCTTTTATAAATTTAATATGACATAAATAAGTTATCTACTTAATTCGTGTTTTTTTTTATTAGCGACAACATGAAAGGTTTATTAAATTGATCGTGTCATTGGTAATGCTATTTGAATCCATTGTAATATATTTATATATTCGTATTTAGTCAATGCGATATTTCAAGGTAACGCCTGAGCAAGGCTAAGCCAAGGTTTCCAATATCGAATTTAATCGGGCTGATTTATGAATGCTGTGTTGGACATTGGCAAGTGAAACTTTATATATAACTGTATCTGCTTAGAAAATTTCAAAGACCTCCTTGACTTCTATATTATATGACTATTTCGTTTATCCTTATTTCCAAGGAAAACGGCATAAAACTTTGATTTTTTGAAGGCTACGCAAATGCAATTCACACACATTACCACCCTCATCATCATATTGTCAGCCGATTAAATTCGGTGCGTACTCAAGATTCGTGGTAAAGCGACTACAGCCTTTTTAATTTTTTCTTTTAATTTTTAATAAATGTCTTTTTCGCATATACCAAACACACACGCACACATATGCATAAATGCCGAATCATATGCATATATATATATATATATATATATATATGTAAGATTGGTTTTTATGACATACTTGTCACTTTATAAAACTTGTCCTTGGACTTTGTATTACTGTTGCTGTATTTGCTGCTCTTACTGCTTGTTCTTCGTTTTGTTGTTTGTGTTACAGTAAAACATTTAAGATTATGTTTTACAGCCTTATATGTCTATGCAAATGATGAGCATACATACATACATACATACATACATATAAATGTGTGCATACGAATGCATAGATGTAAGCTTGAAGGCTTTGAGAAAAGATCATACACATATATATATATATATATATATATATATATATATATATATATATATGTATACATGTAACAGAAGTTTTTTATTTATCAGAAAAATTGTTAGCTGGTTCAAGTCTTCACTTGATTATTTAGTAGTAATCTAGTATCGACAGATAGAAGTTTTCAATACAATTTAAGATCTCCTTCTCCTCCTAAGTTAACTGGGAACTGTACAAACTAATTAACTAAAAGTTTCTTTTGTACGGAGAAATCATTTCTATACCTTGGACTTGCATTACATATTGAAGTGCGAGTGTAATATACTGAAGTTCAAAGAGCGTTAGGAAGAAGCTTCTAAGCATTGTTTCCCCTTGTTAGGTTAAGAGAACTGTCTTTAAGGTAAAGCAAGTGGAATGAGCCCCTTATGAGGGATATCCGACAAAACTTTACATCATTCAGTTTGTGTCTTCACTAGGAAAGGACTTGAAGATGTCGCTCATCAAAAGCTGAAAAAACCAAAGAGCGTTAAGAAGAAGCCTCTAAGCATTGTTTCCCGTTGTTAGGTTAAGAGAGCTGTCTTTAAGCTAAAGCAAATGGAATGAGCCCCTTATGAGGGGTATCCGACAAAACTTTACATCATTCACTTTGTTTCTTCGCTAGGAAAGGACTTGAAGTTGTTGCTCATCAAAAGCCGAACAAACCAAAAAGGTAAGAAATAAACATATCGTTAATGCAATATTTGGGAGCATTAATGAGGGCACGGTTTTTTTTTTCTCCTGATTAGATCTCTTTCTTAGAAACGAAGCATTTCAGGAGAACCCAAGAGTTTTCAAAAAGTCTTTAAAAACGACTGTTTTTTCTCTTAGCGAATTTCACAACCAAACTTGTTATGAACGCTACTATTATTGTTAAGAGCGAACTTCTTCATCATGCTGATATATAAATATTGGTTTTAGGTTTTCCTTTCTTTTTTGTATCTTTTTCTTTTTTTTTTTTTTTTTACTTAAGTCTTCTTCTTTTTCCACAGCACATCATTGATTATGTTTGTTTATATAGTATGCACGCTCACAGAGGCATATCCACACACATGTGTACATGTTTTTTTTTTGCTCATTTTTGTTCTTTGGTAATTTGATATCTTTGTGTATTTTTTATTTTGTTCCTTCTCTTTTTTCCTTTTTCATCTTTTGTTTATTCTACATTTATATTTTTGAAAAGTTGTTTTTTTTTCTGTAAAAAAAAAAAAAAAAAAAAAAAAAATCTATATAAAAAAAAAACGTCACAAGAAGTTTGTGATCGTCTTGGAGGGAATCTTAGTCAAATATTATTTCAAATCAACTACATTTAAGTCCCATGTATTTACTTTTGTAGTTAAGCCGCTCGAGATCAATCCCTCATTATCTTTCTATTTTTAATATAATACCAACAAAATTATATATATTTTTGATCAGATCTGTGCGCTTGGTACCGTCTTCGATTATTGCATTGAGATGTAAACTTCAAGCTGACTGATGTATGCATTCTGCTCATAGGCACAATTTGCTTACTATCCTGTACTGAGTAAGTGGCAAAACTTAAATCACTTAAAAATTATAGCGTGTAGCGATCTTAAATTTGGACGATAAGCTGGGTCCACGCCGCTATGGAAAATCGGGAAAACTTACAGGCCTTGAGACATATTGATCCAAAATGTGGTAAAAATGTTACCTAAGATCTCGGAAAAGCTCAATGCGAAATAGTTTCAATCAATCAGTTCACGCATTTGCTTTTCAGGAAAACATTTTGTCAAATGATTTGCAGAAAATACAGGATAAGCGAAACCCAAGAGATGTTGTTAGGCAAAGAAGTACCTCTTCGTCCGAGAATACGCTTTATATTGCAATCTTATATTAATGAAAATAATGTCATCTTAAATTTTATTTACTCTTTTGTCTGCTTATGTTCAAATGATTAATTAAGAAAAAAACAAAAGGTCCGTGAACGTTTTTGAACTACGAAAAATCTCGAGCGAAAGAGACCAACATTTCTTTGGTAAACAAAAAAAAAAAACACATTATAATGGTAACCTTTGATTTCTTTTTAGGCTTCAAGTTCAGGTCATCATGAAATTTTTTCGATTTTTCAGTCACGCAATCGACTTCTTTTACAAATACCTCTTCCAGCAGTGAAGAAGCGATACGAAAAAGAACAAACGTGTATACAACGCAACGAAAAAGAAGAAGAGCAAGTAAGAAAGTTATATTCAGTGGGGACCGAATCTCGCATACCCACCACTGTGCTCCTGGCATTCCCACTCTCCAAGTTGTTTCATTTACAAATATATATATGGATTAAAGTAAAGCTCTCTTCAGCTCTCTTTCTTTTATGAAAATGGAAAAGTTTTGTACTTTTGCGGTAGTGTTGAAGCTTTATTTGAAAAAAAATGTGGCGGGAAGAAATTTTTGGAAAATGCATATTGCACATGCATTCGTTTGGAATCAATCTACAAATCGTTGATATGGAACATTCGGCTTTGAAGGGGGCTCTGAGTTTGGTCGTAAAATAGGCCGCAATATATGAGAAAATAAGCAGCAAACAGGATCTAGGAAACTTCTCGGAAAATTGGATCTCGTATACCCATTACTATGCTTTTCGCGTTTTACTCTCCAAGTTCTTCTATTTGATACCCATATCGCTGATAATATTAAGGAAAAATTTATCGCGGTTTCTACTATATTCGTTCAAGCATTAACCCACTTTTAGGCAGATAATATATCTTCATTTGAGGAGTGTACAAAATAGTTTTGAACGTTTTGCCTCCTTTGCCTTATGATACACAAGCATTAAACCTCAAAAGAGTGGAAAAAAGTAAATTTAATTACTTGTAACTTTGGGCGAGCATGGCCGATTGATTCTATTTTTGGACCTAGAGAGTAAAGTGTTTCGTAAATCAAATGTAGAAAATTTCAACCTTTCCGAATTTCCGAATAAAGAGCAAAAATAAAAAAATTTTTGTTACGAAAAAACTGAGTTGCGTTCAGTTTATACTGCACTGCGCGCTTCTGCTCTGACCAATTTGGGCCATTTTCAATACTAACCTGCGTACAGAAACTTGCAATGGTTCTATCAAATTGGAAGTCGATATCTTTGCTTTTGCGACCAGGAGAGTACCAACAACACTCACCATATAGTCGCACAGACGGACAGACATGCCTAAATCAACTCGTGATTTCACACTGATTAAGAATAGGATCTCTGAACTTTCCTTTCGAATGTCACCTATATTTTGGAAAAAAAAAAACAAAAAGAATGCGCCCCCATTTTGCAGTGGTGGGTATAAAAAGTAATCCTTTAAAAAGGAATACTGGTCTAACGAAATGAGTGCAGCACACCTTTAAGGGCAAATATTTGGGAAAAAGAAATATTTCTTTTAACTCAATAGATAGGTTGGGTCTTATCGAATATGTGGAAAACTTCATGACTTAAAGAAAATGCTTCGTTGAAATTTTAGACTAATCGCGAAAGACCGCCCGCTGAGAACTTCAAGCTCAATGTGTTGTAACTTCTCTAATACACTAACAATTTGTCTTTGACAAATGTTTATGTTGCTTTACATGGAAGTAAGAAACACACTTTATGTTATACTACAAGAATTTTCGCATCTCTATGAAAGGCAGAGATATTCTACACTACGGTATATAGTTATAGTTGCTGCTGATTTTAAGGCCATCAAACAAGTTATGAATCGTTTATGACTTTGTCAAATAATTATTTCTTTATTATTCTAAGATAAGCTACCTACCGTACGCACGATAGACTAGTAGACAACACATACACATTACTACAAAAATAAATGGACGTAAAAAAAATCTCCTAAAAGATGACACATAACGCAGTTACTTATAAATCGATTTCAATTTTATCTATTGTTCAGTTACAGTTCATCATTGAATAAAGAGTTCACCTCACGTAAAGAGTCTTTCAACAAGACAAGTTGCATTTTAGATCAAGCACACGCGCTATTTGAGAAGTCAGTTATTGTGTTGACAGTAAACGTTGCACAGTAATTTCGAAAGAGCATCGTATTTGGAACTGCAGTCCAAACGCCTTACCAAAGTCTCATGCCTTTCGATTAGACCAGTGGTTGTGCAATCATTGTTTTTTTTTTTTTTTTTCCAAAGAATAGTTGGAAAATTCCGAAATGACTCGAAGCTTGGCACGACAACTTTGGATGAAAGTCGCAACATGTAAGTTAACCATAGTGAAGTCAAAAAAAATATTTTATTTTATACTTTTGGTTTCGGGAAGGTTTAGATCAAAGCTCATATCAACAGAGAGAATAGAGAGGTAGCTAGGCCTTTCTATTGCAAAATTTGGTGACCCAACTAGAAATCATTCGGCCATTCAACCATTCAGCTCGCAACGAACTGAGAAATGCGTTACTTTTTTTTCTTTTGGTAAGCTTTGACGCGAAAGGTCTTTCAAAGATGACGAGCGAGCTTAACTTAATTGACGTTACTGGTCGCAATGGATGAATAATGAAACTTATTAACAAAATCGGAATTAGTGCAAATTTATCGCATCCGGTACTCGTGTCCTTCACTCTTTCAAAAGAAGACATTGATGATCGTTTGGTCCTGATTTTTGCCCAGAATTTCTTCAGCGTGAGAGCTAGCGATTAAAATGGCCCCTACCTGCTTCGGTTTAGAAAAATGTCACAAAACATAAGAAAAATATATTCGAATTTTTCTGCAAAAAAATGCCAAGAAATACTTCCCTTCCCAAATATTTCGATCTATTTTGCTTGTTGCATTAACGAATTTTCGAATTTTTCAACTGATGGCAATGAATTCGGTCGGGTTTTTTTGAACCCACCCCAATACAAGGGGGAAAGGAAGCTTCAGAGACCATATAAAGTATATATATATATATATTCTTGATCAGCGTGAAGTTGTGAGTTAATTTAGCCATGTCCGTCCGTCTGTGCGTCTGTCCTTATTTCAAATAAAAGTGTGTTTTCTTACACCCCCCACTGAAGGCTGGGAGTCATAATGTTTACAACATCCAGAAGAAACCTTCAGAAATCCTATAAGATGTATATACTGCTGATCAGCACGAAATAGCGAATTGACTAAGCCATGTCTGTCCGTCTGTATAGTGTGTGTTGTTGGTACTCTCCAAGTAGCAAAAATGAAGATATCAACTTCAAATTTGGTAGAATCATTGGAAGTTTCTGCACGAAGGTTGGTATTGAAAATGGGCCAAATTGGTCAGAGCAGAAGCGCGCAGTGGAGCGTAAACTGAACGCAACTCCGTTTTCTTTAATAATAATTTTTCGATTTTTTGCCCGTTCCTCGTAGCATAGTGGTGGGTATGCGAGATTCGGCCCCCGTCGAATGCAACTTTCTTACTTGTTTTTTTCTTTTTTAATGTAGAGAGGGCTTTGCTGCATTTTATCACTTTTTCTTAAATTTTTTGAATATGGTTGGGTGAATGTTAAAATTTGAATTTTTCTCCTTTGAACTCTTCTTTCCACTAAAAATAATATCTATTAAATTAATGGCAATCTTTAAATAATGTTCGTCTACTACGCAAGAATACTGGCCTTCGTACTTTCAAAACCCCATTAAGAGTTAATTCAAATAAATTTCGGAAATAGGCAACAAGAACTTAAGCACCACAAATTACTTCGCTCCGTAGCACATTTTTTTTTTTTTTCTAATATATGCAAACGCAGATGTTTTCTTAAGAGTGGAAAAAATATTTTCTATTTATTAAAAAAACAACATTTAAATAAATATTTAAAACGGTTTCACGAAACACATCATGAAAAAAATCAAATGTCCTTAGAAAGCACTCCATTGGGTATTTAAGCGAAGACTAGATAAACAGACACAACTGAGACATAATGACAAGCGACACTTGAATGCTCGTTTACGAACGTTAAACGTAACGTTCTGCCCAGAGAATTAATCCTTTTTCAAATATAGTAAGAGAAGTCTTTGACCAAAAGGAAGCAAAAAAACGGCCTAACGACTTCATACCCTCCTTAAGTGCTGTCTTAAAGTCAGCTTGTAATACTTAAGCCGGTTATTTTGAAAAAATTAATTATGAAACAATAACAGCAATAATAGTATAGGCAGCAGTAGCTAGTTAGTGAGCTCGTTATCGCCTCTGATATAAAGCTCAACTTAATGCCGATAAAAAATACCATCAATGCTAACAACTAAGAGCCATAGTATTTCATGCGGAGTCCAAATTAGGAATCAGCAAAATTGTCTAATAAGCTCCTTGACAATCTGCAAATCACCCGATCTTGATCAATTTCACATAAAGCATAATGAAAAAAAAGTATTATTTAATGATTTATGAAATCATTAGCGAAAATGTTTCTTTTCAACGAAACTACGACCCACGATTATCATTGTATAGCAATAATAGTGAAAATAGTATGGCACGGTTGCGTAACAAATCGTCCTGATGTGAAAATGCCAAAATACATACATACATACATCTTAGCTTAATACTCGAGAAGGCAAAAATTATTTCAAAATATTATGAAAAATTTAAAGAAATCCTCAACAATTTATATATATATTTATTTAATCGTTGTTATTATGCATGCACCTATGTACATACATATATATATATGTACAATTTGGAACCATATGTTACAATGACAAATGTTTTTATTTCATTAAGCATCAAAAATAACATTTGAAGAATAAAAAAAAAAAAAAAATAAAAAAAAAACCTATACATCTATGCATACATGCATGTGTATATATAAATAAATATTTTTTTTGGCAAATTTTCTACACAAATCTCAATGCAATCTATATATTTTGTAATACTATTTTTAAAGAAAAAAAAAAAAAAAAAAAAAAAATTTTCCAAAAGTTATAATGAAAAAAAAAATAAATAAATAAACGAAATCCAAGTACAAGTGTCTCTTTAAAGTATATTTTAATATCTTCAATAAAACTTTTATTACTCGTTACTTACTCTTTATGCTCGGCCGCTCGATCTCGTTGACGTCGATTTTTAAACCAATTAGAGACCTGCAAGATTGTTAAAAAGAATCTAAATATTGCGCAGTGTTTTTTTTTTTGTTTTTATTTTTACAATTTTAAGAAAATAATTTCCTATTAAATTAATTTATTAAAATTTAATTTGAAAGTTTTTTATATTCAAACTTACTACTACTCAGAGCAGAGGGATATATTAATTTCGACATGGCACTTGTAATTTCTGAAAACAATTTTGAAAAATTCTTACATTCCTATATTAATGTTTCTGTCTCTCCGTCCGTTCTTCCATCTGTCTGTCCATCAGTCCATCTATCCGTCCGTCCGTCCATCTAACCGTCCGTCCGTCCATCTAACCGTCCGTCCGTCCATCTATCTGTCCGTCCGTCTGTCTGGCCGTTCATCTATCGTTAGAGAAGAACTTGATACCCGTATTCTATTATTCGTAGATCGACACGACTTTTCCCTGTTTTAGACGACGAAAATTCATAAACAATTCAAAAGTTAACTTCTTGACTATTACAAGGTCGAGCTGCTTTAAGGCAAATTGCTAGTCTAAGTATTTTCATCATCGTTTAGTTTACATCGTCATAGTAACGATAATTTATTAAAATTTAATTGCATTGAAAATTTGAAGAAAAATCTTTAGATGTTTCTTCGAGAAAATAAATTTCAAGAAAAATTTTCATTTAAATCGCGGACATTAAGAGTCGTTTCATGCTAATATGCTATCATCATTTAAATATATATATGTATATATATATATAATAAGCAATTATGTACTAATTATTAAGATGAGCTAAAGATTTATGAAATTTGTAACTAAAATATTTTAATGACATAATTGCCTAAGAAATCATATTTCAAGGTCACGTCTTGTGAAAAAAAGACATATTGCTTTAAAATTCCACAAAGAATGCATTAATGAAAAGATACGAAAGATGAATGATGTGATGCTTTTCAGCTCACAAAGTTTTAATACAAACAAATATATGCGGAGAGAAATCGAATGTTACGTAAACAATGAAAGATGAAAAACTAATGGAAGTCCTTGCGGAGGAAATTTCTTTTAATCCTTCGCACTATCACAGCACTATTCTCACTATTATTATCCGAAATATTTTAGTAATCAGGCGGCAAGGCCAATGTCGATCGGATTTACTTACCTGCGTTGTTGTCAGACCTGTCGCCTCTGCTAGTTCACGTTTTTCTCGCGGTGATGGATAAGGATTGTGCGCATACCAGTCTCTTAAAACAGAACGTGATTTTTCCTAAAATAATAATTGTAAACAACAACAACAACAAAATAAATACATAAGCAAACAATTTAATACAAAAATTTCAATCAAAAGAAGCCTTTTTTTTTGTGAAAGTGAAAAAAAAAACTTAAGTAAACCCGAATTGTAACAATGAATTTTACTAAAAACTTATTAAACAAACAGGCAAAAAGACTTATGGTTACAACAACAAAAACCATAGAAACCCAAAACAAAAAATTAATATAACAATTTTTTGCTATCCATATGTGTACATCAACTTTTATATATATAATGTCCTTACTAAGGCTTCAGTGCTAAAGCATACGTTATCACGTATGAACTCACCTTGAAACAATAACTTGTTTCCTCACCATCCCAAATCGTCCTAGGCAGTGGAAATTTACGACGAACACGATATTTACCCACAGCACCGAGAGGTCTTCCTCGTAACTTTTCGGCTTCCACATAGTGAGCTGGGCTCCCCCGAAAATTAAAAACAAGAAATTATTTCAATTTTTTTTTTCTTCTCTCTCTTTTTTCATGTTTGTTTCATTCATTTCTCGTTTTAGGGAATTTTTTTTATTTTCAAATCGCTTTTTGTAGGTTTCTTTTACTCATTTTTTTTTGTTTTTTTTTTTTTTTTTGTTTTTCTTCTCACCTTTAAGCCATAGTGCTTGCAGCTTGGCATGATTATGCGGTGAGAATTGATGATGTTCGAGCAGTCGATATAATTCCTTGTATTGACCGCGATGGAATGCAACAACGGCTTTGGCTTTTAGCACAGATTCGTTCAGTTGCAATTTATCACATTGTGGTAATGACCATAAAAATCGGCCCAGCCTTTCAATATTGCCGGCTTGTTGCAAGACCTTTAAGACCATGAACTCATCAAACAAATGTAAAAAGTATATTTTCTTCCAACTTTCGAACTCAACTCACCTCACAGACACAAGCAACTTGCTCTTGGGTAAAACCAAAGCTAGGTAAGACTTCACGAACATTTGAACCATTACTGATACCGCCGCCCGCACCACCTGCACTTATAATACCACTGCCACTGCTCCCAATATTTGTACTGCTGCTGTTTTGGACGCTAAGAGATGTACTACCACCACCACCGGCGCCTATTCCGGAGCCATTGTGAGTCAACAAATCCAAATTATTATTGCTTGTGCTATTATTATTATTATTATTCGAGCTGGTTGCTGACGTTAGGCCGGTCGGGCTATAAGGTGGCGTTTGCCGTGAACTTATGACCGCCGTATTAGCAGCAGCCAAATCATAAAAATCAGAGGCGGGATGTTGTAACATGATTGTGCTTTAAAAAAACTTTTTAAATTTTCATATTAAAAAACAATCTGGAAAAATAAAACAAAAAGAAGAAGAAGAAAAATTCTTATATATTTGTTCTGTTTTTTTTGTTTTTAACAATAATAATAAAAATATCTTAAATTACAGAAATAGACAAAATTTTGTATACGTTTCAAATGCACATACGAGAAGCAATATATATATATATATATATGTATATGTATATATATATACATAGGTATGTATGTATTTCTGGTATATTTTTATAACTTTGCGTGGGTATATATTATGTATTCTTTCTTCGCTTAACTCGATCGAGTGTAATAGTATCGCACTGTTATGTATATATTTTACGCACAGTTTTCTTTATTTGTATTTTTTTTTTTTTGTTTTTTTCTGAAAATGTGAAAACAGATCTTAAAATATCTCAAATCACCGCATGAGTGTGCTATTAAGTTTTTTTTTTTTTTCTGTTCGCTTACTATACAAATATTTACGAAATTTCAGAAACAACAACAAAGTTCTTATTCTTGAAAATTTATACATTTTATAAAAGCACTGAAATTTCATCTTGATGTTGAAATAGAGAGAGAGAGAGAGAGAGAGAGAGAGAGAACATACGAACGCAAGAGACACAGAAATGGAAAGAGCAAAAATAAAACGAGAGAGAAAGAATGAGAGAGGGAGAGAGAGAGAGAGAGAGAGAAAGATATTAGTAAACCGGAAGCGACTTAATATACAGTAATCCCTGGCTATATACAGAAGGATTATTACTATAAAGTCTAAGGCTCGAAGGCAGACCCACCTAATTAGTGTCAAGTGCCGGTATATGTAAAAGATTTATAGTAAAATGAGTTTAAGGAAAAAGTAAAAAAAAAAGAACATTTGTCGCCTGACCGACTAAGTTAAGTATTGCGACTACTAAGTGATTGTTCGAACATTTAAATTTCTGCGCAGTAGAGCACTACTTAGCCTTAGCTGAAGTGAGTGCTCAGTCAGGTAAAGACGCACCATCGATTTTGGATATCCGTCACCCTTGCCGTGATGAAAGGGGCCTTTCCTTGGCTGATTAATTAAACTCAAGAAGAAGAAGTAAAAATATGTAATTTATATAAAGATCTCTCCCTCGTTCGTCACTTCTTTTACAAGCTTTGTGCGAGCTTAGGAATTACCGGTCGAAAGAAATTGTCTTCTTGTGACTATTCATACAAAGAGCATCGTCCCAAGAATCATGTACCCTCATAAAAATTGCGTATCCAGCACAACAATGACGCAGTGTTGTCTAGATAGACCGTAAGCCGTTAATTGCAGCAAGTCTTTAAAGGCAAAATCTGGTATATATAGCGAATAAAGTTATAAAATCCAGTTCGGTCCTCTGAGCGTTTTGCAAGATGAGTTCTAGCAAATCGTTACACATATCGTTATATATATATATATATATATATATATATATATATATATATATATATATATATATATATATATATATATATATATATATATATATATCTATATATATATACATAATGAAAACTTATGTGCACATCAGACATCGCATGCCATTCTCCTATTAAAATTAATCAAACTTAATTTGCAGCCTGAGCAAATCCTCAGCCTTATCACAAAGATGTCACAAGTCATTTTATTGCTTGTTCTTTGCAGGCCATTGCTTTGATGTCGATAGTGCGCTACTGCGATTGTTCCTTCGCTATACTAAAAATGAGACAAAGTCACAAAGACTTTAACACGAAAATATCCAGCGGTTCGCCGCAATGCCGCCATATACCCTTCAATTCTCCAACATACGAACTTGATCAACTCTTGATCTCTTCTCATCTTCTAGTCTATTCAATGTATTCTAATCTGAAAATGTCAAACTCATAACCAAGGAAAGCTTCGTTCAGTTCTTATTGGATAAAAAAATATTACAGAATTGAGTTATGATTTCTCTTTTTAGGTGAAGTGAGGTTTAGGAGATCGGTTAAGTAATGGTGGATAATACAAGCAGATTGTCCAAAAAGAGGAATTGCCAATATAGGGTCACGAGGACGTTTGTGTTATCCTGTACCCTCCTTAATGCAAAGGTATGTCCGATTTGGGCGAACGTATGCAATAGTGAAAACAATTTTTGGTAAAACTACTTTTTGTTACCTTAATCAACTAAGAATCATTTTCCGTCTGTCTCTCTGTCCTGCTTTCCAATCATATGTCTGTCAATGTGTTTTTATATTTTGAACGAATATGATTAACGCTACTGAAAATAGGTTGAATTACATTAATTTTATGTATGTCGATTAAGCAAAGGTGGATACTACAAGCAGATCGCCCAAAAGGACGTTTCCACTCTCCGTAGTACAAAGTGCATGTGAGTTGTGCGAACGTACGCAATCCCGAGAACGATTTGTGGTAAAACTACTTTTTATTACCCGACTCGACTGAGAATCATTTTCCATCTGTCTCTCTGTCCTACTTTCCAATCATATGTATATCAATGTGTTCTTATATTTTGGACGAATACGACGAACGCTACTGAAAGTTGGTTAAATTGCATTAATTTTATGAATACATCCCATACACCGTACCTCGAAGGAATCTTTATACGAAAAACAATTTAAATATTTTAATATTTTTCAAGGAAGGGGATATTTTTAGCTAAAAGCATATGGGAAATTGTAAGAAACAGCTTCAAAATGATTCAAAAAATTATTCTAAATCGATCTGCATAAGAAAAGGTGGACCCTTCTCTTACTCTTCATGATCTTCCATTCGCACGTAGAACCTTGACACGTGTAGAATTTTATTAGTGCAGAGCAATGAAATGTATTTTTCTAAATTGGACTACATTAACCTATTTTTCGTATCGCTTTCCGTGTTAGATTTTTCATAAAAAATAAAACGTAGATTTTGGTAATTTACCTATAAGGATGATAAGCAAAGTGGTGTATAGTGGTGCACTGTCACTGTAACTATAATGCTCTCCCCTTTGTTGGGAGAGAATTGGTATTGGGACCCTGTAACAAATTTGGCTGGATCTGGTATCTGAAATGTGTTTAGGAGATCAAAGGATTTCATTTGGGGGCATCCAGGTACAGAGCTCTGATCTTATCCTTTCCAATTTATTTATGGAGAGAAGAGCAAACTATTTCGCTTATTGTCAAATAGTATTCCTATCTTCATCACTACTCACACGCATCATCTGCTTCGTCTGCTCTTCAATTCCTGGCATCCAAAATGAGAGAAAAAGAATGTTTGCTTCCTGTACAGTTATCATATGTTTCAAGAATTGAAAATAATTTTTTTGTTTTTATTTTTTCTTCTATAAAACGTGGAAAAAGTAAGCGAATAAAAATCCTTAGCACGAGCTATAAAAATGAAATTCAAAAAAAAAAAAAAAACAAAACAAAAATAACAAACCAACCGAATAGTATTTTTCTTGAACTTTGATCGGAGCAAAAATATTTTTTTGTAAATTCGATCTATCGGATCAGTTTGCTGCCTGTGGAAATACAAATAAAATAAACAATCAGAACACAAGTTTATTCATCCATCTACAAGTGTTTGTATATGTGAGTGCGTGCTGGCTTGTATAACGAGGTAAGTTTATACATATATATATATAAGCACTCGCACACACACACACACACACACACACGCACGCATTAATGTGTAATTTTAGAATTCTTAGTAATCTTAAGTTTATTTTAAAAGAAATTTGAATAAAAGCATTATATAGGGAAAAACAAAATTGAAAATAAAAATAAAAAAAATAAAAACAACAAAAAATTGTTTTAAAAGTTATTCATGTGTGTAAAAACAAGAAAAAATTATAACACTGACAATAATGAATGATGATTAGCAAAATTCAAACAAAAAAAAAAAAAAAAAAAAAGGAAAAAAACAGAAAAAAAGAGAACAGAAATCGAGATGAAAAACATATGAGCAGAGGAATTTTCACACAGAGAGAGAGAGAGAGAGAGCGAGAGAGAACTAAGCACAGATAAGGAAAGAATTTCTTCTCAAATATTTGAAGGTATTTTGCCAAATATTTATTAGGCAAAAAAAAAACAATTAAAAAAAAAACATATTTTTTTTTTTTTGAAAATGAAATTGAAACTTATTTGAAAATAAATTTTTTTTTTAATTTAAGAATTTTTTTTTTTTTTTTTAATTAAAATATTTATGAAAAATTATCCGTTATATGAAATTTTCATAAAAATTGGATAAGTAATTGTTTGTGTTTCTCTTTTCATTTTCATTTCTTTTGTTTATAATCACAGATATCTATCTATATATCTATGTTCATATTGCTTGCAATCAGAGAAGAAAAACGAAACGAGAAAATTTTTTGTTTTGTGCATTACATCGTCAAGGTATTCATGCTGTGAGTAATCGTTCGAATGCATTTTTCGCGCACTTCACTTACGTATGTACGTTTGTGTTCAATCAAATTAATGCAAGAATACCGTAAAAGTATGTAAATTAAAAATAATACAAAATATTTCCAATTTTCAAATAAATGCATGCCTCCTGTAAACTTTAATTGAATAAAATTGAAAAATTAAAGGTTTTAGTAATTAATTCTGGGCGTGGCAAAATGACAAAAATATATTCACTTGCAAAACTAATAAAATTTCACAACAAATTAGACATCATAAGGTGTCCAACTAGGGGTGGACGTATTAGCCAAATCAATATTATATCGATCTTGACTCCGTAAAGGCTTTCAACGTCAAGTCTTGTTATTTTCAAATGTCGGACCATTTCAAACTGTCGACGTAAATAAGCGTTGCGGCGTTGATCTTATGTTCCAAACCTTCTTTTTCCTGAATGATTGCTGCTTCAACTTCGCTTACTAGGAACAGATTGCATTACCGAGATACTGTGACTCAGTTTTTATGGCCCAGAACTAATGCTATTGATGTAGACGACGTTTATTTTCAGCATGACGACACCGTCTGTCACACGCCTGGTTGTACAATGGCTCTGTTGTCTAAAAAAACTTAAATGATTCCTTTTGTTGAAAGACCTTTAACTATTCCCCTTAAATATTTTCATTGAAATTTCTTTAGTCCTTAGAAGCCTGCCAAGTATATGCATACTTGTAACCGTCCATTGATTTTACAAATATAGATCGCGTCCGTAAAAGTGAAAAATCTTTGTAATGCCTGGCCTGGCTGGTGGATTGTAATTGTCATTTAAACAGATGGACAGACGTTGCTACTCTAATTCCCTTTTCAATACTAATAGTGATTAAATTTAGTATATGGAAGAACCTCGAAATCCGAACGCTTAGAAAGTCCACTTTCTTGTTTGAAAATTCCATCGCTATGTCTCCTAACTGAAAGGCGTCCTATCCTGAGATCAAGTACCCGTGGCAGTGAAACTTTGGAGTATTCATTTCGGATATTTTTTTCGCAGATTGCCAGAGCAATCCCTAGCCATTCGACAGGCTGCTTAATATCTCTTTTAGCACAAAGCCACTGATGGCGCCTTTTTCGCCACAGACTCTCCAGTCATTCAAAGGAAAATATGGACGATACAAGAAGAACTGTTAGGCTCTCAAGTCTTGTTACTACCCTTTTAGATAATAACCTTTTATAAAAATACGCATAGTAGTGTAACAGTATGACTCTAAAGAAAAAAAGAATAAATTTCTCCCGTTTCCGAGAAGACACTTTGAGTTAAAGGTTAAAAAAAAGGCTCAATAGAAGTCTCCATCAGTGACCCATCACAAAATATGAGAAATCCATTCATAATTCTCAATGGAAATAGATCCGAACTGACATGTCAGCAAACTGTTTAAGAGGGTGGGTATCCAGGATGCGAATTTTGTTCATACACAGCCTTCTTGTTTTTTTTTTTGTTAATTTTTATTCTAATAAAAAAAATTCTTGCTTGCATCTTGATCATCACAAATAATTAATCACAAAACTTTAACCCTCACTCTTGCTTTTTTTATGATTGTTTCTTTTTTGTGTTTGCTCAAATCACAGAAAGCAAATTCATGCACAAGAATTTTATGCGTAAATTAATGATATATGCACAACAACCACATCAAAAACGGCAACATAATTTAAAGCAAAAAAGCAAAAAATACAAAAAAAAAAAAGAAAAGAAAACGCTGCGGCAAATTTGCAAAGAAGTCTAAATGAGGGACAACGACAATAGGAAAGCTGCAATCGGCTCGTATCGAATTCTGGATACTCGCCATCTTCTACGTGAGAACGAAAAGCATCGTTTAACTTACTCTTACGGGTTAGTCAAGGAAACGGATTTTAGGAAAATTTCGTCTTGGTCTCTATATTTCCCACTTGGAGAGATCTGATTACAATTTCTAGGATGCAAGAGGGAGAGAGTGAGAAACAGAGATGATGGCGGTGAGAAACAGGAAGAGGGATATGTCGGTGAATAGTAAGGGGGAGAGAAGGAGGAAGCCAGGTGGAGATACGAATAAAGAGAGAGTGCGAGAGAGAGAGAGAGAGAGAGAGAGAGAAACAGAGTTGATGAGGGTGAGGAAAAAGGAAAGGGATGTGTTGGTGAAGACTAAGGTAGATGAAGTAGGAAGCGAAGTGGAGATAGGAAGGAAGAAAGAGTGAGAAACAGAGAGGATGAGGGAGAGGGACATGTAGGTGAAGAGTAAGGTGGAGAGAAGGAGGAATCGAAGTGGAGATAGGAAGACAGAGAGAGACTGAGAGAGAGGATGAGGTTGAAAAAGGGGTAGAGGGATATGTTGGTGAAGAGTGAGGAGGAGAGTGGAAGGAAGAGAGAGAGAGAAAGATACCGAATTATTTCCTATCGATTATATTTACATATTGAAGTTAAATATCGATATCTCGCTTGAAAATGTTTTTCTTTTTTTGGAGTCTTCAAGTGTCTGGATAAATTTCTTGTATGTCCCTCCTTCTTTTTTTTTGGCACATTTTTGCTGTAAAAACTTCGAAAATAAACTAATAACTAAGGATTTGTTTTTATGGAAATGGATCATTCTCATTCCCCTTACACGTTGCCAAGTGAGCCTGCCTTCACATTTGCCTCTGACACAACTAAGTCTTCGAAGAGAGACTAAGGGTTCAATGTAGCGCCAATATATACATTGTTTTTCTTTCATAACGGCCATGATAGAGCTTCGGCACCAATGTTCATGCGTTCTTAAGCGTGAAGTGAAAGATTTCAGCACTTTTTTTTCTTTTATCGAGTTAAATAAGAGAGTAATGCTTTACATAGCTGATCTTTTCGACTTATTCGAAGCTCATCATATATGATATAGCAAGAAGCATAGATGCAACACGCAGGGAGAGAGAGAAAGAGAGAGGGAGAGAGAGAGAGAGAGAGAGAGAGGGAGAGAGAGAGAGGGAGAGAGAGAGAGGGAGAGAGAGATAGAAAGTGTGTTATTCAGAATGCTGTAGCGATAGCTACTGTCTTCTTTAATTATATTAAGAACTATTTCGAACGCCTTTTAAAAGAACTCCCAATCAACTGCCTTGCAAAGCAAATAAGAGGATTTACCTACATGAAGATTCGAAACTGATAGATATATATGTGCTCTGAGATGTCCGTCAATAATGTTACAAGCGATATGAAAACATTAATTTGCATAAAGTTGAGAATGGTGTCCGCAAGAAAGGAAGAAAGCAAACATATCATAGTCATATAAATGATTGTTTGTGTAAAACTTTTTCATTCATTAAATTGTTATTTTTATAATCGCGAGTTTCTTGTTTAGGAGCGATTCGGAGGGCAATTAACAACAAGTGAAACAAACACATGCGCAACACTAAAGACAACCATGAATACGATGATGATACTTTAGAACAACGACGATACATTTTCTGCTGAATTAAAAGGCAACAAACAATACAACCACTAGTGACATAAACTAATCGCATGCAACGCATTAAGTATTTATCACAAATCCAATAACTGGCTGACTGAAAGTAGCATTATTTTCAGCCAAGCCAGACAAGAATGAAAACAAACAATATTCACACAAACCCAGGAGTCAAATTCGCCACCGACAAAAACATCTTTCCACAAACACACAACATTTCATACATTTTTGACGACTTTTTTTTTTTAATAAAACAACAACAACAACAACAGCAAACACTTGGTTAAATATGCAAAGAATATGAAATTCCTTTGGTAGAAAACATTTAACATCGCAGCGGGTTTCCTAAGGTCTTATCACATAACTACGCTGTAAGCATACGCGTATACGAAACTGAGATGGTTATGTGTGTGCGTATGCAAGAGCCTATGTACTACTTACAATTCTTTAAAAAACCTTATGCTGTACTAAGTTCTCTTAATCGTGTAACAATTTGTGATTTAAAAATTTTTTCAAATTTATAAATATTTTAATTATGGGAAAAATTTTCGTCTTTTTTTTTTTTCGTTTGCATTATTTCAATGTATAGGAGGAAAACATATACTTCATGTATCTTCTTGTTTAATCAAACTATTTATCTGCGTTGCGTAGATATTAAGGGAAACGGTTTCTTCTTTTCACTCAGTCAGCTATGACCGGAGGCATAATTAGTTCCTGATTTCAACCAATTCTAATAATGGCAAACAAATATATGTAACGAATATGGCGCATCTTCACCGTTTCTTTCATTCTGCTTTTTTATGTTCAAAAAATTGAAGTTTGAAAATTTTTGCTTTATGCTGCTTAAAGGGTCCCCGGCGACAGGGTTCCTTTCCTTGGAGAGTCTTCGAAGGTTTCGTCTGCCTGCAGACTTCCTCACCAATGTTGTCAGTTACGCAGGAGATCCAGTACACAACCAATAGGTTGGAGGAAACCTAACGATAGTGTACTATGATGGGTGTCTGGCTTTGCTGGGTTGATTCCACCTCCTCGTACAATAAATCCAAGGCAGAGAGTGGTAAAGAGTGGTTTCCCCGGAAGTACGAAACATAATGACACGCGCATGCCGATTATCCTAAAGCTTAGTAGGAACTATGGACTGACCCACGAGGGTCAGGTGGCCCGCTCACAAAGTCACGTAGTCAAGTACCTCTAAACGGGTAGAAGTGACAGCATTGGTCAAACTGCAAATTGGTGCTGGCCAAGATTCTTCGGGGGGACGCTTGCATATTGACATACCATGTGATAACTTCGGTGGAAGCTGAACACAGTAGGTTAACCAATGAGGACTGACCGTTTAGGTACGGCCCTTCGGGGAGAACTCTTGGTGGCTCTGGTTATCCTCAAAAGCGGGAGCACCAAGTAATTTAAGGTGCTTGGCAGGCCTCCAGAGGGGAAAGTTTGGATCGAACTCGAATTTTCTTCTGCAGGATTGTCTTCCAAGGCTGAGAGATGCCTAGCTCCACTATATTAACCGCCAATGGTTCTAGAGAACTCGTCTGATTAAGACTTCACACCATGTGCGGACGTTAATCGATACAATCGGCAGCTTACAGGCACGCCCGCCATCCTGCAGGCAGTAAAATAGTTTCGCCAAATTTCATTTCGTACAAAATGAATTCAACCGCAATTTTGTTGCACTTCAATCGATTTCAAAACATTTTGTCTTCATTATTTTCATATATATTAACTTTGCTTTTTTATTTTTTTTTCAATTTTTTTTTTAATTTTTTTGAAAATTTGAAAAAAAGTTTTTTCAAAAACATTCCCCGACTGTTATAATCTGTTGCTTGTCGCTTTTACTTTTCATTGATCTTTTGGGGCGCTTTATTCTTCTTGTTCTTTTTCTACTTCTAATATTCTGTTTCTCGTATTTTATTTACATTATTTCGTTCATGTACACTAACGTCTTTGCTGCCTGCTTGCCAGCTTGCTGCATGCATGCATGTAAAGTTGATATGTGTCATCGCTGTACAACATTTACACGAGCATTTCTTCAGCAGGTGTATAAGATAATTTATCGAAGATTAAATCACATGTATATACATATATATATGTATATATATATATACTCTCCTCTTATGTTCTCGTATCTATTTATATAACGACTTTTTTATTTCAAGACATTTTAGATTGTATTTCGTTTCGTTTCTACAAAACCAAACAAACAAACATATTCTTAGAATATTTTAGAAAATTTTTCAAATACAAAAGTTTTAAAAAAAAAAATTCATGTTTTAAATATTAAAGAGGAAAAAAATTCATATATCATTTATCTGGCAAATGCCATAAGTAAAATCAATAAAGTTTTGTGGCAATTTGCCTGACTGAACTCGTTCATCGGTCATCATCATAGCGATTTGTTCCTGTGTCGAAAATAGAATCGAGATCAATTTTCAATACTCAGCAAGCAATGCGTTCAGCTTTAGATCAGGAAGTTTTTTTCTTTTTCAACATTCAAGTTGATCGCATCAGGTCCCCAAGGGCTAAACGGTTTGTTTTAAAAGATGTGGTAACTGATATGTCTTTGCCAATGAGTGTACATGCCCCCAATGTTTTGTTTCATACGTGGAACCGCCTCGAACTAATGTATTAGAATTACGAACCGTTTTATTACATGTGGGCGGTTGATTGCGACCATGTCACAGCTGCACTTATACTTGTTAAATATCTCCATTTAATTTTAGGTCAAAATTTCTTATTTGTTGTAAGTAAAAGTTCCTTTTTCTCTATTATGAGCGGCGTTAATGGGCCGAGTGAAGACACTCAATATCTTCTATGTATATACGTTACTGATTTTTGGCTAATTTGAGCGTTATATGGTGCGGACTGCAGCCGTATTTTAAAACGTGCCAATAGACGTATTTTGTGGACCGTTTAAATCCATTTTTCCACTGAAATGTAACCCACGGAGGTTATGATTTTTATTTTGCTGACTTTTGCCTAAGCGATGCATTTTAAGTTCTGGTCAAAATTGCCCTTTGCTGTTCTCTTCTCTCTCATTCTCTTTTTAGCCGTTTAAATCCATTTTTCCACTGAAATGTAACCCACGGGTGTTATGAATTGTACTTTGCTGACTTTTGCCTAAGCGATGCATTTTAAGTTCAGGTCAAACTTGCCCTTTGCTATTCTCTTCTCCCTCTTTCTCTTTTGTTGGTCGAACAGAGGCACTCTTTCAGCTAAGCATGGCAAGGCCAATGTCTATTATGAATTGTAAGATATTATCCCCAGTGACCGTAGTGCAAGGGCGAATGATCGCCAAATGTTTTTTGCAAATTTAACGTACGATCAATATTGAAGAATGTAAGGCATATATTAATTTTTCATCGTAAGCAATACTAAGCCATCAAAGAAGAGTCGACTTACCGCGAGACGAGTAAAATTAACTTTATTCACCAACACATATATACTTTCTGGGAGGTGTAATGTGAAACTCAAACGCGTTTATTTTCAATTATGAAACTTTAAGAAAAATAACATTAAAAAAGCGTTATTTGCTATTTGACGGCCGGACTGACATGAAACTTTTCGATTGCCAATTCACAGAAAGTAATTATTTCCAACAAATGAATCAATTAATTAAGCAAATTAATTAATCTAGCAGTCTTCTTACATTTGAAATAACTAATCATGCGAGTAAGTTCTTTAAGTTAAAGAATAGTTCTGTGTAAAGCATGAAAAAAAAATGTACACTTGCATTTAAGGAGTGAAAGGCATTGATGTGTTTTTCAGAGTTCAACTTATAAAACTAATAAATTTTGATTTTTTTTTTTTGTTTTGTACGTTATTGCTTCCAAAATGCAATCAAAATAAAATCAGATTTAAGGTATCACGCAAAAGTTATTTTGTGGATGTGACGTAAATGAACGGAAGTGATTACTATATGATTATTAGGCTTTACGCTACTTGTCGTAAGCGCATAATAAATTTATAGAGATGTACGCTAAGGCTAGAGAAACTTAAGATATGCCTCTGTTTTATTATACCAATCGATACAAAATCTTTCTTGAATAGATTTAATTTTATTGAACCTAAACATCATATGCCTAAAGATATTTTGATGAAGTTTGGTTCACTAAAAAGTTTTGATTCAAAGACGAATGCAACATAAGATAAGAAACACATTTCCATTGTCAATATTTCTTAACGAAAATAGGTGCGGGACATGAAATCATTTTTCGAATTCCCTCCCATATAAAACATGACACGTAAACCTCATAATGCACTGAAACATAATTTCTAATATTTTATTATAAAAATTGCTGGAAAATCATGAGGTGAGACATAAATTCATTGCGGCATGTTTAGAGCACATAAGCCTATTTTATAAGGATTGTCGAGAGAAGTCAGATTTCAAATTGTGCTAAGATTGAAATTGCAAATGTCATAACGGTAATTGTGTTACACGAACTAGGGAACTGTAGGATATTTGATAGTCGATATATATATATATATATACATATACACCTAATTCTCTTTTTACGCGATAGATACGTTCCCAAAAAATACGTGTAAAAAACTTCGTGTAAAAAGAGAATTAGGTGTAAACAATATTAAAAAATTCTTGTTAGAGTTCACTTAATTTATTTCGTGCTTACACATTTTAATTCATTAAATATTTTATAAAAAATAACTTCTACTTTGGGAAAGAAAATTCCTGCAATATTAAAAATCGTGTTAAAACAAAAGAATTCTTGTAAAATAAGAAATTTTTTTCCTTTTAACTCGTGTTAAATCAAATTCGTGTAAAAAAAATCGTGTAAAAGGAGAATTGCGTGTAATTGTGTTACACGAACTGTTGTAGGGTATTTGATAGTCGATCTTCGCCGATCGTAATGTTTTCATTTGTTTCATACTACGCATAATCAACCTTTGTCTTCTTAAAGATGTGAGCAAAGGAAGAAGACATCAAGCAAATATAATTCTCAATATACTTTTGATCGAAGCAATGGTATTGTCAATTACCATTATATTAAAAAAGAAAAAAAAATAGAAAAAAAAAACATTTACTTTATTACATTTTAAAAGCAATTAAGTTGATAGATATGAACGATCATTTATTTCTAAAATTTTATTTATATTCGAATCATGATAAATAAAAATGTATGAGACAAGTCTTTACTCAGCCCCATCTATCCTAGCGATATATTATAATTAATTATGATTTGCATTTGAAAGGAAAAAATTTGTTTTTTTTTTTTTTCTTTTTTTTATATATAAAAATTTTTAAAAATAATATTTTCAAAAACTATTTTAATATAATTCAACACAATTGGATTTGTTTTTGAAATTTCTTTCCTAATGATAATAATTTACACTTCATAAAATTTTATATGATTTAATGCAATCGTATACCAAGCAAGCAGGCGAACATGAAATAAGAAATTGTCCTCGTCGTTAAGAAGAAAAAAAAAAAAAAATTTTTATAAAGAAAACTGAAACGAACCTTATTTTCTATATGGCTTGTCTCAAAACGCCTACAATATTAGCCACTGTGTATGTGGAATTAAATATGTTCACAAAATACTCTGTCTCTTTCTCTCTCTCTCTCCTCACTCCCAGCAGTAATCAGAAGCAACGCATCAAAGGCAGTCAGCATATGAACTACATTTTCAATATAATTTTAGAATTCACTTAAGAGTTGTACTATATATGTTCATAATATTCTTGCATACATACAAACAAATAGATATATATATATATATATATAAATATAAGCATTATTTTGTGTATGACATCTGTATGTTTATGAGTATAAGAAACGTAATGATGAATGAATAGCAAATGTTGGCACATTCCCTTCTTCTCATATGATGCTAATATTATTTTATGGTATATATGATGTTAATGCTTCGCTCGTTGCTGCTGTTACTGTTCTTTTCCGGAAAATGTGCGAAACAAGTAACGAAAGAAAATCACTTGACTTAAAAGTCTGACGAACTTATGTGGTGGGATACTATCGCAAAGATGTTTACTCTTGCACCCTGAACGCACGGGTTTTCTCTCTGTGTTGGAAGAACAGCTTTCTTATTCCAATTCCCAGCAGTGGAAGCAAGCATCTAATCGACGACTGTAGAGGGACAATGTCAAGTTGAGTGCTTTCTGTTAGTTGTTTGTAGGAAGTGTTACGCAACATTTGGGGTAAGAGCTTGGATTCTGAAAAGGAAGACCATTTGGCATGAACTTCTTAAAGCTTCTAAAGCCTCAGTTTCAAGTCTTTTCCCAGTGGCTCGCACACTGATGTCGTATACACAAGTTTTAGTAACGCTTTTGATTTCGTTACCCATAACTTATTAGTCTTTAAATTTCAGACCCTGAGTTTTCCTTCATAGTTATTTAAACGCCTAGGCTGTTCTTCTTCATAATAGGTCATTCCAAGTCCTTCTTAAGTCCATCACATCTAATGAATTTTCCATAAAGTCTGGTGGCCCTTCTGTGATTAAGTTCAGCCATGTCCTGATGTACGCTGATAATGTAAAATTGTTTTCCTCATTTAACATGAAATCGTGCCCTTATCTCCTTTAATCGGATCTAGACAACTTGGTTAAATGATGCTCGGGGAAGTCGGAAATTTTATGAAATTAAATCTAAAAGAAAGCGAAAAACTGTTTTTCTATTTTAGCAAATCACACAAATTGAAAAATGTGGATTGGTTTAGGGGTATTGTCTATTAAACGGTGATAACGTCTACGGGGCTCGATACAAAAAACTCGAAGGTAAAAAGACAATTCATGAGCTTAGTAAGGCCAATACTTGAATATACCTCAGTTGGTCTCCTGCCTATAGATGACATCTTGAGTTAATTGAATCAATTCATAAGCAATTCTTGCTTTTTGCTCTGAGGTACTGCTTATCCCTTGCTTGCCTTCTTATGAAAATAGACTGCTTTTGTTGGCTTTATTCTCATTAGAGAAACGAAGATTTATTATCCCTGATGCTTCCTTCTTAGTTAATTGGATACACGCTACTATTAAGTGAGATAAACTTCAGTGTTGCTAGTCGCTCTTCTAGAAACTTTAGCTTCATAAAGCTCAGTCAATCCATATGCAACTACGAGATCTTCAATGTATTTAGGTGCCTTAGCAAAAATCGAAGTGATATTTATAACTTAAACTCAATATCCGACTCTCGAAACTCAATCATAGGGAGTCTCTATAACATGCGGGCTCTATCTATTACGTATTTAAACTAACTGTCAATCGATAAAGCTTCGTACGATTCGTAGAGAGAAGTAAACATGTTCACCACAGTTGGTTGCCAAGCCATGTCTGCACTTTTGCAATGGCTTAAGAGTTCAGTCACAACTCGGATCTATGTCCCGATTGGGAGTGTGCCTCCCTGCTGGATGTGTACATGCTTCTTCTATCTTTTTTCTTTTTCTCTTGTTTATTTGTGTATGAATTTTGTTTTATTTTCTTTTACGGTTATATCCAAATCTACCGGGAAGCCTCCCCATCAGGTAGGATCAAGCAAAGACGATTAATAATGACAAAAGCATCGAATCATAGAAAAGCGAGAGAAGGAACCAATTTCCCGTTAGTCGCTTCCCATGCAGTTTCCTTTCTAAATTCCAAAATTTGTCTTAACATAAGTCCCTTAAATGCACTACAGACATGTGCCGATTGCATTCCTTTTTTCTTGATCTGTTCTACTTCTTTGCTATGAGCGGAAGAAAATGAGCGATAAGTGAAAAAACCCGATTCAAGGGTAAGATAAGAATACCTTTTTAGCAAAGTACGTCCTTACTAATCAAAACACTTTCCATCGTGATGATAAAATCACTCCAACTTTTCTCGCTTTTGTAGAATCATTTGTCAAAGCCTTTAGAATGCCCTCATCACTTCATGCCAAGTCTTCTTCCTGAAGCATACTTTTCAGATTTGCAAACAAGTAATAATTGCTAAGGGACGGAACTGGAGAATACATAGAGCGAGGCAACAAATCGATTTTCAATTCAGGCAATTTTGTATTATAGCCATCGACTTGTAACGCGGCGCATTTGCTGCACTGTAAGTAAACTCAGTAACCATTTGGAAAGTATGCCCCAATAATCAAGTAAAGCTATGAATACATTGCCTGTTAGCTATTTCTTCAGCAGCAGCTTCACTCTTCCATTGCCGAGAATAATTGCCTCCTCTGCTGTTCAGCACCATCGGCGTCAGCACGATGTCTTTCAAAACCATCGCACCCTTGACAGTTTGATAAGGTTTTCGACAAAGAATACTCGGCATTAGACTTTTCAAGTCAATGCTAAGTTCGAAAGCCACTGTCACTCAGAGTCACTCAATAAATAAATGATCGAAACGACATGATATTTCGATGCGGTTTGTTTAAGTGTTCGCTTTGCACAAAAATATTATGAGTTTTTCATTATTATCGACGGCATTTGTGCGCAAGTCCCGGAACTGGTTGTCTTATTTCTTACGATAGCTATTTGACTAACATTTCCTGCATCTGGCCGTCGAGGTAAACTCTTGTTCCGGCAAAACGAGGTTAAAAACCTTGAGAAACCATTCTCTTATATACAAACAACTGTATGGGATGGCAATCTCTCAATAATTCCAGTTTACTAGATTAAGTTAAAAAATATAAGATAAACTAAACTATTCCGTAACACTTGTCGTCTGTGCAGTGTAAAAGATCAGATATTTCTGGTACGAAATCTTTCGGTAGAGTACCATTTACTATCTGTGTAGCAATACGGAGCCGCATAAGATTTTCGATTAAGTAATAGCGCAGTGTTGGTAGTGCACAAGAGAGACATGTTTGAAGATATGAAATATCAAAGTTCTGTAGATTAATCGAAACTCATCTCGAAAAAAGGGAGTCAATCAATTTAAAGTTATTGCCGCCCACTTGCACTTCTAATATAAAAATGTTCTGCGATCTCCGAAAAAGTTGAGAAAACAGTTATGCAGAATATTGTGTTGAAAATGTCATGCTTTGCAGTATATTTAGAACCAATGCCTTATCGGCTGTCGAATCCAACAAAAATGTTCCATGTGGACGATGTTTAGCTTTGATGTTTGCAACAATGAATTCTCAAAGAAAAATGGATATAACAAAAGAGATTTCCTCCGTCTGTCTTGCCACACCATCTTCCGGACAGATTAACAAATTTTTCCTCTCTGACTGATCTTTTTTTTTTTTTAAAACATCCACTGACGTCAACGTCAGCAATATTTTTCTTACAGATGCAAGCGAAAGTTTATAACAAGAACAATCGGCATAATGGAAATCTGGGTCTTTATCTATATTCATTTTTGATCATCACTTCATTGATTTGAACTGACATTTTACGTTAAAATCTAAAACCGCTTCTCTATCAACAAGCAAGGCCCGCTTTCCTTCTATACTTCTCGTAGGATTTTTTTTTACTTTTCTCACCTTTGCGTTGACTTGGAGCTTTCCCTCCAGCAAAGATGCAAATAAAGAGAAATAAAAATTCGGTTTAAACTTAGTTGGGCAATGCGTAACAACAATACGTCGGAGTTGCGACCTCTGTGTAGATTTTCCAAAAAAACAAAAAGCCGACGCATCGCAAACAATACCAAAGAAGAATGAAATGTGTGAAAAGATGTGCTGACATTTATCTTTAATTTGAAACAAGTTCAGTTTTACCCCAATGAGCAAACTTAAGTCTAGATTGTAAAAGAATTTAGTTTGCTTTAAATTATGTATAAAAAAATTAATTAGAAATATATTTCCCTATCGAGCTTTGCCATCGACCTGCACTGTTTCTTTTCTCTATCATCTCTGTCTTTCCGTTCGTCCAGCTTACTATTTCTCTGCTTGCCATCAGTTTTGTAATTGGGTTTACAATTTTGACTCATCTACTTATTTGACGTCACGATCCGAAGATGGGAAAAATAATGTGAAACGCATAGTTTAGCGATTCTCGCCGATTCTTCTCTAGCCTTCTTTATTGAGTTTATAAGCATTGTACTTGTCTATCTATTCTCCACACAATCTATGTATTGCATATGTTTAACTTTTTTAATTAACGTCAGTCCATACTCTCTTCTAGGTCATGTACATGAACTAAATTTACATCCCAACCTTTCAAAGAATGCTTCAATCACGGGTAAGTGGGAAAAAATTAATCTCTATTTCTTCATCTTATGCTTTGCTATCCAAGCAAAGTAATGAAAGTCGTCACGACAAGTCACTAACTCGATTAAAAGGAATTTGCTAAATAATTAAATTGTTCCTATAAAACGCAGTTATCAAACGATCTGACTTCTATATAACATTAGTCATTTCATTGATTTGGGAGGATGTTCGGAGAATATTCTTACGTGATCTCAGCACATGAAATGTGAAGGAAATACGGCCCCGCAGATTCCTTCAGAAAACATTCTAAAAATATGGCGCGATTAAGTTGGAAATTTACTTGCAACTCGAACCCTCATATTCAGCCCATCGTGACCTAATTCCTGATGAATGCCCATCCTTTTTCTAATATGCTCAAATATTTGTCATAGGATTTATTAAGAACGGCACAACCGTACGAAGGTTCAATGGTTTCATCCAATGACAATTTGCTTTCTTAGAGCAAATAGGTTTCAAAAAACAGAAATCAATTAAGTTGTGCTTATGTTGGAACGAACTTCTTGACGATGTTATGCAGTAAAGTTACGGATTTGCATTATTCAACATATCGTCTCAGTTACTGTTTCCACTACTACTTGTTATGAATTATTAGAAGGAATGAAAATATCTAAGAACAAGTTCAAGTACTTACATAGAAGAGTAACACTATAATGAAATCCCGAAGAGCACACAAAGAATGATGCACGTAATCAACAAAATTGTTTTTGATCACAATGACAGATATATGTCTACTTTGCCCGAAACATCATGTAGATGTTTCTGGTTATATTCATAGATCTCTGGATGATTGTCTTAAGATTTATGGCCTTCTATAAAACGTCCAGCGAACTTCTGTGGTACGCATGTTAAGTACGCACACTATCCGCATTTCTGAACCTCTATCTACTTGAACAAAAAAGTAAATGAACTTGCACTGAGTCGATTTGGCTTTATGTATGAAAATGAAGCATTATTTGAATATAATCTGGATCTTGAAAAGTGAAAAAGTCCAACACGGCAAACGGATCAGTAGAGCCCCTTTACAACAATTCAAATTAATATAAACCATAGTTTCTTAAAAGAGATAAATGACGTTCTTATCAAATTTTACAACGTCACTGTTGAATTTTATGGATTCAGAAGGAGAAGGAAAAGTAATTAAATAAATTAAGTAAATTATTTAAAGAAAATTATGAAGAGCAGATGACCTCACATTCCAGACAAATTCCTTCTGCAATTTCTTGACAAACGAATCGACTTTTGACCACACAAACACCCACGCACACATAGACATAAAATGATTCTGGGTAAGAGTTTTGGAAAAAGCTAAACCAAAGAAGACTCTGATCGGAAAGTGCTAACCTTGAAGATCTATAGCAAATTCTTTAAAGCGAGTAAGCCCTAAAGGACATTGTGCCTAATGTAAACCTATTTTTATACAAAATAAATATTAAGGCTTGTTATCTATGCTGGGATTGTTAATAAGTTATAGCGATAAATATTTTAATATTTTTTTGGTTGTTAGTGAGAGGAATTTATGTAAGTTTTAGAGAATATGCATGACACAGCAACTATGCCAGTTTTTTTTTACCATAAAAATATTGTAGTCGATCCGTCGGTCAATTAGAAATAAATGTACATATATACGCGAAATATGAATGTACCGTAAGCAGGCCATATCATGCCCTTTAGAAGAAATTAACTTCAACGAATCATTTGGATGTCACTGAAATCGCTGGCAGTCTATGTGACAAGAAAAATTTTGCAAATGTCAAAATGCCGTCGTTAGTAGTTAGTTAGTTTATTTCGGCTGTTCGTTCACTCACCTTTATTAAGCAATAATGATAATCCAAATATATTATGAATATTTTCGAAACAAATCAGAATCTCATTGCACTTAATATAAAAAAAAAAAAAAAAAATACAAATTTTTATATATTTTTTTTTAATAACATTTTATAAGAAAACACATTTGCGTAAGTAAGTAAGCGACTTACGAATTATTTCTAAAATATTTTTAATAATATTTTATAGTTAAATATTATTTTGTTACTTTCGCCTTCAATTCGTATATATATTGAAAGAATATTTTTGTAATATTCATAATAATATTCTCACATAATAAATATTTCTTTTTTATCTCTCAAAACACTTGTTTTCACTTCTACTTATTTTATATTTATATTTAGAAAATTTAATTATATATATATTTTTTATATTTTATTTGCTATTTCTTTGTTTAATTTATAGCCGTTTCTTTTCTTTTCATATTTTTTTATTTTTTTTTCTTCTTCTTCTTCTTTAAATTTTCTTTCCTTTATTTATTATATATATATATATATATATATACATATATATGTATATATTAACCGTCTAACCAACCACACACAAAGACAGGAAACGTTGAACTGAAATCAAAACTTCCCTAACATGTAGAGCGTACCGTACGTACGTAGTAGCGTCTAGAATGTGTGTAACTAAATCAGCATATGATATCGTTGGCAGACAACAACAGAACAGGAGTAAACAGTAAAGATAAACAAACAAAAAAAACAAAAAAAAAAAACACTTAATGGCTATAAGCGACATTACAGCACTAACAACAAAACCACCACCACCATGACAACACCACCACACCACCACCAGCATCGTCATCGTCATACTCGTTATACTTATGCTATAGGAGAATGAAACATCTACATACACACACACAATAACAACATATTGTTGCTATCACTCTTCGCCTTACGTACTCACATACAAGAATGAAAGAAATAGCAAATTGTGGCTTTTCAACCGTACAAAGAAAATTTTCTCTTACAATCAAACTACAATGCAAAGCGAGCGCGTATCAAAGATATCTAAATACAGTGCAGAGAAAAATTTCATCAAGCTGAAGCGTTTCGAAGGCTCAGAAGAACACTATCACAGAGATCACAGGCTTACTTAGCTTACTTAGCCCATCTGACTATCTGAAAAATTCCAATGTAGCATTTGCTGATGTGATCAATGATTCTATATGTTATCTTGTCTACAAAAGATACCTATGTCAAATAAATATCTTCTAGGAATTTATAAACTAATGTCTTATTGGGCGATGAGCTTCTCTTTAGCAGTAGGAAATATCTTCGTTAAAAGATACCAGAAGTATAGCTTCATTAAGGGACTATTGGGTGGATATAGGGCTGAAAGCGATTCAATTTACCAGCGAACGACGAATATTATGTTTTGAGTGATAAAGTGGGCTGTAAAATTATATAATTTTTTTGCCGTTTTCTCTGTCATGTAGGCAGTAGGTGAAGCTTAAAAAAATCAAAAGTGTCATTGGCAGATGGGGTAGAAAGGCATTCTAGCATAGATAAAACTTGAAGTAACTATATTCGAAAACGAAAGCGCTGTTTGATGACCGCTGGATGGAATAACGAAATGATCCAAGGAATTTTTTTTTAATCTTTTATTTTTTCAAATCTTTAAACGTCTTTTTCTCGAAATAGCACGATTTTCCAAAGCCGCAAACAAGATCATCCAAACAATTTGCATTCTTTTTAAAGGATGTGAAATTATTCTGTTTTTTTTTCTTCTTTTTTAGGTCGAAATCCAAAAGTGAACGCCTTAATTCATACACTCTCCATCACCAAATAAGTCACAATTTTTGAAATCTTCTGACTTCTCTCCTTCTCAAGATGCAGAAATGTGAGTTAAGCGTGCTTTTCGTTCTTTGGACCAAGTATACTAGGCGTGCCGTGACTCCTAAAAGTCGGTGGCGCTGCATTTTCATTATTTTTCGAAAACAATTTTTTTTTTTTTAAACTAATACTAAAATTAATAACCTACTCGTACTCTCAATTAGCAACTCAATTGTCCTGGGGTCAAATCTCAAATGCATTAGAGTTTTTAAGTGGAAAGCCTAAGATGCTAGTGCTTTAAGATTTTAGTCTTAGAATTTATTCTCTGGCTAAATTTATAATAATAATAAAAGCCAAACCTACTCGAATATTATTTATTTTGTTCTGTTCAAAACAAGCTGGGAAAAAAAATTTATTTTTAGATTTCTACAGAGTTGTTTTCTATCACCTTTTGTTTCATTTTCCCAGTTGGATTTGAAAATTTTCAGAAATTTCCTTCGATCTTCTGTTAGCAATTCTTTTGACAGATAATTTTTAAAGGATTTTTTATGTATTTATTTATTTATTTATTTACTTTTTTTGCACTTTTTTCGATTATTAGCAAAATGTAATTTTCTTCACGATCATCAATTGCCTATAGATCTGTAAAAGGGTGTTTGTATAAAATGTTTTGCTCTTTTCTTTTTTTTTTTTTTTTTGTTTTTGCAAATTTGCTTCTCCCTTTCAAGTCCCTCTCTTTAAAAAAAACTTTTTTGTAATTTACAGTTTGAAAGTCTCATCTCATATAAATGAAAACCAGTTATTTTTGAGACGTTAACACCCACTCCGCCGACATTACAGTTTCGCAACTGACTGACATTAGTAGGCATACGAAAAAAAAAGGGAGTGTGCAGACAAGCATCAACAAAAGGCATCATTTTGCACACACAAACAAAAAAATGCAAACTTGCGATTGGTTAATAGTTTTTCTCGCACATCAAACGACCTGCGCACTGGACGAATACCAATAAAGAAAAAGTAACAAGTGGTTCTTTTTTTCACATTTCAAAGCATATAATATTTCAGATATATAAACGAGTGGAGGATATTTTTTTTAATGATGTTATGCCAAGTATTTTATTACGATATTTGAGAAATATTTTTGAACGAAAAGAGCCTAGAATTTCAAGCCATGACGTTATGATAATCGAGATTTTTTTTATTGAAAATGTTTTGCGAAATTTTTGAAAATTTCCATCGCTTGAGAAATTTAAGCAAATTTTGCTTAAGCAAAATTTAAATTTTGCAATTCGAAAAAGCCCGTTGCCCAAGTATGTATGCAAATGTTTGGATTACGAGATTTTTTTGTAATTTTTTTGAAATTTTTAAAATATTATTTTTGTGCATAATAATAACAAGAAAGAAAAAAAACCATAAATAAATAAACAATTAGCTCGACTTGTAATAGGCGCCAGAATTCAATTAAGCACTAAATTAAGCTGCAGAGATATATGCTGACGAGTGAACATGTGCTTTTTTATGTTAAAGGTAATAAAGGAGAAAAAATTAAATACAAAAAAAAAAAAGTATTACGATATAATTTACCTGAATTTGTACAAAGCTCGAAAATCTTTAGCAATTAATTGTGGGATATAATGCTTTTAAGCGCATTAAGGGACAAAATAGAAAAATCAAGTAAGTGGTAATGATCGTTGAACGCTTTACACATTACTCGCAACGGATTCAACAGCTCATAATAAGTTCGGCATTGTGGTAGCTGCAAGAGCATAAAATGTCTTGAGACCCTATTGAGGATGCGAAAGTCAATAAGCCAAAGAATAAATTCCTCCTTTTATTAGTTTAAAGACGAACGCTACACCCTACATTTTACACTTTTTTTGAAGGGTAGGCAAATCAATGTGCTCCAATCTACTATTACACGGTGGAAGAGGTGAAGCAGAATCCCATCGCCCATCCCAAACCACGCAAAGCAAATAAGGAAAAGTCGCGTTGAACAGACTTAAGGACATCAACATGACATCTATAACTAGGAAGCCAAACTACTGATGAGGTGAGATGATTCAAGAGTTGACCTAACTAAAGATGCACTCGGTAAGATACGCATCGTTGAATTCCCTAGACCATCTTTCTATGAACATTAAAAGAGATCTACTATTTTTATCTACTGAGACTTCTATAGGACCATCAAACTTGAGTTTTGAAATCAAAAGTTTGTAAATGCAGATATTTTCCAGGAAGTGAGTACTAATACGATAATAAGAGGGCAACGTACTACACCACGTACACAAGACATATTCTTACATTCTTTTGTATTCAACAAAACACGATAAACACTGGTTCACTGGTACACCACGTTGAAAGCCATCTTCTTAGATTCTTTTGTATTCAACAACACACCACCAAATGCTCGTTCACAAGATTAGACTGAAGAATTCTAATATCGTGTATTGAGTGAAAGGCGAGCGAAAGTTTGACGTCGTCTGCAAACATTAACACACGGGAATGTTGAATGCACTCCGAAAGCTCATTCACATATAATATGTCCTGAGGAATAGTAGAAAAGAAGAAAATTACTCTACATTGGCAAGAGTGCAACAACACCCATTAGATGCGACCACAGAGATAGCTTGTAAACCAGGCAATCGCACTGTTCGAAAATCCAAAACAGCTCGATACATTTCGAAAAGTGCATGAAGACGTTTCAGTCCATCAGTACGTTTGTGTTCGAAAAATGCTTTGTAAATTGGATAACAAAACTTCAGTAAATTAGTGCAAGTTGATCTACCTTTTAAAAAACCACGCTGACAATGCATGTAATTGACCCTAAAGCAGGAGTAACTATTCTTGTGCCCGGTAATTCATATAGTTTTGGTAATGCACTAAGTGTGGCCCTATAATTCTCAAAAAGTTTTCGGGGTCCATTTTTATAAAAAGGTAAAAAAAAATTACTTTTCTAAACCGATAGAAAGTGACCTTTTTTCAGACAAATAATCCAAATACGTGTAAGGCGAGAATATAGTAAATCAGTGCAATCTTGGAGAAGAGCGGACGGAATACCGTCAGGACCAAGGAAGTTGAAAATGCTATAAATAATGTACTTCTTCTTCGGAGAAGGACTCGCGCGAACAAATACAAAACGAATTCACCGAATAAGAATAATTTTCAGATTTTATCGAAAAAATCTGCGAAAAGTTCAATTATTATAAACGCAACGGATGATTCGAAATTGCCAAAGCTTATAACGACAGGGTATCCTTCTACGTTTCGTTTAGATTTTACAAAAAGTACTTAGGAACTTTAAGATATTTATCTCTCGTTGCATTAATAAAATTAGAATACCAAGTTGCTTTCAGGGAGTTATTACCTAATCTACCGGATGATGCCTATCTTTAGGTAAAACAAAGAGATTAGTTCGAGAGAAAGATATATTAATATCCCAGCAAAAAACTAAGTTAAACAGATTATTATTTACATTAAAGATGTTGTTAAGTTGAAAAGAGACCTAATCCATGGGCAACATTGAAAAACACTTTGTAAATTAATGTAAATAACATTCAAGATCGTCATTGAAAATTGCCGAAACATTAGGCTGATTACAATCACCCAGCACTATCAACTTATCATTAGCCTTAAGGCGAGAAGTAATATTTTTGATCAAGTGACAAATGCTCTAAGTAAACCGCAATATCAAACGTAAGAAAAATGTAAGACGGACAAAGCATAGGTGAATATAAACAATGGCCACACGCAGTTAACACTCCCCCCCACCAGTTTTATGCAATCTGTCACACCTAACAATTTCAACAAAGTCAGTAGAAAAAATCTCACCATCATATGGCGCCGGCTTAAGTTAGGTTTCTGTAAATGTTGCGACACAATGATCAGAGTTAACGGATTTTACTAACGGTATTGTGTAATTCCGAGGAAGAAGAAGAAGAATTAAGACCACAGACAATTTGATATAGCACTTTTTTCACTTTTTTGCTTGCTAAACCTATATATATATATCACCTAAGTGATATTCCTCTGACGGCGTAAAAAATTCTCCAATAAAAATGCTCGGAGGGAGAAATTTTACAGACATAATAGGTTCAAATAGAGCTGGAACTGAATTTGTGAATAATGCGTTTCTTCGCATCTTCATCGGACAGTTTGCTGCTTAAGTATTTCTCAATCGCTTCCTTGGGAACGCTCACCGATAGCCGTGTTATAAAGTTGGATTTTAAAAAGCGTATCCGAATTCGTAGCAGGGGTCCTCTCCGAACGGTTTGGTAGCATCTCAACGGAACAACAACCATTCAGCAGCTCATTGGCGCTTAAGACGAGTACTGTAGCACTGCATTATATTAATGTTCAGATTTTGCCTTTAGGGTCTTTTGTGTATATATATAGGTAAACGCGATTGTACTGTAATACAGCTTGTGTGCCAATTGTGATATATGAAACGACTTGTTCGGGGAGCTTTGAAAAATTGTTGCACCTTTCTGCGACTAGAAATGTCGCTATTGTTGTTATTGGTGTAAACGCTACCACCTCCAAATAATCACTTTATAGTTTGTAAGTTAATCTTTGATTAGAACACAACACGCTTGATCCTTTTCCGCCTCGATTTGCAATATAATTCTAATCAATAACGAATTACGCAAAAACACACAACTATTTTAATTTAATTACATTATGCAATGAAATATAGTTTAATACGGAGTAAAACACAATCGAGTTGCAGTAACGTTGCCAACATATTGTACGTATTTTTATAAATACACCCAATTATCTTTTTATACGATTTTTTTTACACGGATTTGATTTAACACGATTTGTAAAATTCCAGGAATTTTTCTGGAATCTCGCAGAGCAAAGAGCGAGTTATTTCTTATAACATATTTAATGAATTAAAATATGTAAGCACGAAATAAATTAAGTGAACTCTAACAAGAACTTTTTAATATTTCTCTTTTTACACGAATTTTTTTTACACGTACTTTTTGGGAACGTATCTATCGTGTAAAAAGAAAATTATGTGTACTTTAACAATGAATTTAAAAAAAAAAATTTTTTTTGTTTATGTCAAAACTTTTAGTTTTCATGACTAAGGCTTAAATAAGGCTTAATTAGTAGAACCATTGAAATACAATAACAACAAAAAGTAGAACTATAAAATAAACCAGAAATGATTTCCTTATAAATTGAGAGGAAAATTAAGATTATTTTCCCCCTTCATCGGTGACTATGTCCAGCCATATCTTAATGTGCGCTGACGATGTTAAACTGCTTTCTTCTTTTCCTTGCTTGGAATCGCACTCGTCTCTCCTGCAATTTCGCTACGTGGTGCTCAGTAATTCCTGTGAAAATGAACTTAAGCAAGCTTTTATTCTCATTCATTCACTAACGAGTATTTAGTCGTTTCACCCAAATTGAAAAAGGTAGGATCATGGAGGTTTTATTGGATCAGAGATTTCCTATAAATTTGCGCATTGAGCTCTGCTCACGCTAGGTTTCATCGAAAGAGTTTCACGAGCCTTACATTACGAAAAGACTATACATGAACTTAGACGGAGCAATATTCGAATACGCCTCTTTTATGTGGTCGTATGGCTGCCTATCAATGCTACGCAGTTCAATAGAAGTCACACAAAAGCAATTCCTGTGTCGTTTGCTCTAAGAAATTTGGGTTGTGACGAGCTTGTGTCTTTGCTTCCTTATGAAAATAGCTTGCTTTTGTTCGTCTTATCGTTACTTGAGAAAAAGAGATTTACTCTTGGCGTTTCCTTCTTAATTAAGTTAATAAATGTTACTATTACTTCGCCGACGTTACTTGATGAGATAAACTTCAATGTTCCGAAGCATTCCTCTAGAAACTACATTTTCATAAAACTGAGCCAAGGTAGATAAAATTACGAACTTTTCAAAGCATTCAAGAGTCCTTTGTAAAAATCTAAATGACATCTATTACGGATTCTTTCAATTCCATCAAACCAACTCTCCGCAAATACGAGCGATTTGTCTACATCTTGATATCTTGGTATGATTCGAGAATTAACTGAATTTGTTTACTATTATCGGTGGGCAAGTTTTCTCATGTAGCCCACGGGGCAAGCATTCACTCGGCTGCGGGTGTATCTTTTTGCTAGATATTTATTGACATAAGTCAATAAACCTATAAACCCAACCAATCTTAGTCTAGAGCTCGCAGGGTTTTCCTAGCGCACATATAGACCTATATAGAATTTATACTATCTCTGATGCCATTTCTCCATTTTACTTATGGAAAAAGAAAATTTTGATACACCGTCGTCACAAGCTGATGGGATCTTAAAATTTATATTAAATTCCAAGTTTTACATTTCCGTTACAGTTAAGAGGAATAGAGAAAAGGAAACAAATAAAAATAAAATAAAAAAGGAAACGTCACAAACGTCAGTTTCTATTAATTAAGAAGAGAAGAAAAACTTTCATGAAATTTCTACAGAAATTTAGAAAGAGTTAGTCGATCACGCTGTTTAAAAGACAAAAAAAAAAAAATTTATAGTTCCACGTAACAAATAAATAAATATCGGAGTACAATCAATATACTCGTGTAAATAAAATCAGTAAAACCACCACCACCACCGCTATCACGATCTTTAACACATCGCCAACGAGTAAAAACCAAACAAATGAATTTAATTGCGCCAAAACTCAATCAATTCTTTATTTTCTTGTTGTTTTTGTTTTTTTTTTTTTTTTTGTTTAAATTCATATCCAAAGACTCTTGTTTTTACAAGATTTTCTGGAAGATTAGGGATATCTGTTTATGTTAAAAGAACATCTTTCAATGAGACGACCACATGTGGCCTAAAACATACACTTACACGCCTAATAAGTATAGAGTAGAAAAAGAGAAAAAAAAAAAAAGATACAAACAGCAGGAGTGTACGTACGTACGTACGATGCTAACGATGACGATGATATATTTGTAGATAAGTGACTAAAAACAACTTGTAATAAAATACCAACAATGGACGTTAAATGAAAGGAAAATTTGTTTATGGAAAAGCTAGAGAGTCAAGTGTGATTAAGTCAAACGAAACTCTATGGTCTGATATATCCTATAGCGCATTTGAAATTTTCACATTAACACGGCAACACTTTAGGCGTAACATACCATCCATGTATACCTTGTGCTCTGCGGCATAACTTTAGTATGGAGTCTATAGCAATACTGCGTTGACATAAGGTATGTGCATAATGACACCATGCATAATGCAAGCGCACAATGTTAAGCTTCAAATGTCTAATTTTCTGTTTATGACTAATCGCCGGTGACACGTTACTTTCGGCGATTCCGACAGATGAGTTGACAAGCGTAAAGAAGCAAAAGAAAAACTTAAGGTGTCGTAATGATACCTACAATGGACATATTGACAGACAGATGAATGAATGAATGATGAATAACGTAAATGAATCCGTAAGCGTAAGGAAAGAAAAACTTAAGGTGTCGTAATGATACCTGCAATGGACATATTGACAGACAGATGAATGAATGAATGATGAATAACGTAAATGAATCCGTAAGCGTAAGGAAAGAAAAACTTAAGCTGTCGTAATGATACCTGCAACGGACATATTGACAGACAGATGAATGAATGAATGATGAATAACGTAAATGAATCCTCGTAAGACCTTGCTTTTTAGAGCAACACACTGAAGTTAGGCATTGAAAAATCTATCCAGAAGGGCGTATAAGTGGGGAATGTTCTGAAATAGTTTACGAAGTCAATCTCAAAACTCCGACTAGACCACCTTTAAGCCCTGTGGCCTCATTAAGCTCTACAAGAAATCCTTTACAAGGAGGGAACAGATTTTTCCTATCCCTTCAAGCCTCATTAACTTATATCAGGATCAGATCTATTACTCATTCAAAATTTTCTTGATTTTGTTGTTTTATTACTGAACGCTCTTACATCAGTATATCAATATACGAAGACGTAAAAAATAGTTGCTAATAATAGCAACAAAAATAATAACAACAACATACAGTTAAGTGTTAAAGATTAAGAAAAACCATATCTTAAAGGTGCGTTTATGATTATCTTAAAAGTACGCTCGTATAAAAGTAAGAAGAGGAAGCCTTCCAAACACATATATATAAACTTTAGCTTAAACGTATAAAACGCCAAAGTGTGATTTTAAATCGAGAGTTATACGATACGGTCATCAATCGCTCGTACGTAAAAAGACATTAAATTGATATCGTGGTCGTGTGTGTTTATATTTTACTTTTTATACCCTATACGCGGTATGTAAGAATTTTGCATAGACAATCGCTTTAAAGAGCTATGAAACGAACATCTCAGGATTGCTGCGAAAATCTCAACTTCAATCTAATGACTTCGTTAGTTCATGGATCATAAATGGCTCGAACCTATTATCACAAAATGAACCTAAACTTCTTTAAAGAATTGCTTATTAGTTTTCTTCAATGAAACCGTACTAAGAGCAACGAGATAATACCGAATTGAAGATAGTCCACCAAGATAGCCCACATTTTCAAAGGGGCGTGTCTTTGCTCAAAATGGGTCTGCTAAGTTACGCTCTATCGCGAAGTAAAAAAAAAAAAAACAAATAAAAAAATGTTACACAAAACAAGTAAAAAAAATACAGTCGGTCGTAACCGAATCTATTATACCCATCACCGTTATCCTAAAAAAGACAAAAACAGGAAAAGAACTAAATTTTCATGGCGTGTCCTTTTTTTATAGGCGTGTCCTTGGAAAAGTTTAAGGCACTTCCAATTTCTTTTACCAACTTATTCATTCTCGCTAATGGGAGAATGTTTACCACAAATACTACACAGTTATGGTGCACACACAGATAGATGGACAGGCGGACATGTTTAGGTGCATTCCGAATTTGAAACTAACCAAGAATTTATACGCTTTAAGGGATATTTGAAGCTTGTTTCTAAGCCTTCTAAAAGTATTGAAAAAAAAAATTAAACTTTTATCCACTACAATATTGAGTAGGCGTGGTCAGGTTTTTCCATTTTTGTACAGGTACTACAGCATGGCCCATAGTATATATATGTAAATTTTTGCAGATTTGTCTTCTTTAGTTTATGAGGAAAAGGCAAAAATCCAATTTTCTATTCGTTTTGAAAAACGGAGGTGTTGCTAGTGTGCGCGTCTCCTTTGGCCGATTTGGACTACTTTTAATACCAACCTGTGTGCAAACATTTCCAATACTTGTGCCGGAATATGAAGTCGAAGCCAGGAGAATGCTTACAACAGACGTTATACAGACAAACGGACAGATGGACATGCTTGTATATACCTTGTGGGGTCTCTGAAGCTTCCTTCTGGGATAGAATATAATGCCCGAATCTAGTTATACAATGTTCAGAGGCAAGAGACATTACATAACTCCAAATTTTAGATACGCCACCAAAATAGCGAAGAATATACCCGCCACATATACAAAAGACACTAAATTAATTGTAAAAGATTTTAACGAATTTAGTCAATTGCCAGATTTTGGCTATGTTTTAAAGGCCACCAAAAAAAAATCTATCAGAGAAACATAACTAAATACGTGGAGACAATGCAATGGGTAGTGCAATGCCTGGGAAGTTTTGGGTTTCTGTTATGAATCTGCTTTAAAATTTTCTCTCTTTCTCTTTAAAATTTCTTTATAACACACTTAGCAAATAGTATTCGCGAATAGTATTCGTGCACTGTATAATGACAATAAATTTCTTGTTTAATTTTCTATAACATCAAGTATGATTTCTTTTTTTATTTATGTTTGTATTTTCAATTTCCTTTTTTTCTCAGTTTTTCTCATCATTCTGTTATTCTTTCAATATCGTTCCATTATCATCATAACTCAGTAGAGGCGCGCACCAACTTTTAGCAAAGACAAAAGCTTGCTCCTTGTACTGTGGGCTAACTTCACGCCACTGACATAATGGCATCTACATGAAATATCATCAAAGATGAATCAATCAATCAATTTTTCAGATCTAAGTGATTTTGAAGTCAAATATGTTTTCAGTAGACTTTGATGCAAATGTTTTTAGTTGAGTTTTGACGATACATGTACCGATAGACAAATGATTGATTGATTTATTTAACAATTATTGAATTATTTAATACCCACCATCGACCAACACTTACAAGGAAGTTTCAAGGACCCTATAAAATATATATATTTATAGTCAGTATCAATGTGTAGGAGTGCGTCCGTTTGTCCAGTCTACCCATGCACACGTTTTTGTATCTGTGGTAGTAAATATTTTCTCCGTCGCAAAAATTAAAAGATCAAGTTTAAATTCGGCAAGGGCATTAGAGCGTTAGAGCACTTAGATGGATATTTAGCATTGCTCAAATCAATTAAGGGGCATGGCTACAATGCGACATAAACTGGAGAAAAAGCAAAATAACTTTTTTGGTGACTGATAAACTGCAGCAGATACAACGGTACAAAATTTGCACAAATATTCCTTGGGTGATGCTACATATGCTACAGATGCCCATATAAAAATAGAAAAAGTAAGGCACGCCCACTTAATATTGACTATCGAAATTTTATTTTTTCCATTATTTTTTTGTTTGGATGAATCTGTTGCGTATAAAAGATTCGCCTGACATACACAGCTGAATATAATCTTTTGACCTTGATCACCTGGGTATTCCTTATACCTAATGTATGTAACACCCAAAAGAAATCTTTGGATGCCCTATAAAGTATATATATATATATTCTTAATCAATTCTGAATTGATGAAGCCCTGTCTGTGCGTCTGTGCGGTGTGTTGTTGACACTCTCCTGTTCGAAAAGAAGAAGATATCGGCTTCAAATTTGGTAGAAAGATTGAATACATATTTGCAAGCAAGTTCATATTAAAAATGGGCCAACTTGATTGGAGCAAAAACCCGCAGTGAAGCGTAAACTGAACGTAACTCTATTTTTCTCAACAAAAATTTATGCACTTTTGCTCGTTGTCCAGAAGTTATTAAAGTTAGACGGCTCATAATTGCAAAAAAAGGAAAAAAATCGGCCATGCCCACACAGTCTTATAAGTGAGCGTTAAAGCGATCTGATGGATCAATTTTTTCTTAATGATACCAGCGTTATGGGCATCAAATAAAAGAACTTGGAGAGTAGAATGCGAAAGTATAGTGGTGGTGGGTGTGCGAGATTCGACCACCGCCCAATATAACTTTCTTGGTTATTTTTATTTACTTTTTCATATTCTATATCATTAACAGAAAAGTAATCGCGCTTAGAGTAACGGATCAAAATTCATATGCAGTGAGATTCGTTACCTAGATTCACTTACATTCTATTGTCAAAGGCTCAATCAATATCTCTTTAAATTTAGTAAAATTTGAAAGATCTTGAAATTGCAAATATAATTATAATAAATATTTTATACTTAATCTGGTGAATCGGCAAAACCACAGGTGTGTCAACACCTATAGGGCATACGCATAGATTGACATAAATGACTAAATCAATTAAGATTAGAATATCGAGTAAATTCGATCCTCGGCAACTATAAACTTACTACTAATTATAGCGAATAGAGAATCGATAGGTATCGAATTTACGCGATATCGATGACTATCAACTGGTCCTAGCCATAATCATGCTTCAATTCGATACGCGACAAGTATTTGTGGTTTTTAAAAATTGAAAAACAAATTTTATTTGATGGGATAGGAGAGGGCAACAAAGATTGATCTATAAAGCGCCATCAAGAAGTGAATCATCTGCGTTGTCGAAACACTTGTCATTATTATCTTTTGTCGAATGACTATTTTTGAAAACATATGTAAACGTGGAATGCTATTCTCTACACGTAAATGTTAGTTACACATACGCTTTAATTCTGTAGTTGTGGTAGTTTTTGAAGCTATAAGACTGTAGGAGTTATATTGGCTCTACGTTTCCTATTATGTTGGTTTTAAACCATTAATTGTTTGTACTTTAACCTAAGGCACTTATGAGCCACGATTGATTTAAGCGTTGCGTACTCATTAGTCAACCAATGACCTTCGAATAGAAGAATTTTTTGTAGATATGCACGCTTGTATATCGTACGTCTGCTTTAGCTTTTCTTATCTAAGAACTTTGCAAGCTCTTCACGCATTCTACAAAGTAAACGCACTTTTATAGTAAATTTTCACTTCGTTGTAGGGCGACATACAAGTCGAGGCACATCTAATATAAGCAGAAAAATGAATTGTAAAATCGTAAAGTTACTTAATTAAATATTCTAATATCTTCACTTTAGACAGAAGTTTCCAAACTTTTTAATTTCACAAAAAAATTGGTTTTTTGCTTCCTTTCCTTTTTTCTTTGGCATATGATCTAATGACCTGTACTTGTTGTGAGTGGAAACGAAAACGCATAAGAATAACATTTCGAAGATCCAACGTCAAAAACATTTTCTTTGAAGACGGACTTCTGCCCGCGTAAAACTTGGCAAAAGTTTAGCTTTTAGAGACTAGCTCCTGGCGAGTACAACTTCACGGTTTAAATAGTAAGAGGAAAATTATTGATACCTCTCTCGACTTCAATTCGTTCGCGCTTTTTCAGAGATTGCTAATTATTCGTTGTTTGGAAACCGTTACTTCGTACGTATTAAACATAGTCTCTCATAGCAAAAAGTTTTCAATTTGATTCCATAATACCATCGAAGAAGGGACACGTTATAGCCGCAAGGGCGTTACACCGACATTTATTTCATGTTTCATCTTTCGTTGGTGGACGACTAAGCTAAGAATGACTGCGGCGCTGCCATAATAGAGGAATTTTTTTCGCTCCTTTTCATCTTCAATTTGTATAATGAATATTTGATGCCCCCTACCCCCCTCTATCAATATTCAGGGCATTTTCAAAATGTCACACAGGCGTGACAGGAATGAAGTTTTGGGCTTTAGTATGTTTTAGTTTTCGATGTGTGACACATAAATGGCAAGCGCAGGTCATTATAAATATAAACAAGTAAAAAAATGATACAGGGTCGTGGACAAACCCTTTACACCCATCACCGTTATCCCAAAAAAGAAAAAAAACAAGAAAAGAACTACATTTTCACACTCCGTAGTATCGAACGCGGGCGCGTCGGATATTTTCTACTTGCAAAATAAAAGTTTTGTTGCATAGGCGGGTGAGCGTTGTAGGCGTGTCCTTGGAAAAGTGTATATCAGTTCATTTTGGCTAAGGGGAGAATAAATACCACACAGTTGCGCAAACAGACACATGGACAGACGGACGTGTTTAAATCGCTTTAAAATTTCATGATGATCAACTTTATATATATATACTTTGTGAGGTTTTTGCTGCTTCCGTCTGGGTATTACATACATAATGAAAAAAAAAAAAAAAACAAAATGATTATAACCCCATCCTACGGTGATGGATATAAAAATAACTTGAATTTCTTAATAAAATGAAGAATGTTTGCTTATTCTTTTAAAACTCCCAATTTGATCACCACGTGGGTAATGGTCCTTACTAACAGTGTTAAAAATATTGACGTCAAACCTCCACGTAGATGTCAGATAGAGCGCTACGACGAACACTTAAAGGAAATAATTTCATGATTTCATTGCACTCGCAAGGTTGGAATGAAAAATTCTCCTTATTTATATTTAATTATAGAGAGTTTTGTGTGTGAAATACTAGCCTTTATTGTGTAAATGTGTGTATGTGAGATAAACTATTACTTTTTGTTTTGTGTCTTTATGTGTATTAACAGTTGCTTTTTCTATAATGTTTTTTTTTCTGTTTTTTTTTGAAGCGTTTTCACTTACCTTTGTTTGTATTAAACATATATATATATATATATATATATATATATATATATACATATATACTACAGATATTTCTCTATCTTCAGATTTTTGAAAAATTGTCTTGTAATTACTAGATGGCAGTAGCATTGGAAATGGACAATTACTTTCTCTCTTCCTACGCTTCCAACCGCACTTTTCCTCGTAAGCCTATTATAATTATTATTATTATTATATAAATCTAGCCAGAGAATAAATTCTAAGAGTAAAGTCTTAAAGCACTAACACCCAAAAAAAAAAACTTTTTTTTTAAAGTTGGATTTAATAAGTTTTGCATCTAGAAGTAAATTTGGTATACATGGTCACCTTATTTTACTTTTAATAAGGAATTCAAATGTTATTCGTTTTGTATTTTTTTATTTTTGTGTTTAAACTCAATGCGAACCTTAGTTTCATCATTCCATAAATATTTATATGTTTGTTTATAAATATAATTCAACACCAAAATTTTATTAATAATTATCATAATAATTGTTGTTTAGAAAATATCCATACATATCCGTACATACTCTACACACCTGCGCCTATTACTCATAATTTAAAAAAAAAAAAAATCCCTAAAGCTGTAATGACTCTCGACTCAATTGAAACTAAACGACAGGTGATTTTCCGAAAAGGCTTCTCCAACTCTTCACATGCGTCCACGTGTGAAAATTCACATATGGCGGTTTATGAATACGTTTTGGAAATTCTGATTGCTTTTTGTTAGTTGTTATTGTAGTTGTTTTTCCGTTTTTCAATTTTTCCATCTTGCACTTTTTTTTTTTGGTTATATGCTTTATGGACATACTGATCAGTGAGAAGATATAGAAGTTTTTCTATATTTACTTGGATAGTTTCAAAAGATGGCAATTTTACATTCACAACGGGGAGCGCATAAAATTTGAAAAATTGTAAGAAATCAAACACACACAACTATATCTATACTAAAGTTCTTAAGCCTTGCGGAAATTTAGTTGTAGTCTTCCTTTCTCTGTTAGTGACGATTTCAAAACTTAAGCTAGAACATAAAACCTTTTTGCCTTTTTAGTTTCATCATATAAAGCAAAAAAACACTAATTAATAATGGGTATCCCCATATTGTAATGGGCCCAATCAGGCCTTCGCTGTGATCCTTCTGCAGGAAATAAAGAATAAATTGCACTTTCATCGGGACACTTAACAGGCTCGGCATGTTGGTACGAATCACTTCGCCGCGCTCTCTATATTCGTTATACTCCTCTGTGCTCCTTAAGGAGATTTCCGAATTTACGTTTTCGCCGAACATCCATCTTGCAGTCCTTTGTTAACTAGAAAATGAAGTGAAACTAATCGTTACTTTTGTCCCTCGGGCTCGGCAAGCAAAAGTGGAACAAATTACTACGCCGCACTTGCAGCTATATTCTTTACGCTTCTCTGTGCTTTTCAGGGAGAAAATGAAGTGGAGCTAATCTATACTTTTGTCCCTCAAGCTCGGCAAGTAAAAATGGAACAAATCAGTTCGCCGCGCTCGCGTTTGTATTCTTTATGCTTCTCTGTGCTCTTCAGGAACATTTTCGCGTTTACCTTTTCGCCGAATGTCCATCGTGTAGCCCTTTCTTAACTAGAAAATGGATTGGAACTGTTCTATACTTTCGCCCCCCTGACTCGGCAAGCAAAGTCACTTCGCCGCGCTCTCTGTGTTCTTTATAGTACTCTGTGCTCTTCAGGGAGATTTTCGGGTTTTACTTTTCGCTGAACATTCATCTTGTAGCCCTTTCTTAACTAGACAATAGATTGGAGCTGATCTATACTTTCGTCCCCCGTCTGTATTCTTTATGCCACTCTGTGCTCTTCAAGGAGATTTTCGCATATACCTTTTCGCCGAATGTCCATCGTGTAGCCCTTTCTTAACTAGAAAATGGATTGGAACTGTTCTATACTTTCGCTCCCCTGACTCGGCAAGCAAAGTCACTTCGCCGCGCTCTCTGTGTTCCTTATAGTACTCTATACTCTTCAGGGAGATTTTCGCGTTTACCTTTTCGCCGAATATACATCTTGTAGGCCTTTCTTAACTAGCAAATAGATTGCAACTGATCTATACTTTCGTCCCTCTACGTAAAAGATATATAAATGACAGCATCACCCTTGCGCCCTCTTTAAAACTTTATGAAAGGGTGAAATTTGATTTTTGACAAATAATGGGTTTGTTTTATTGCCTTGAAGGTCTTGCAAATTCCTACATACTTTACTATAAGAGTATTGTCATATGCTGCAAACGTAATGAATAAAGCAAGTATAACGTTATCCTTTGGCTGTTGTTGGTTGGTTGGTTGGTTGGTTGGTTGGTGGGTATACAGTAAATGAAATGAGAAACTCAACAGTTGACCGCACCTGAGTAAATTCATAACTTAGCGATCGTTAGTTAAAGCGTGTCATTTTCAAGTTACTTCTGTATAACAGGCTTTAAATGCAATATATATATATATATATATATGGGCTCGCACGCATATGAACACACACACACTATACGCACACTGCAATGTGCAGTAAAAGATTTAATATCTGCCTTAAGAAATATTCAGGCGTAAACAAATTGAAATTGGCATTACTGCAGCTTGTTGACGCTTAATTTATTATGCGTAGGCCACCATCATACCACCACCACCACCACCATCGGCTAACTTGTACGACAAACTGATCCCGAACCGATTCATTCGATGCATAGCGTAAGTAACAAACAAAAAAAAAAAAACGCCTGCCATCAACAAACAATACACACACACACACACACGCAACTTTGTGTGTGCATATAATAATCCGGCTGTCCAGACAGTTGAGCTCCACAAGTGTTTGTTGTATTTTTACATACAACATCGCTTTGTATCGATTCCTCGCGTTTTTCCTTTAGTTAAATGTTTAAATTATGATTTTTGTCTTCTTCTTTGCAACTTCGCACTTGGGAAAAATATTTTTAATTGAATATTAACACCTTTTCACAAGTTTCGATTTCTTCTTCTTCGCGCGTTAGATTAACGTTTAAGTGTTTACTGTGTAAAATATATTGATAACGATTTGTTCTTTGTCTTTTCGTTCTTGATTGCAATTCGAGAAATAGCTGGAGGGTGTTTTTTTTTTCTTTCACCTCATACACGCATACACACACGCACACAAAAAAAAAAAAAATCATTGTATGCGATTTTCATAAGTTTATGTTTACTGTGACAATGATTTATGCAAAATGTTTATTGAATTTTTGGGTTTGTCTCGTCTTTGCTTCGGAAGCTATCTATGTATACCCATGTGCTTAATAATTAGAATACGTGCAAATTTAAAGATTTATTCGAATCCAATTAAATTATTATTCTCCTTCTTCTAAAAGCTTACCATAAAATTGTTCAATTGTCTGTCCGGTTCGGTCTATTGATACTTTACCTTGGCATGTATCCTATTTATTATCAATTAATTAACAATTTCTACTGTTTTCTTTTCTTTTCTTCTCTTATCTTATCTTTTGCAATATGAGAGCTTAGAAGTCGCGGTATCTAGTTTCGTATCATTTCATATCGTTTACGTTACTCTAACTTCATGATGTTTAAAAGAGCATTTCTTTCGCTTAAATCAGTGACACACTGGAGGCCACGTAACGGAGCTTTCTTAAAAATCCTTCTGAAAAAAGAAGCGCTTAAAAATCGTTTTCTTTTCTTTTTTCCAATTTCACCTCTTGCAGCTTTCCAGGAACGCATGAGCTTGTCCGGCTGAGAAGAATGAACGCTTAGTTGTTGTTTCTTGTACTTGTTAGTTACGCTTGACCTTGGGCCTTTTTTACACATCTCAGCGAATTTTCGGTTGTTGTTTTGCTGGATAGAAGAGGAAGAAGAAATTAGGTTTGAGTACAGTATATTCTTAATCAATATCTGAATCGATCTCAGTACAGTGTATATTCTCGATCAATATCTGAATCGTTTTCAGTGCAGTGTATATTCTTGATCAATATCTGAATCGATTTCAGCATGTCTGTCCGTCCAGTTGTGATAAACATTCGCCAGGTCGTAAGAACGAAGCTATCAGAATCAAATTGAACGGAAGCATTCAAGGTTCTTGCACACAGGCTGGTATTGAAAATTGGCCAAATCGATGATAAAAACGCTGCCCTATTGCCTGAGCTGAGAATACCTCTTTTTTTTCTTATGCTTATGCTTAAGAGCATCAGAGCTTTTTGCTTATGAACATTTGAACTTTTTGCTCTTTACTTATACACTGCAATAGAGACGTGACAACAATTCCCTTGTATTCAGCATACAGGAGCGGAAAAAATCACCCACATCTTCCTAATGGTTGAGACAATGAAAATAAAGTTTTTTCTTTTGTCTTTGTCAGGATAAAAGTGTCCGGTATGAGAAATTAGGCAACGACCGAATATAATTTTCTTACCTGTTTCAAGTACTTAGGTAATCTTAGGTAGTCTTACATATCTTCAAGATATTCATCCCATATCATAAGGAATTCATATTGAGGTTGCTCAAAGCAAAGTATGAACCTTTGTGGAGCTTCCTGCAAATTCGTTTACTTCATGAAATAAGCGAAAACGCTATAGTGGACTACGACCACTTTGCTTAATAGGGTCGTTCATGGAACGATTTGTCAAAATTACGTTTTATGGGGTATATGAAATCGACCTAAACCACTTTCCCACTCTCCCATAATCAACCAAACTCAAATCAAATTTCATCAAAATATTTGAAAAATTTCAATCTGCGTTGGACACAAGAAAAGAAGACAGACAAACCTAATTGGACTCAGAAATTGCTTCTGGTCGATCGGTACAATAAAAGGGGGATCGGGGTGGATTAAGTCTCTCTGGTTGTTGCACACCTCCTCAAACACTAATTATATCGGTGTGCTATAAATGCTGTAGGGTATAAAAATCATAGAGTTTCTCTTGTGGAGCACTCCTTGCCGAGATGCTCTCAAAGATGATTGAAGATTAATGCGGTGTAAACACTAAAAGGCTTAGCATACAATTATAACTGCCATAACTGGAGTATTTGCTTTGTCAACTCGTTAACTAACACACGCTAATGCTATTAGTGCGATTAGGGTAAAGACGTCATTGCTTTACTTATAACAGTTTGTTGTTTACTTTTCGATTTATAAGAAAATAATCACTTGATATAAGGAAAAGGGCTTCTATTGACATAAAATATTGAAACTTGAAACTAAAGGAAAAACCATTTCTAAGTTACATTTTTTCGAATCATAAATGAAAATATACTTTTTTTAATACATAAACAATTCCCTTAATATTGGAACCATTTAGTTGACAAGCACTGGGACGTACATGCAATTTTCTGTTAGCGATTTTTTCTTTTTTTGGGAAAATTATGAACGTAACGAGGTAGAAAAGCGTTTTTTTTTTTTGCAAAACTATTATGCAATAAGCAAATCGCAACTAAACCAATAATAGTGTGAACGATTTTTTAATGATAAATAAAAAAAAAAAAAAGAAGAAAAAATCAAACAAACGAAATGAACAAATCAAACGTTAACAAGTGTATTAGCATTATGGTTATTATTATTATTATTATTGTTGTTATTGTTGTTGTTATTGTTATTATTCTCATATATCGAACCAGCACATGAAATACATGAACTCTGTCTCTCTGTCTGTAGATATAATTTGAAAAGTTTTGTTATTTATTAGTTTCTTATCAATTGATGAAATCTAAAATTGCATTTCCGTCTTTTTTTTTTTTTTGTTGGCCTTTTTATGGGAAAATATTATTGATGTTTTGCGTTTTGTTAATAGCCAAAAAAAAAAGAAGGCAAAACGTCGGGCCATAGGTAATAAAAAAAAAGGACAAAAAAAAAGTTCTTTTCTTCAAAACATTTATGTGAATAGGGGGTGAAGTGAAA